>OX419340.1:7821052-7873552 GCA_948470475.1 Galaxea fascicularis | reverse complement strand
ACATTCTATTCTTAGCTATTCTATAATGAATAACAGACCACTTGGTTGTTCAGGTTTTTATTTACCTTTATTGCCATACAGATTAACTTTAGAGCTGTTTACACTTTCATCAAAAAAGTCGTTCGAGCTATTATTGGTTTGGTTACTTGAATTTCGTGACATTTGTCTGTAGTTTTGTCGATAAAATCGATAATCAGTTTTAAAAATCTTGTGATTATCGACTTTTATCGACAAATTTAACTTGCATTGTCGATTGACAGTTATCGACAAATATCGAGTACTATCGACTTATCGACTACGTTTTCGATGATCGACTTTGATCGACATGTTACGTCCTGTAAACTTACGTATGTATGAACAACGTTTCAAGTTGCAACGCCCAGCACCATTTTGATCTTGCGCTAATACAGCTGGAACTAAGCAAAGCTACCCCCTCCCCCTCCCTCCCACTCCCCACCCCTCATCGAAGAAATTTGGGAGTTTAAGGTGGCATGGCTCCAGCGACTGCGACGGACAGGGACTCGAACATCAAAGCAATAGCTTTACTAAGCAAAACATCAACTCTGCTCATTCATCGCACTTTTAGGTACATTTTTTCACGATTTCACTTTTCATTGAGGTCGTAACACCCAATGACAAATTTTTATTCTTCTTTTTTTCTTTCTTAGAATTTGACTGCAGGAGACTTCGCCTACAATTTAACAAGTTGGAAGTATTATTTACAATACCATTTGATTCTATTTATTGGTCAACCGTTTGTCTCTATTTTTATTGCAGACAAGAAGTAGACGTTATTCGTAATAAGAGCGCCATTCTGTCTGGTATTGCTGCTTTGGAATACACTGCATCATCTATGTCAAACTTTGTGTCTATCATCACTCTAGTACTAACTGGCCAGCCTCTCACACCTGTTAATGTGTTTATGCTGATCTCCATCACCAGTGTAT
The DNA here is from genome assembly GCA_948470475.1 of Galaxea fascicularis. Lineage (NCBI taxonomy): Eukaryota > Metazoa > Cnidaria > Anthozoa > Scleractinia > Euphylliidae > Galaxea > Galaxea fascicularis. The sequence continues at coordinate 7,872,605 of OX419340.1, read as the reverse complement.
TAAGACAGTCCATTTGCTTTCACGTGGCATATGCCTTGCAGCAAACATTCGACGCGTATGCTTCGTTAACCAGAATTGAAGAGTTCCTTCTGTTAGAGGATGTTGATGGCAGTATTCACTCAGAAACCAGAGTTCTAAATCAACCAGATGATTTCGTAGTAAATCAGCACTATTCTGCTGCTAATGAATTGAGATGTCCTGAAGATGCGACGGTCTTAAAGGTGGCAGGATTAACCAAGAAACAGAGAAAGCGCGAACAAGAATTTCTTCTGCAAGACATCGAGTTCACCCTTCAATCAGGGGGTTTAACAGTCATCAACGGACCAGTAGGTAGTGGAAAGTCTACTCTTCTCTCCGCAATCGCTGGCGAGCTCCCAATTTCAAGCGGAGAAATAAGCTGCAAAGGCACTCTTGTGTATGTACCTCAGGAAGCTTGGGTCTTCTCTGGAACTGTACGAGAAAACATTTTGTTTGGTGAGCCATACGATGAAATTAAGTACACAAAAACCATTGAGGCGTGTGCCCTAACGGAAGACATTCACCAGTTTCCCGACCGTGATCAAACAGTTGTCGGAGAACGCGGTGTAATATTAAGCGGTGGTCAGCGGGCAAGAGTCAGCTTGGCACGTGCAGTGTATGCCGATGCAGACATCTACTTGCTGGATGACCCGCTGAGTGCTGTGGATTTCAAAGTTGGCAAGCACATCTTTGAAAAGTGCATCAAAGGCTCACTGAGTCACAAAAGCTTGGTAGTAACTTCTCATCAAGAACTGCATATGCAAGAATCCAGTGAGGTGATTGTGCTTTACAAGGGACGCATGCTGGGTAAAGGGAGCTTCACTAAGTTAAAAGAAACAGGTATTCTTAATACAACTGTCGATCCACTGTATAAGAAAGAGAGAAGAAATGAGTCAGATTACAGCACAGATCAGGACGATGACGAGATCAACAACATTTCGAACGACTGTGGTGGAATTGTCCCTCAAAATAGTGAGAGTGAAGCCCAAAGTCTTCAGATATCAGAAGAAGATCGCGTCATCGGAAAGGTATCATTTAAACTTTACTGGAAGTATATCAGGAGCGGCGTTTCCTCACTGGTGGTCATCGCTTTAATTTGTTTATGCTTTGTTACTCAAGGTAGGTCAAAGTATGATTGTGGTCTTTCGTTTGCATTGAGCGGGTAACGGACTATAGCATCTTTTGTTTCGTGAAGATTGTGCCTAATGCTTCATCAGCAAAACGAATGTTCAAAATATAAAGGACGTCACTGCATGAGGCACACTATGTTAAGAATTTACGAACCAAAAGCCTCGATAATCTACAATAATGTCAACAAATTTAGCAAGTCCTTGGTAAAAAAGGAGGATCTTTCGTGTGTTTTGAATGAACATTTGTGCTCTTCAGACTTGTCAAAACGACAAACAAAGAACGCTCCTGTTAGAATGAACTTGGGCATGTATCCCTCTTTTGATTTTCCGTAAACAGTCGAGTATAAACTGAAGAATTGTCTTCACTGACGGTAATGCTTACTTTTGTTCTTTGAAATATGTGACTCGTACCTTTATATGAATCGGCACGAATAATTTATAATGGTAACTGAACTTCGTGTCGTGCAATTTGGTCTGAAATCATACGCGTGATTTCAAAATCGAACGAGCGCGCAGCACGAGTTCGATTTCAAATCACAAGTATGATTTTAGATCATAATAATACACTTGAACAAATTTCTCAGCTCTGATTGGCTAAAACGGAGTGCAGTTTTAGTTAACACAGTGCAGAAACGTTTAACACAGTGCAAATTTACAACAAAGATTTCCGACGTTAAAACGGAGAGAGTGTCGGAGGCCATCGAACGCCTTTCGAAGACCCGCGATGATTGTGCGACACCTTCCGAAGAAACTCAAAGGTTGTACGAAACCTTCCGAAGTCCTCCGAAGATCACACGAATGCTTCCGACGATTTTCGAAGATTACCCGAACATTTCCGGTGATTTCCGAAGATCACCGGATATTTTCGAAGCTTCGCCAGGTTTAAGAAAATCGAGGGCAATGCCTTCTGCATACCTGAGTAGTCAATGTATGGTCTGAGGCTTTATAAGTAGTCTGCTTTTTTCAAGTATATTATTAAATAATCACATAATTTTTCTCGTGCAACCCTGGTCTTTGAAATAAATTAACTCGTGCTTATTTATTCCAAATTGCACTCGAAGTCATGTAATTACCAATACAAAGTTCAATTACCACTTTATTACACCCATTTTAAAGTCGCACAGTTGTCAATCTTAACATTTATTTAATGTTCACTTTAGGAAAACCAGTTTCGAATTTTGATGGGCTTAAAAAAAGGATATGATTTAGAGCAAAAAAATGGGGCAATTTGGGAATAAATTGCACTGTTGGGAGCCAATTAGATTTCATGAATGACGAGTAATTTCAAAATGGGTGTAATAAAGACCGTTATCAGGTCGGGGAACCATGCAAATACGGGTAGAGGTCAGCAAATGACCAATTGAAACGGACACACGAGAGAGAAAACATTTATTGGATCACAGTTTGTACTAAGGTGTAGCTGTCATTTTTGCAGCTGCTCCCGCGTAAGCATGATGCCGGTCTAAAGGCGATTTAAATTCTTACCAATCTAATGCAAGGACGTCATACTCATATTGGACTTGTGTATACTAACATGCAGCTGTCTAAGTTGCCGATGTCATGTAAACCAGGAACTTACTCTTGTTTTTTAGCAATGATAGTCTCTCCTGACGTCTGGCTCTCTTTCCTCACAAAGAAGCACCCCGATGCGCAACGTAATAAGGTGAACCTAATCATATATGGCTCTCTCGTCGCTGGAGCTTTAACATTTGCTTTCTTCCGAGCATATGGTTTTTTCGTTACTTCTTTGCAATGTTCTGAACGTCTTCATGACAAAATGGTTGCAGCTGTTTTGCAAGCACCAGTCTTGTTTTTTGATTCAAATCCCGTGGGAAGAATCATGAATCGTTTTTCCAAGGATGTCGGATGTTTGGATGAAGTACTGCCTAAGACCTTTTTAATGGCAATCCAGATGATTTTGTTACTGTTAACGGGTATTCTTGTTCCAGTAGCAACAAATCCTTGGATTCTAATTGTTGTTCTTCCATTGGCTGTGCTGGCTATGTGTATTTCAAGGTATTACTTAAACACATCCAGACAACTCAAAAGATTGGAGTCGATTTGTCGTAGCCCCGTGTATTCTCACATTTCCGAGACCCTAGATGGACTAGACACAATTCGGACAAGAGGGAGACAAAGAGATTTCATAGACAAGTTTAACAGGTATGTGTAGACTATGCCATAAAATGTGCAACCCATTTATTGCTCTACTGACTGCAGTGATGGTCGTTTCTGTAAGAACGACTTTACTATAAGACGATCCGTCCACCCCACCCGTCACCCCCTACACCATCCTGCGCCACTCGATGTTATCGATGTTATTCAAGTTATCAGAAAGCAGAAACAAACTTGGAGGGAACATGGATTGTGTCGGTACACAGTCGAAGAAAAACTTTGCTTCAGGTCGTCATCTCACAAAATGAGCTGGTGACTGCAAAAGATGAGCACATGAAATTGTGCCAATGCAGCCGACATCTTAAACGTTAGTTTGAATTTTTAAATTCTCCAACTTAAAAGCTCCGAATGAATTTACCACGATTGACTCAATGTTGTGTTTCAACATGTCAGTAGGGAAAGAGAAGGTGAGTTGGAAGCAGGGAATACCGGGACACGATTATCGCAACCAATTTGTCTGAAAAGAGGTGACGATCTTCTAACCTTTAATCTCCAATGTGTGCATTCTCCTTACAATAATCAATTATTTCGCATGTTACATGTTGGGAGAATTTGTATATAAATTATGTTAACTCAACTGATCTTTGATGATCATTTTCTGTATTCTCACGCCCTGTATTACTGACGAACTAGTGATTTGGTTAGGAGAAGTTAGATGCTGGTCACTATTGGGATGTAAAGGGTTGAGAGACAATGTTGCCTGATGAAATAATGGCATGGATATCTAAACACTGCAAACATAGACCTGAGAATCCACATTCAATGATCCAAATTTCTCGTCTTAGGTTTCAAGATGTTCATAACCAGTCATTAATTATGGTACAGGCAGCTGGGCGATGGCTTGGTTTACGTTTGGACCTACTCGCTGCATTCTTGATTGTCACAGTGGTTGCTGGTGCACTTTTGGTGTCTCAAGATGCAGGTAGCTATGCGTGGTATTTCGTTGTTTTCATTTATATATATATGCAGCAATCTACACATCAAATGTCGAATAACCCACATATATGACCCTCATATATGATTTTCATATATGCACACTCATCTGTGCAATAATAAATTGGCTGAGGTTGAAATTTTTGATCTAAATATTTTACAATCCTTAAGGTTACCTTTTACCTTCAGGTGTAGCAAATCCGGATTAAACTGTAGATACATAACCCCTATATCAAATTAAAGCTTATAAAGCTTGCTATCAAACTATACCAAGAAAATTCAAATAAAATAAATTACCGAATTTTTCATGATCTCTCAAAGCGAGCGTGCGAATCACCTTTTCAATACTACAACTGAAACCGATTTGATTTGTCTTTCTCAAATTTCATTTGTTCCTCAGCTTGCAGACCCAAAGCGCTAGAAAAACATATCTGTGTTTTGCCATAATAAATTACAGTAAAACGTTACAGAACATTTTCATAATAATATTTTAAAAAAAGTTAAGTGATCCTACAAAAATCGCTCTCAGAGGAAAATATTTCAAAGTAAAAAATACAAAGACACAGTTTTCTTGCTTATATGCTTAACTAGCCACTACCCAAATTTGAAGGCAAACGAAGAAATTCTCTTTGAGATTTTAGCTCTTTAAATTGTCCCCTTTAAGTGAAAAACTTAATTCGAGAAGACAGAATATTTAGTCTTTTTCAACAGTGTTTTCTTAATTTAAAGACCACACTTCGAAAATTACTTTCACCCCGCAATACAAATTTGAAGAAAAGTGCTGATATGAATTAATGTATACGGCAACCTTTGTTAATTAAAAATTAATTAGCGCATGATGACTATCCGTGATATCGGGACATAAATTGAAAATTCTTTCGGGAGCAATTTGCAGTTGAACTGCGTGGTGAAAGTTAGTAACAAAATAGGAAAGAAGAGGCTTTCTTTTTTTTTGGGGGGGGGGGGGGGGAGGGGACTTTCCCTATGTGACATAATTATCGTTCACTTCTTCTTTACGTAAAAATGCCAGTCAGCAGTGGATACGAAAACATACCAGCCTTGAGGTAAGTTACCTTTTTTGAGAAACGGATTAAAATGATTCAGACACCAATAAAATGTTTTTCTCTTTGCCATTAGCCTTTGCTGGACTTGCTTTGGTTTACGCCATTAAGACCATGATTTTGACTCCATTCGCTGTGAGAAAAGCATCCGACGTCGAAAATTTCATGACGTCAGTAGAACGGGTGATGGCGTATACTAACATTAATTCTGAGCCTGGGTACAAACTAGAAAGACATCCCGCAGAAAACTGGCCACATCAAGGAAATATCACATTCCAAGACGTATCACTGACGTACTATCCAGGAGGACCTCAAGTGCTAAAGAACATAAATTTAAGCATCCAAGCAGGAGAAAAGATCGGTATTGCAGGCCGCACGGGTGCAGGGAAGTCATCATTTGTCGCAGCTCTTATACGCATGCCAGACCCTGATGGACAAATAATAGTGGATGGAGTCCGAATAAAGGAAATCAATCTCCGAGAAGCCCGACGGTGCGTATCCTTTCTTGGCCAAAATCCCGTGCTTTTCAGTGGATCACTGAGAAAAAATCTGGATCTTATGGGGCAGTTTCCAGACGCAGAGTTATGGCGAGCTTTAGAAGATGTGCAACTCAAACATTTGGTGGAAAGTCTGGAAGGACAACTGGATCACGAATTGTTGGAAAATGGTGCAAATGTCAGTGTAGGAGAACGGCAGTTACTCTGTTTGGCTCGTGTGTTACTGCACAAAAACAAGATCACCATCTTGGATGAGCCAACTGCGCATGTGGATCCAGACACGGAACAAACAATCTGGAACGTAGTGCGTGATAAACTGCGAGATTCCACAGTCATCACGGTAGCTCATCGTTTGAACACAATTAGAGACTGTGACAAGATCTTGGTGTTAAATAATGGTGAAGTTGTTGAATTTGATAGCTTTGATACGCTGGTTAAGACACAAGGGAGCACTTTGAGTCAAATGGCTCGAGTTGCGAGGCTTTAAAACTCAGTAGTGAATATCCACCATACGTTCTTCTATAGAATAGTATAAGAACCTTCTATCGAGAGCAATATTCGAAAAGTCGTCGAACTAGTGTTTTAGCATTTTTTAGCATTTTAGCATGATTTTAAGAAATATTTTGCCACAGTTTTTTATAGTTAAATGTTTTTCTAAACCATTCCTTCTTCGAAATAAACAGTACATCAATTAAAGTTGAAATTAAACAAAACAGTATAGCCCTGACGGAAAGTGTAAAACTGAGGCAGTGACGGTATATTAGAATCTTAGATAGATACGGCATTTTTCTTTGTTGATACGATCGGTAAATTCGTTAGCAATGTTGGAGAAAGTTTGTCTGTTTTTTCCTTGTGACTGTTTACTATTGTCAGGTTACTAAATCGCTTTTGCTTCATTGTTGAGCGCAGCCATGTTTTCAATCTTTGTGTTCCTGAGATAAGAGGCCTGCTCGCCGAAAGCCAATTATAGGACAGCCATGAGTAGCATTAGGTTAGAAATGCTAATGGTAAAGGTGACTTTTGTTCCTTTACGAACTAAGGAAATTTCTTCTCCATTTTTCATTTTTATCATTATCATTGTTATTTTTTACTTCACAAAAGTGGGGGGCTAAAGCCCCCCCCCCCCCACTTCCAGGCCCTACCTTTGCGCGGTTCCTGTAGATAGGAGACGCATTCTCGTCATTCTTGTCCTCATTCTCGTGTGGGCTGTCCATGGACTGAATCTTGCTTGCTGAGACCATTAAACTTAACATTGCAGAGGGGGAGAAGAGGACAGGGGGACAGGGAGAGAGGGGGAGCGGGGGAGAGGAGGAGAGGGGGAACTGTGTCAAGACCTGCATTAGATTAGCATTAATTGGCAGGAACACCAAACTAATCTGTTCCTCACTTTATCTGTGCCCCAGAGGAATCTTGCGGGCTGGCAAAATATCAGGTGTTCCGATGAGCTGGCTGGGAAATGTCTTACTGCTGAAGGCTTCGCCTGGGAATTATTGACTTTTTCTAGAGTAGTAACACCGGGATTCAACAAATACCACCTCATCGAGAGAGAGCCTCCTTTTGCCAAAATAAAACTACCAGCCTTCAGTTTCCGGCCCGAAAAAACCAAGGCTGGTAGTTTTATTTTGGCAAAAATAGTTTCTCTCGATGGGGTGGCATTTGGTTGAATCCAGTAACTACTCCAACTAACTAGCCCGCGGGCAACCACCCGACGCCCGCCAATTAGAGGAAGGGACGCTGGGGGTAGATGGCAAACCAAGGCAATCAGCTTGGCCCACGCCGACAAGGTGGAAACGAAAGCCCAACAGGCTGGCCTCATCGCCGCCCAGCGCGCTCGAGCCGCCGCTCAATCGTCGCCCAATCGAGCCCCATGCGTTACCCGCTCGACCAGCTCCGCACTTTGTGCCCCTGGGCCCGAATCGCGCGCGAGGCGCCGCCCAATCGCTGCCCAACCGGCGACCAATCGAGCGTCTTGCCCGCGCCCGCCTATTAGAGGGAGGGCACCCGAGGGAACCATGGCAGCACAGCCAGCCCACCTCTTAGAGGAAGGTGCCCCTCGGGTACCCATTTCAGGCCAAGCCAGCCAAGCAAGAGGAGACGGGTATGCGGCAACGGAAGCCCTTCATCAACAACTTACTTTTTTCGAAGACTCTCCAACAAGCTTATCAAAAAAATCGGCTGGGAGGTGGTCTGCGCAATAATTCAAAAGCGGGCGAACCTCGGTCGGAACCAAGTTCACGCAGAGCTTGAGTTGGGAGAATTTTTGGGAAGCTCCGTGTTGTGAAATTTGGGGGTCGCGCACAAAAATTATCAAATGCCGCAAATGCAGGTGCTGTTGGAAAAACAACTTATGTTGGGTGTGTTAGCAAAAAGGTCACGCGCATCTCCTTCGGGGTTACGATATGGAATTTATCCCTGAAAAATATTTAATCTTTGATTGACTATGATCGTGGCGGTGTTCTTGCTGTTTCATTCAGTCGAAGAAAGCATCGACCGCAGTTGTGTTGGTTCTGCTTTGGCCTGCCCCGTTTTTGCGGGCAAAAGAAGGTGAAAACGTATCGACCAATCGAGAACTCTACGCGCAATTTTTTGTAGGCGTCTAGCCCGACTTGGCGCTTTGTATTTATCGCGTTTCGCGCAAGCGCGTGGCCCCACTGTCTCTTTTTCTAAGGAATCGCATCAAGCGACTTGACCATCTTGCGGTCGGCGGCATGCTTGCACTTTTTTCGTCTTCGCCGTACTTCTTGTGGCGAAATCTAAAACAGCTGTAGTCGACATCATGTTGCATAGCAACCGCGTCAGTGGCTCCGATCGGCTGTTGAAAGATTTGTTGAATTTCACCCGTTTCAGGGACGTATTTGAGTTGTTTGGTTGTGACCGGGTAACGTCCAACCCCTGGCGGGAGCGGTCAGTTTTCTGATCGGCTTGTGCACGTCAACCCCTGTGCCGTAACCATTTTTCAGCGTTTTCCCCAGAATGTCCAACGGTTCCTTTTGCTTCGGAGCCGCTGTCACAAAGGATTCAACCAGTTTCGGGCTAAAGTTCGGACGCCGAAGCTCCCTGGCACCGGTTTTTTCCAGACAAAAAAACGGGTTTTGGTTATTCTGTAAACCGCGCACTTTACCTTAAGCAGCTTCCGTCCGTTCTTCATCGCAACGGCCCATTCGATCCTCGGCACATTCGGGGTTATGCGCCGGTCTTTTACACAGTAGACGTTCATCCTATATTTTTTTTGAATTTTTTTACCGCCTCGCATGTTTCATGTTGTGACTCACTCCCCTCAACGCTTGCGAGCCCAACAGTTCGAAAGCGCTTGACCAAGAAGCGTTTGGGTTGACAAACATGCTGGCGGCATACGCTATTTGTCCTGCAACGAAGGGCCACGGCGACGGGCCCGGCAACGCACCACCCCGCAAATCGGGTAATAAACGGATTTTAGTCGTCCTGCAAACCGCCCGTTTTTCGTTGCAACGACCCGTTTGGTCCCCGGCGCGCACATTCGGGGTTTTGTGCCTGTCTTTCATGCAGTAGACTTCCATGTACGTATATCAAAGGGGGGAATTTTGTTGCACAAGGGAACTGCTTCAAGGTATCGGGGTAAAAAACTGGTTTTGTATGCCCTGCAGGACGCACATTCCACCTTCACCATTTTGCGCCCATTTTTTACGGGGAAAATTTCCACAATTCCCGGCGCGTTCAGAGTGGGCCACACACACCTCCCTCAGCAGAGATATCCAGACCGGGATTGCGCCATTCATTTTATGTGCAAGAAATAATTTTTGACGGCGCGCTCGTTTGCGGCCACATCGCCAGAAAACCGTTTGAGAATGTCCCGGAAACTGACCCCTTTGTTTCTTTCGCTCAGAAACAGCAGACAATAATACCCGCAGCGCACGCTCTCAATCGCCTGAATTTGATTGTCGTTGCGGAGGAAAGTCTTTTTCCCCGTTTTACGCATTTCTTGCTCCCACTCATCGGGAGGTGGCATCCCGAAAGAGTCGACGTATTCGATGTCTTTCCTTTTGCAGCAACAGGCCCAATGAGTGCCTAACTTTCCAAGAATGTTGCGGTTGAGGATGGAGGGGGAATATGCTGACGGTTTGATCTCGTTTCGCGAGAAGATTCCCTTGATCGGGATGTTCAGATAACGACACCAATTAATCAGGTCAATGTTGGAAAGCGGCACGTCGCAAAACTTCAGATTTTTTCGTAATCCTGCCAGCTCCCGAAAAATGGAGGTGGTCTGAAGGGGTTCACGTGCATGCCTTTTCCTCTCTTTTTCGGTGGAGGGGCAGGAAGCGACCGGCGTGCCGGACCGACTTGCATCCCTTTTCCAAACATCTTCGATATGAGATCAATCGTAATAGGAACTCCGATAGAACCGAACATCCCTAGAAATCCCCCATATTGGGCGGCGCCTCCCCCACGAAAATTCCTCGTCCAACAAGAACCTTTTTTGATAGCTTTCTTTTGCGGAGCGGTCAACGCCTGAGCGATTCTGTAAAGCTGGATCTCCTGAGGCCCGACCCCCTCCCCAAAAATCTTTTTCAACGGCCTTTCAGCGCCAAAACTGAGCCCCGCGGTTGCCAAAGCTTTGGCTGCCGGAGCAAGCAAAGGACGTGCCAAGCTCAGGGCTGTCGAAAAAAGATTGCCGCCGCGCTGAGCGGTTTTCGTGATCTGGGCTTTGCTCACGCGCAAATCAGCGCCGCGCATTTCAGCGGACGCCTTTTTCAACCGGTTGATCTGCGTGGCGGTTAAAAAGAGCTTGTCACTGCGCCCGAGCTGGTCGGAATATAAGCGCGGAGAGTGACAGCCGATTTTGTGGCAAAAGCTATTCGAAGGTTTCCCTTCTGACCTTCAGTTAGCGCGATCCGAAGCGGGTAATACGGCGTCGCCATCTTATACTTGAGAAAATAATTTCAGTGGCGATCCAGGTTTTCAAGCCACGACCAGTTCGTTTCCAACCAGCTGGATTCCGATCTCTTCCTCGTTCAGGTAAGCGGCATAGATTGTGTAATCGTGAGCGTTGGCGGCTTCATTCAATCGGTAATAAAAGATCAACTTCTTCTCGTCGCCTGTTACACTTTCTTTGGTCGCTCTGAAGTCAAGGTAAATGATGGCGGGGTGCCTGTGTTGTACTCATTGTTCGTGTAGCGGTAGTTAATCAAGTCGCGGCGGATCCGCGTCTGGTCGTCACCTTCATAATCCAGTTCGGGGTAATAACTCCCCCCAACATTGAAGGCGGCAATTGGCCAGTTTGGCTTAATCGTCGCCGTCAATATCGAAGGTGTTGAATTTATAAGGGTTGTGTTTTAGAGAGAGTCGTTTGCGCATTTGTTGAAAGAAATGAAAACGTGTTTGGCGTTTTTTACGGGGTGGGGGGCGAGGGGTGATTTGGCATTGACCGCCAGCATCTCTTCGGTCGGTGCCAGGGGCTAGTGTTTCTTTCAAGTAACGACATTTCGTCGGTTTCAGGAAGTTTTCTTTCACCAACGTTTGACCTTCAGGTGTCAGCATCAGCTTCTGAACCCACAATTGCATCGTGGTGACAACAATTCGCCGACCGGTGGCGTCGTTTTGGAAGATCATTTCGCTGTCTTCCTCCAGCATAATGCCGAAAACGAGCCGCATTGGAGGTAAAAGTTTTTCCGACAGCTCCTCGAAAAAGGAATATCGGTTAGGGGGGATGACGGTTTTCACCGTTTTTCCCCCGCTTGAAAGAGTTCCGCGCGCTTGGATCCCCTTGTTCGTTGCTGCGTCAGCCGTCACAGTCGTGTTGTCTGTCGAGATAGCAAAACTCGGCTTGGGCCACTGGTCTCGACAAAGTAACAACTTTGAACAGAGCGCGATAATGCGCCGACCCTCACATTCCAGCTTGAATAGCCCCGGTTCGCGGTTGCTCCACTTGTCTCAGGCAAGCCACTTCTTTTTTTCCATCTCGAATTCCCTGCGAAGCTCCGGTTTGATAATGTCTTCCAACCTCTCGCCGCTGATCGCCATGTAGTTGCTGTCGGTGTCCATCTGGATCAGCTCGAAGTCGAAACGATCCACGTACCTGTCGAGAAAGTCGTAACAGAACCCCAGCATCCGCAGTTTTGCCAGCTGATAGACGGCGATGCCTGCTTGGAATAGTCTTCTGTTTGTGACGCGCAGCTTTCGACTTTACAGCTCGTAAGCTTCCCCGATTTCCTCGAGATCGCTGAAGAAAACGCTGCGCAATGCTTTGTCGACGACCTTTTCGTCTTTCGTGTAGACCATGTTTTTTTGGCACTCTACAGCTTCGATCATTTTCTCGTACGCGCTGTTTCCGAGCAGCTTAAAGACCTCGGCGAGCAGCGCCTTGCTTTTTTCCGCGTCTCCGGTGCGGCGCGCTTCGGTTACCTGTTCCACGAATCAGGGAAAGATTTTTCTCGCTTCATAGTCGATGGTTCGATGAATATTGCTGTGATGTTTGCCCCGTGGTCCACGTATTTCAGGAGAGAGGCGTAGATCAACATTTTCTCGGCGGTTAGTGTTCCTAGCAATTTCTTGCCAACGCTCCGAGTTCTGCCGGTGCGCCGCAGATAGTCCTGCATGCTTTGCGGCACAGCCTCGAGCGGCACCTATTTGTTGATGAAGAACGGGCACATTTTCTCGAACTTGTCCTAAAGGTTTCTGGGAATCTCAATGTCAACCTCACCGAAGCCAAACCAATCACCTGATTCAACCCTTCGCGTGAAAGCTGCTGCCTCTGCTGCAGGGTTTTCGAAGTGTAGAACATGCCCCTTTCCACAAGGCATGTCTTTCAGGATAATCGACAAAAACAAAGCATTGGCGTCGTACCTGAGGATTTTTCCGCTAGCAGGGGCATCGTCGCCCAGCCAGTGGCTCCGGGTTTTGGTCACTCCTACATGGTGATGGCGTGTGAACACTAACCTCGGTCCTCCGACTACCGCGTCTTTCAACATCTGGTACTCCTCCTCGCAAGGGCTCCAGAGCTTAGCGCCTTTCTCTACTGCCCCCGCAGAACGTAGTGCATTGAGACGCCGGGGATGCTGAATACATCTTTCAGAATGTTGATACCTTTCTCGGTGTAGAAGGTTTTTGCAACTCTTCCAACCTCGAGGCCACGTCCAGATTGTTGTAGTGGCGCAGCCAGTCGGCGAAGGTTTTCGTTCCCTTGTCTTGCCGGAAGTGAAAGCACAAACTTTTCTTTCAGGCGCGAATACCGCGCAAGATAGTCGGGCACCCCTGGAAAGTCGAGCTTGCCCGGGGAATGGACCCCTAGTACGGGAACCACGAGTTTTCAGCAGAACAACCTGACGGCTGACGCAGCAACGAACAAGGGAATCCAAGCGTGCGGAACTCTTTCAAACGGGGGAAAAACGGTGAAAACCGTCATCCCCCCTAACCGATATTCCTTTTTCGAGGAGCTGTAGGACAAACTTTTACCTCCAATGCGGCTCTTTTTTGGCATTGTGCTGGAGGAAGACAGCGAAATGATCTTCCAAAACGACGCCACCGGTCGGCGAATTGTTGTCACCACGATGCAATTGTGGGTTCAGAAGCTGATGCTGACACCTGAAGGTCAAACGTTGGTGAAAGAAAACTTCCTGAAACCGACGAAATGTCGTTACTTGAAAGAAACACTAGCCCCTGGCACCGACCGAAGAGATGCTGGCGGTCAATGCCAAATCACCCCTCGCCCCCCACCCCGTAAAAAACGCCAAACACGTTTTCATTTCTTTCAACAAATGCGCAAACGACTCTCTCTAAAACACAACCCTTATAAATTCAACACCTTCGATATTGACGGCGACGATTAAGCCAAACTGGCCAATTGCCGCCTTCAATGTTGGGGGGAGTTATTACCCCGAACTGGATTATGAAGGTGACGACCAGACGCGGATCCGCCGCGACTTGATTAACTACCGCTACACGAACAATGAGTACAACACAGGCACCCCGCCATCATTTACCTTGACTTCAGAGCGACCAAAGAAAGTGTAACAGGCGACGAGAAGAAGTTGATCTTTTATTACCGATTGAATGAAGCCGCCAACGCTCACGATTACACAATCTATGCCGCTTACCTGAACGAGGAAGAGATCGGAATCCAGCTGGTTGGAAACGAACTGGTCGTGGCTTGAAAACCTGGATCGCCACTGAAATTATTTTCTCAAGTATAAGATGGCGACGCCGTATTACCCGCTTCGGATCGCGCTAACTGAAGGTCAGAAGGGAAACCTTCGAATAGCTTTTGCCACAAAATCGGCTGTCACTCTCCGCGCTTATATTCCGACCAGCTCGGGCGCAGTGACAAGCTCTTTTTAACCGCCACGCAGATCAACCGGTTGAAAAAGGCGTCCGCTGAAATGCGCGGCGCTGATTTGCGCGTGAGCAAAGCCCAGATCACGAAAACCGCTCAGCGCGGCGGCAATCTTTTTTCGACAGCCCTGAGCTTGGCACGTCCTTTGCTTGCTCCGGCAGCCAAAGCTTTGGCAACCGCGGGGCTCAGTTTTGGCGCTGAAAGGCCGTTGAAAAAGATTTTTGGGGAGGGGGTCGGGCCTCAGGAGATCCAGCTTTACAGAATCGCTCAGGCGTTGACCGCTCCGCAAAAGAAAGCTATCAAAAAAGGTTCTTGTTGGACGAGGAATTTTCGTGGGGGAGGCGCCGCCCAATATGGGGGATTTCTAGGGATGTTCGGTTCTATCGGAGTTCCTATTACGATTGATCTCATATCGAAGATGTTTGGAAAAGGGATGCAAGTCGGTCCGGCACGCCGGTCGCTTCCTGCCCCTCCACCGAAAAAGAGAGGAAAAGGCATGCACGTGAACCCCTTCAGACCACCTCCATTTTTCGGGAGCTGGCAGGATTACGAAAAAATCTGAAGTTTTGCGACGTGCCGCTTTCCAACATTGACCTGATTAATTGGTGTCGTTATCTGAACATCCCGATCAAGGGAATCTTCTCGCGAAACGAGATCAAACCGTCAGCATATTCCCCCTCCATCCTCAACCGCAACATTCTCGGAAAGTTAGGCACTCATTGGGCCTGTTGCTGCAAAAGGAAAGACATCGAATACGTCGACTCTTTCGGGATGCCACCTCCCGATGAGTGGGAGCAAGAAATGCGTAAAACGGGGAAAAAGACTTTCCTCCGCAACGACAATCAAATTCAGGCGATTGAGAGCGTGCGCTGCGGGTATTATTGTCTGCTGTTTCTGAGCGAAAGAAACAAAGGGGTCAGTTTCCGGGACATTCTCAAACGGTTTTCCGGCGATGTGGCCGGAAACGAGCTCGCCGTCAAAAATTATTTCTTGCACATAAAATGAATGGCGCAATCCCGGTCTGGATATCTCTGCTGAGGGAGGTGTGTGTGGCCCACTCTGAACGCGCCGGGAATTGTGGAAATTTTCCCCGTAAAAAATGGGCGCAAAATGGTGAAAG
Organism: Galaxea fascicularis; assembly: GCA_948470475.1. NCBI lineage: Eukaryota > Metazoa > Cnidaria > Anthozoa > Scleractinia > Euphylliidae > Galaxea > Galaxea fascicularis. Next base: position 7,857,366 of record OX419340.1, on the reverse strand, counting down.
TGGAATGTGCGTCCTGCAGGGCATACAAAACCAGTTTTTTACCCCGATACCTTGAAGCAGTTCCCTTGTGCAACAAAATTCCCCCCTTTGATATAGGCACATGGAAGTCTACTGCATGAAAGACAGGCACAAAACTCCGAATGTGCGCGCCGGGGACCAAACGGGTCGTTGCAACGAAAAACGGGCGGTTTGCAGGACGACTAAAATCCGTTTATTACCCGATTTGCGGGGTGGTGCGTTGCCGGGCCCGTCGCCGTGGCCCTTCGTTGCAGGACAAATAGCGTATGCCGCCAGCATGTTTGTCAACCCAAACGCTTCTTGGTCAAGCGCTTTCGAACTGTTGGGCTCGCAAGCGTTGAGGGGAGTGAGTCACAACATGAAACATGCGAGGCGGTAAAAAAAATTCAAAAAAAATATAGGATGAACGTCTACTGTGTAAAAGACCGGCGCATAACCCCGAATGTGCCGAGGATCGAATGGGCCGTTGCGATGAAGAACGGACGGAAGCTGCTTAAGGTAAAGTGCGCGGTTTACAGAATAACCAAAACCCGTTTTTTTGTCTGGAAAAAACCGGTGCCAGGGAGCTTCGGCGTCCGAACTTTAGCCCGAAACTGGTTGAATCCTTTGTGACAGCGGCTCCGAAGCAAAAGGAACCGTTGGACATTCTGGGGAAAACGCTGAAAAATGGTTACGGCACAGGGGTTGACGTGCACAAGCCGATCAGAAAACTGACCGCTCCCGCCAGGGGTTGGACGTTACCCGGTCACAACCAAACAACTCAAATACGTCCCTGAAACGGGTGAAATTCAACAAATCTTTCAACAGCCGATCGGAGCCACTGACGCGGTTGCTATGCAACATGATGTCGACTACAGCTGTTTTAGATTTCGCCACAAGAAGTACGGCGAAGACGAAAAAAGTGCAAGCATGCCGCCGACCGCAAGATGGTCAAGTCGCTTGATGCGATTCCTTAGAAAAAGAGACAGTGGGGCCACGCGCTTGCGCGAAACGCGATAAATACAAAGCGCCAAGTCGGGCTAGACGCCTACAAAAAATTGCGCGTAGAGTTCTCGATTGGTCGATACGTTTTCACCTTCTTTTGCCCGCAAAAACGGGGCAGGCCAAAGCAGAACCAACACAACTGCGGTCGATGCTTTCTTCGACTGAATGAAACAGCAAGAACACCGCCACGATCATAGTCAATCAAAGATTAAATATTTTTCAGGGATAAATTCCATATCGTAACCCCGAAGGAGATGCGCGTGACCTTTTTGCTAACACACCCAACATAAGTTGTTTTTCCAACAGCACCTGCATTTGCGGCATTTGATAATTTTTGTGCGCGACCCCCAAATTTCACAACACGGAGCTTCCCAAAAATTCTCCCAACTCAAGCTCTGCGTGAACTTGGTTCCGACCGAGGTTCGCCCGCTTTTGAATTATTGCGCAGACCACCTCCCAGCCGATTTTTTTGATAAGCTTGTTGGAGAGTCTTCGAAAAGAGTAAGTTGTTGATGAAGGGCTTCCGTTGCCGCATACCCGTCTACTCTTGCTTGGCTGGCTTGGCCTGAAATGGGTACCCGAGGGGCACCTTCCTCTAAGAGGTGGGCTGGCTGTGCTGCCATGGTTCCCTCGGGTGCCCTCCCTCTAATAGGCGGGCGCGGGCAAGACGCTCGATTGGTCGCCGGTTGGGCAGCGATTGGGCGGCGCCTCGCGCGCGATTCGGGCCCAGGGGCACAAAGTGCGGAGCTGGTCGAGCGGGCAACGCATGGGGCTCGATTGGGCGACGATTGAGCGGCGGCTCGAGCGCGCTGGGCGGCGATGAGGCCAGCCTGTTGGGCTTTCGTTTCCACCTTGTCGGCGTGGGCCAAGCTGATTGCCTTGGTTTGCCATCTACCCCCAGCGTCCCTTCCTCTAATTGGCGGGCGTCGGGTGGTTGCCCGCGGGCTAGTTGGTTGGAGTAGTTACTGGATTCAACCAAATGCCACCCCATCGAGTGAAACTATTTTTGCCAAAATAAAACTACCAGCCTTGTTTTTTTCGGGCCGGAAACTGAAGGCTGGTAGTTTTATTTTGGCAAAAGGAGGCTCTCTCGATGAGGTGGTATTTGTTGAATCCCGGTGTTACTACTCTAGAAAAAGTCAATAATTCCCAGGCGAAGCCTTCAGCAGTAAGACATTTCCCAGCCAGCTCATCGGAACACCTGATATTTTGCCAGCCCGCAAGATTCCTCTGGGGCACAGATAAAGTGAGGAACAGATTAGTTTGGTGTTCCTGCCAATTAATGCTAATCTAATGCAGGTCTTGACACAGTTCCCCCTCTCCCCCTCACTCCCTGTCCCCCTGTCCCCTTCTCCCCCTCTGCAATGTTAAGTTTAAATGGTCTCAGCAAGCAAGATTCAGTCCATGGACAGCCCACACGAGAATGAGGACAAGAATGACGAGAATGCGTCTCCTATCGACAGGAACCGCGCAAACTGTAGGGCCTGGAAGTGGGGGGGGGGGGGGGGCTTTAGCCCCCACTTTTGTGAAGTAAAAAATAACAATGATAATGATAAAAATAAAAAATGGAGAAGAAATTTCCTTAGTTCGTAAAGGAACAAAAGTCACCTTTACCATTAGCATTTCTAACCTAATGCTACTCATGGCTGTCCTATAGTTGGCTTTCGGCGAGCAGGCCTCTTATCTCAGGAACACAAAGATTGAAAACATGGCTGCGCTCAACAATGAAGCAAAAGCGATTTAGTAACCTGACAATAGTAAACAGTCACAAGGAAAAAACAAACAAACTTTCTCCAATTGACATTGCTAACGAATTTACCGATCGTATCAACAAAGAAAAATGCCGTATCTATCTAAGATTCTAATATACCGTCACTGCCTCAGTTTTACACTTTCCGTCAGGGCTATACTGTTTTGTTTAATTTCAACTTTAATTGATGTACTGTTTATTTCGAAGAAGGAGTGGTTTAGAAAAACATTTAACTATAAAAAACTGTGGCAAAATATTTCTTAAAATCATGCTAAAATGCTAAAAAAATGCTAAAACACTAGTTCGACGACTTTTCGAATATTGCTCTCGATAGAAGGTTCTTATACTATTCTATAGAAGAACGTATTGTGGATATTCACTACCGAGTTTTAAAGCCTCGCAACTCGAGCCATTTGACTCAAAGTGCTCCCTTGTGTCTTAACCAGCGTATCAAAGCTATCAAATTCAACAACTTTACCATTATTTAACACCAAGATCTTGTCACAGTCTCTAATTGTGTTCAAACGATGAGCTACCGTGATGACTGTGGAATCTCGCAGTTTATCACGCACTACGTTCCAGATTGTTTGTTCCGTGTCTGGATCCACATGCGCAGTTGGCTCATCCAAGATGGTGATCTTGTTTTTGTGCAGTAACACACGAGCCAAACAGAGTAACTGCCGTTCTCCTACACTGACATTTGCACCATTTTCCAACAATTCGTGATCCAGTTGTCCTTCCAGACTTTCCACCAAATGTTTGAGTTGCACATCTTCTAAAGCTCGCCATAACTCTGCGTCTGGAAACTGCCCCATAAGATCCAGATTTTTTCTCAGTGATCCACTGAAAAGCACGGGATTTTGGCCAAGAAAGGATACGCACCGTCGGGCTTCTCGGAGATTGATTTCCTTTATTCGGACTCCATCCACTATTATTTGTCCATCAGGGTCTGGCATGCGCATAAGAGCTGCGACAAATGATGACTTCCCTGCACCCGTGCGGCCTGCAATACCGATCTTTTCTCCTGCTTGGATGCTTAAATTTATGTTCTTTAGCACTTGAGGTCCTCCTGGATAGTACGTCAGTGATACGTCTTGGAATGTGATATTTCCTTGATGTGGCCAGTTTTCTGCGGGATGTCTTTCTAGTTTGTACCCAGGCTCAGAATTAATGTTAGTATACGCCATCACCCGTTCTACTGACGTCATGAAATTTTCGACGTCGGATGCTTTTCTCACAGCGAATGGAGTCAGAGTCATGGTCTTAATGGCGTAAACCAAAGCAAGTCCAGCAAAGGCTAATGGCAAAGAGAAAAACATTTTATTGGTGTCTGAATCATTTTAATCCGTTTCTCAAAAAAGGTAACTTACCTCAAGGCTGGTATGTTTTCGTACCCACTGCTGACTGGCATTTTTACGTAAAGAAGAAGTGAACGATAATTATGTCACATAGAGAAAGCCCCCTCCCCCCCCCCCAAAAAAAAAGAAAGCCTCTTCTTTCCTATTTTGTTACTATTTTTCACCACGCAGTTCAGCTGCAAATTGTTCCCGAAAGAATTTTCAATTTATGTCCCGATATCACGAATAGTCATCATGCGCTAATTGATTTTTAATTAACAAAGGTTGCCGTATACATTAATTCATATCAGCACTTTTCTTCAAATTTGTATTGCGGGGTGAAAGTAATTTTCGAAGTGTGGTCTTTAAATTAAGAAAACACTGTTGAAAAAGACTAAATATTGTCGGAGGAATGACGGTTGTAAGTTTCGACCGGAAGTAAAAGTTTCAGTTTTGATTGACATTCTATTCTGTCTTCTCGAATCAATTTTTTCACTTAAAGGGGACAATTTAAAGAGCTAAAATCTCAAAGAGAATTTGTTCGTTTGCCTTCAAATTTGGATAGTGGCTAGTTTAGCATATAAGCAAGAAAAAGGTGTCTTTGTATTTTTTACTTTGAAATATTTTCCTCCGAGAGCGGTTTTTGTAGGATCACTTAACTTTTTTTTTTAATATTATTATGAAAATGTTCTGTAACGTTTTACTGTAATTTATTATGGCAAAACACAGATATGTTTTTCTAGCGCTTTGGGTCTGCAAGCTGAGGAACAAATGAAATTTGAGAAAGACAAATCAGTTCGGTTTCAGTTGTAGTATTGAAAAGGTGATTCGCACGCTCGCTTTGAGAGATCATGAAAAATTCGGTAATTTATTTTATTTGAATTTTCTTGGTATAGTTTGATAGCCAGGGCCCGGTTGTTCGAAAGCCGATTAACTTAATCCCGGATTAGCGGGAACTTGGGTTGTAGTTTTTAAGTTTTGGGTAAAAGTTTCGTTTGCTCCCTTTTGATTTCTTGGATTGGTTTCCTCTAATCTAAAATTATACAGAATATCATCGTTGAACATCGTTTAGGGATAGAGACATAAACTCCGTGGTTAATTTTTAATCTTGGATTAGTATTAATCGGCTTTCGAACAACCGGGCCCAGCTCTACAAGCTTTAATTTGATATAGGGGTTATGTATCTACAGTTTAATCCGGACTTGCTACTCCTGAAGGTATAAAGTAACCTTAAGGATTGTAAAATATTGAGATCAAAAATTTCAACCTCAGCCAATTTATTATTGCACAGATGAGTGTGCATATATGAAAATCATATATGAGGGTCATATATGTGGGTTATTCGACATTTGATGTGTAGATTGCTGCATATATATAAATGAAAACAAGGAAGCTACCTGCATCTTGAGACACCAAAAGTGCACCAGCAACCACTGTGACAATCAAGAATGCAGTGAGTAGGTCCAAACGTAAACCAAGCCATCGCCCAGCTGCCTGCACCATAATTAATGACTGGTTATGAACATCTTGAAACCTAAGACGAGAAATTTGGATCATTGAATGTGGATTCTCAGGTCTATGTTTGCAGTGTTTAGATATCCATGCCATTATTTCATCAGGCAACATTGTCTCTCAACCCTTTACATCCCAATAGTGACCAGCATCTAACTGTACTTCTCCTAACCAAATCACTAGTTCGTCAGTAATACAGGGCGTGAGAATACAGAAAATGATCATCAAAGATCAGTTGAGTTAACATAATTTATATACAAATTCTCCCAACATGTAACCTGCGAAATAATTGATTATTGTAAGGAGAATGCACACATTGGAGATTAAAGGTTAGAAGATCGTCACCTCTTTTCAGACAAATTGGTTGCGATAATCGTGTCCCGGTATTCCCTGCTTCCAACTCACCTTCTCTTTCCCTACTGACATGTTGAAACACAACATTTTTATCCGAGAAAATCTTTAATTGATCGCTAACGACATCGCCGGTTGCTTTAATTAGTCAATATAATTGTTTTTGCTTTTACTTATTTGTCGTTGAGTCAATCGTGGTAAATTCATTCGGAGCTTTTAAGCTGGAGAATTTAAAAATTCAAACTAACGTTTAAGATGTCGGCTGCATTGGCACAATTTCATGTGCTCATCTTTTGCAGTCACCAGCTCATTTTGTGAGATGACGACCTGAAGCAAAGTTTTTCTTCGACTGTGTACCGACACAATCCATGTTCCCTCCAAGTTTGTTTCTGCTTTCTGATAACTTGAATAACATCGACTACATCGAGTGGCGCAGGATGGTGTAGGGGGTGACGGGTGGGGTGGACGGATCGTCTTATAGTACAGTCGTTCTTACAGAAACGACCATCACTGCAGTCAGTAGAGTAATAAATGGGTTGCACATTTTATGGCGTAGTCTACACATACCTGTTAAACTTGTCCATGAAATCTCTTTGTCTCCCTCTTGTCCGAACTGTGTCCAGTCCATCTAGGGTCTCGGAGATGTGAGAATACACGGGGCTACGACAAATCGACTCCAATCTTTTGAGTTGTCTGGATGTGTTTAAGTAATACCTTGAAATACACATAGCCAGCACAGCCAATGGAAGAACAACAATTAGAATCCAAGGATTTGTTGCTACTGGAACAAGAATACCCGTTAACAGTAACAAAATCATCTGGATTGCCATTAAAAAGGTTTTAGGCAGTATCTCATCCAAACATCCGACATCCTTGGAAAAACGATTCATGATTCTTCCCACGGGATTTGAATCAAAAAACAAGACTGGTGCTTGCAAAACAGCTGCAACCATTTTGTCATGAAGACGTTCAGAACATTGCAAAGAAGTAACGAAAAAACCATATGCTCGGAAGAAAGCAAATGTTAAAGCTCCAGCGACGAGAGAGCCATATATGATTAGGTTCACCTTATTACGTTGCGCATCGGGGTGCTTCTTTATGAGGAAAGAGAGCCAGACGTCAGGAGAGACTATCATTACTAAAAAACAAGAGTAAATTCCTGATTTACACGATATCGGTGTAACTCAGACCGCTGCATGTTAGTATACACAAGTCCAATATGAGTATGACGTCCTTGCATTAGATTGGTAAGAATTTAAATCGCCTTTAGACCGGCATCATGCTTATGCGGGAGCAGCTGCAAAAATGACAGCTACACCTTAGTACAAACTGTGATCCAATAAATGTTTTCTCTCTCGTGTGTCCGTTTCAATTGGTCATTTGACGTTGTTTTCGTTACTTGAACCAAAGCAATAAAAACGAATGAAAAAGAACGAGCCAACAATCCTGAATATAACCTGGCAAGATCTCCTTCCGAATCTTTATCAGACCTTTTCCTTTCTACCATCCCCTTATTAAAGGACGCAATGGTTTCCTTTGGGTTATCAGTCGCCTTGCAATATTCAGACACCACTGCTGCGTATTCCAAAACCAAAAGAAAACGTTTTAGCCCGGGGCTGAGCTTTACCCGTATTTGCATGGTTCCCCGACCTGATAACGGTCTTTATTACACCCATTTTGAAATTACTCGTCATTCATGAAATCTGATTGGCTCCCAACAGTGCAATTTATTCCCAAATTGCCCCATTTTTTTGCTCTAAATGATATCCTTTTTTTAAGCCCATCAAAATTCGAAACTGGTTTTCCTAAAGTGAACATTAAATAAATATTAGTATTGACAACTGTGCGACTTTAAAATGGGTGTAATAAAGTGGTAATTGAACTTTGTATAGGTAATTACATGATCTCGAGTGCAATTTGGAATAAATAAGCACAAGTAAATTTTTTCAAAGACCAAGGTTGCACGAGAAAAATTATGTGATTACTTAATAATACAGAAAAAACAGACTACTTATAAAGCCTCAGACCATACATTGACTACTCAGGTATGCAGAAGGCATTGCCCTCGATTTTCCGAAACTTGGCGAAGCTTCGAAAATATCCGGTGATCTTCGGAAATCACCGGAAATGTTCGGGTAATCTTCGAAAATCGTCGGAAGCATTCGGGTGATCTTCGGAGGACTTCGGAAGGTTTCGTACAATCTTTGAGTTTCTTCGGAAGGTGTCGCACAATCATCGCGGGTCTTCGAAAGGCGTTGGATGGCCTCCGACACTCTCTCCGTTTTAACATCGGAAATCTTCGTTGTAAATTTGCACTGTGTTAAACGTTTCTGCACTGTGTTAACTAAAACTGCACTTCGTTTTAGCCAATCAGAGCTGAGAAATTTTTTCAAGTGTATTATTATTATTATTATGATCTAAAATCATACTTGTGATTTCAAATCGAACTCGTGCTGCGCGCTCGTTCGATTTTGAAATCACGCGTATGATTTCAGACCAAATTGCACGACACGAAGTTCAGTTGCCATTATAAATCATTCGTGCCGATTCATATAAAGGGACGAGTCACATATTTCAAAGAATAAAAGTAAGCATTACCGTCAGTGAAGACAATTCTTCAGTTTGTACTCGACTGTTTACGGAAAATCAAAACAAGGGTACATGTTCAAGTTCACAGTAACAGGAGCGTTCTTTGTTTGTCGTTTTGACAAGTCTGAAGAGCACAAATGTTCATTCAAAACACACGAAAGATCCTCCTTTTTTACCAAGGACTTGCTAAATTTGTTGACATTATTGTAGATTATCGAGGCTTTTGCTTCATAAATTCTTAACATAGTGTGGCTCATGCAGTGACGTCCTTTATATTTTGAACATTCGTTTTGCTGATGAAGCATTAGGCACAATCTTCACGAAACAAAAGATGCTATAGTCCGTTACCCGCTCAATGCAAACGAAAGACCACAATCATACTTTGACCTACCTTGAGTAACAAAGCATAAACAAATTAAAGCGATGATCACCAGTGAAGAAACGCCGCTCCTGATATACTTCCAGTAAAGTTTAAATGATACCTTTCCGATAACGCGATCTTCTTCTGATATCTGGAGACTTTGGGCTTCACTCTCACTATTTTGAGGGACAATTCCACCACAGTCGTTCGAAATGTTGTTGATCTTGTCATCGTCCTGATCTGTGCTGTAATCTGACTCATTTCTTCTCTCTTTCTTATACAGTGGATCGACAGTTGTATTAAGAATACCTGTTTCTTTTAACTTAGTGAAGCTCCCTTTACCCAGCATGCGTCCCTTGTAAAGCACAATCACCTCACTGGATTCTTGCATATGCAGTTCTTGATGAGAAGTTACTACCAAGCTTTTGTGACTCAGTAAGCCTTTGATGCACTTTTCAAAGATATGCTTGCCAACTTTGAAATCCACGGCACTCAGCGGGTCATCCAACAAGTAGATGTCTGCATCGGCATACACTGCACGTGCCAAGCTGACTCTTGCCCGCTGACCACCGCTTAATATTACACCGCGCTCTCCGACAACTGTTTGATCACGGTCGGGAAACTGGTGAATGTCTTCCGTTAGGGCACACGCCTCAATGGTTGTTGTGTACTTGATTTCATCGTATGTTTCACCAAACAAAATGTTTTCTCGTACAGTTCCAGAGAAGACCCAAGCTTCCTGAGGTACATACACAAGAGTGCCTTTGCAGCTTATTTGTCCGCTTGAAATTGGGAGCTCGCCAGCGATTGCGGAGAGAAGAGTAGACTTTCCACTTCCTACTGGTCCGGTGATGACTGTCAAACCCCCTGATTGAAGGGTGAACTCGATGTCTTGCAGAAGAAATTCTTGTTCGCGCTTTCTCTGTTTCTTGGTTAATCCTGCCACCTTTAAGACCGTCGCAGCTTCGGGACATCTCAAGTCATTAGCAGCAGAATAGTGCTGATTTTCTACGAAATGATCTGGTTGATTTAGAACTCTGGTTTCTGTGTGAATACTGCCATCAACATCCTCTAAAAGAAGGAACTCTTCAATTCTGGTTAACGAAGCATACGCATCGAATGTTTGCTGCAAGGCATATGCCGCGTGAAAGCAAATGGACTGTCTTAATACACTGGTGATGGAGATCAGCATAAACACATTAACAGGTGTGAGAGGCTGGCCAGTTAGTACTAGAGTGATGATAGACACCAAGTTTGACATAGATGATGCAGTGTATTCCAAAGCAGCAATACCAGACAGAATGGCGCTCTTGTTACTAATAATGTCTACTTCTTGTCTGCAATAAAAAGAGAGACAAACGGTTGACCAATAAGTAGAATTAAATGGTATTGTAAATAATACTTCCAACTCGTTGAATTGTAGCCGAATGCTCCTGTAGTCAAATTCTAAGAAAGAAAAAAAGAAGAAGAAAAATTTGTCGTCGGGTGTTACGACCTCAATGAAAAGTGAAATCGTGAAAAAATGTACCTAAAAGTGCGATGAATGTGCAGAGTTGATGTTTTGCTTAGTAAAGGTATTGCTTTGATGTTCGAGTCCCTGTCCGTCGCAGTCGCCGGGGCCATGCCACCTTAAACTCCCAAATTTCTTCGAAGAGGGCTGGGGAGTGGGAGGGAGGGGGAGGGGTAGCTTCGCTTAGCCTCAAATATGTTAGTGCAAGATCAAAATGGTGCTGGGCGTTGCAACTTGAAACGTTGTTCATACATACGTAAGGTTATGTGGCAACCTTCGAAGCGGCTTTTTAACAAAAGATAGAGGTACATTTGTCCAGAATCCAACTCTAATCCAACGCTAATCCAGAACTACAAGGAGATGTTTGTGCGACGTGCGAGTCTCAAGGCAGTAAAGATATTCAATAGCAACGTAATACGGTGAGCTCGATCGACACGGACAAACCATAACAGGTACAGTCATGCTGTCGACTGGAGAGTTAGTCCGTGGCAGAAATGATGAGACTTGAGTCGACTATTACTTCTCCTAGGAAAGAACCGATCAGAACAAGATCTAATTAAACGCACAAAATCCCAGGCGGACTATACGAGGCTGTAGCGACTTGGTCCACTGGTTCTTGAACATTTTATTTCAGGAAGAATAAGGAAGAATCGTATGTGAAATCAAGAAACAATTACAAAGCATCTCTAAGGCAGTGTGCCAAACGGAACTACTTAGAGAGGAAGTATAATTATACTCCTGTCCATAGCAATGAGAGAGGCAGCCCTCACATGTTCCTTTCCGCTCTGCGACTGAAGCTCGAGGTCTGATATCTTGGAACTTTGTGAGCAAGTGATGAAGAAGCAGTCCGATGAAAGGATTGTGGAGACGTGGAACGGGGGAGACTGGGCTTTTATGTGGAAGGTCGTGTCATTCGGGGTCTTACGTGAAGACATGTTTGGACAAGCTTCATTGAAGCATTCTAATGTTTTAGAATGTGAATCTTTCCCAACGAGTTTCTTGGCAGACTGCGAACAGCAAGCCACAGTATTAATGGAAATCAAATTCTCCTCTGACCACGCTCAAGTCACCAGGAGAAGGATACTTGGTAAGGTTTAAAATTTCCCGGACTGTATGGGTATCTGTCAAGTGTCTTCATCAGGGGTGATCTAGTGTTGCAAAAAGGAACCTTATATACGCTCACTAATTAACGACCATTTGGCTACCTGGCACCGCAGGTAGCGAAAGAAAGCAAAATCGAAGTATCTGAGACAAAACAGGATCATTTGTATCTTCTTTTTAAAAGTAGCTTTAGGGAGTGCCCTTAACTTAGTTGGTGTCTCATTGTACAGTTTTGCACCAATTCTTGAAAGGGATTTCCTTTTAATTGCATTTTTTGATTTCTGGATAAAGAAATTCTTAGAGACAGAGAGATAAACAGGTCCTTTATATTTGACGGGACAAGGTCATTACTTGCATCATGCATTTTTTTGGTTAGTGATTTGTAGTGCATGAAATTTATAGGTAAACTATGAGCAGTCAAGAATAAAAGAATTGCGCCTTGCACGCAGTCGTTTTAGGGAGATTTGTAGGAAGGAGGTGAAATACGACTCCCCTAAAAACCACTGCGTGGGAGGCTAAAGCAAAAATGATGCGCGCAGTATTAGCCGTGCAAGCACCAAAGTTGCGAGCCGACACTTTATAGCTAGAGTGGTAGGCACTACAGTCACACACGTTAGAGCTGTCCTGCTGTGTAATGAACTCACAAGAAAATAACCTAAGCAGATGAGTACCAGGATATTTTCAGTGTGTCTGATATTGGCCCAGTGTAAAAAACTTTGAGAAATGATCTTAACACAGTTGACTCTAAGGGGACAAAAGAAAGAAAGTGAATCCCCTCCTGTTAAGACTCATTACATCACAGCCCGAAAAGTTGCCAATGGATACTATTTACGTTCCCCTTGACAACAACGTGTTTTCAACGGCAAAACTTGGGCGCCAAACTCCTCCCGGTCCAAACTCAACTGATAATCGTAGTAATTCCGATGAAAAGTGACACGTCGCTGCAAAGCAGAATGTTTTAGGATTTGACATTTTAAAACAGTTACTGAGAATATTGAATATGAAATAAATTAAATGAACTGCGGAAATGAAATGAAATAAAGTTTGATCCTCGCAGTTGTGAACGCAATTTAAGCAATTGCGTAAAGAAACCAGGAAAATTCAGGACTTCAACACGGTTTGAACCCGTGACCTCGCGATACCGGTGAGATGCTCTAACTAGTGCTCTAACCTTACTGTTGTCTTATGCGGGTATTTATTGTCATAGGGCTGTAAGCTCGGTGAGAACAATTGCAGTCACCAGAAGAAGCAAAATTGGTCTGTAAAAATTTCTTTTTACAACTGATATGTGAATTTATTCTTACCTTCTTAATTGCTTTATATTTTCTCGGTATTGATCTTCCCACGCATGAATTTTGATAGCACGTATCGCAGCGATCACTTGATTCATCAAGGACAGGCGCTTGTCTGAAGCCTCGGCTGTACGCACGCGCCATACAGCACCAGCATAGGACAGCCCGGCGAAATATGGCATAAGCAAACACAGGACAAGAACTCCCATTAGACACTGCCAACCAATAAAATAGACGAGGTAAACTGTTACCACAGAGATATCAAAAAGTATTATCCACCCATTGAAGATCCACTTGACAAGTTCATCCTCGAATCGCTGAACATCGTTTGATACGAGGTCGATCAACTGACCTGCTGTTAACTTGAATAATTCATCCTTCCTAAGAAGAAGAATCTAAAAATAGAAAAAGATACAAGCTGAGGGTTCAAAGGTGAATCAGGATACGTAGCGTTGGTTATATTACTAACAATGAAATTGCATTTTATCAGTAACAAAGTGGCAATATGCCTTTTGCAACAATTAGTCACGTGACCATCTATCGTAAAAACGTGTAGCTAGAGATATAAGGTTTTCAGAACTGAAAAGAGCGTGCGTAGTTTTTAAGAAGAACAATCATTTTCAAGCTAATGATATCCAACGTAACGGCGAGATTTTGCAAAGGTTTGAATCAGTAAGACTGAAATATAAGATTTTGTCCCGATGTGAGAAGACCTTGCCAACAAATTCAATTTTTAACCCGGCAGCGCCTTTTATGGTCCCTCCATGAAAATGGTTAATTGATTTTACCACGCCCTTTTTATGCCATCGATTTTACGCTTTTTACACCTTACCTTGCGGTAAATTAAGCCCTTCAGGGCGCTACTCAATCTGAAATTCACCAGATCACCTCTGTATGTTAATTGTTGTGCGCTAAGGCTGCGGATCATGGCATTGCTGAACAATAATAATGCAAATCCATAGAGAAGATAACTATGTTGTGATTCATTAGACCAGAGGGACATCATAAAATATCCAATAAGCAATGGTTCAAGAACGCGACAAGATGAATTCAAGAAAACGGTTGAGGTCAGGAAGATAATATCCTTTACAGAGAGCATCTTGATGACGCTTTTCCAAAGCTTGGGTTTTTTACCATTCGCTTTGTGATCTTTGATTTCTTTGTTCCATTCGATTTCAAGCTGTTCAGTCACAAAGACAGAGGTGTCGTTGACATGGAGTGGTAAAAGGTCATTTTGGGTGAGAGTTCGTTCATTGCCCGTCTTGAAGACACTGTTCATCCATTGAAAAAGAAGATAAGACACAAAGCTGACTTTTTCCGTGTCTGCATCGTTACTGATCTGCTTATATCCTTTTCTTGCCATGTCTTCAATCCTAGAATTTGATGGGAAAAAAAATACAGCAAACGAAAGAGCAACATAAAAAAGGAAGTAATATGCCATTTCAGAGATCGCTTGAGCCTCTATTTCAAAGCGAGTCTAAGTGCGAAGGTAATGAAAATGACTTTTCGCTCATATGGAACGCTGAACTTATTACCATCACAAAACTTTCGCACTTTGACTTGCTTTGAAATAGAGGCTCAAGCGAACTTGGAAATGGCCTATTGGGTACTCCAAAGAGTGTCAGTTTAAATCGCGGATTACAAAACTACGTAAACGTATATAAAGAACTCAAACGCAGGCACTCACACACAAAAAACAAAAGAACCAATAAACGTGAAAAAAAAATTCGACACAAAACGACCATTTACAAGGGGTTAACTTTTGAAATGTCATAATAAACTGTTTCAGCAGCCTGGCCTTATCTGAATTATTGGTTGCTCTTGTAGGTTTTGCGGCAAAAGCGACTGAAGGGGCATTAAGTAAATGCAGCCCACGTGCACGCAAGCTAGAAACAAAGAAATAATAAAAAAGAAACAAGATATTGACGATTCTACATCAGGTTGAATCTCTCGGGTACAGTTTTTAAACCTACCAAAATTAATGAAATCACCAAAGAGTAGGCGCATTTATTACAAATTTCCGTTGGAAAAACTACGGTCTATACGAGAGACATACTCAAACAATTCAAACGTCGACAAAAGACAAAAGTTATCTCAAGACTAAACAAAGCCGACTAAAAAGAAAAACTTTCAGACACTGACGTAGCCTGATTCTTAGACGGTCCAGGTTGCTCGCTCGCTAGTTTTCTGGAGTACTGAAATACTATATTTATTACAAGTGGAACCTATAAAAGTAAATTAATTCTCATTAGTACAACTGATATACAAGTGCAAATTCTTCAGCCAAGCATTGATAGGTTGGTATTACCTATTTAATTACTTGGGCTGGTTTTACCTTGACCAAAAATGATCAACAACAAACAAATTGTGTACTGCTGAGTGAGAGCTGTAGGGTTGTACACCATATTAATGCAAAATGCTTGTATGGTACGGCCGGTAGTCTACAGCATTACCGCAAAGGTGCGCGACGCGGGCAATTTCAACAACTTCTTAAAACACGCGTGATATTAATCCTTAATTTTACGAGGACCCATTGCGATTACTTGTTAATAACATAGAGGGCAAAATTTTCTTAACACTGTTGAGGCACCACGAAAAACAGTCAGCCAAGCGGAGTTAAAACACTTGTCGCCCGCAAGCAAGACAACTGACAAACAGACAAGCAAGTCAACGTCTCCTTTGCGTCCAAAACCAGTATAGATGATTGTTATTTATATCCACTCGAGAGAAAAATACGAATTTTATCCCCGGAGAAAATTAACGAGGATTAAACCAAATGTTAAGCTTCAATTTATTCAATTCACCTTCCAGATTATCTTTTAAAGCTAGTTATTGATCTTTATGCCTTTTTCAGCGAATGTAACGCGAATTAAAAGACAAACTTCGAAGAAGACGAAGTTGTTTTGCTCATAAAAAAAGAAACCTGCTGAATATGGAAGCGGTGCGTTCAGCCAATTAGTAGCGTGTATTTTTGGCGCTCAACCAATTGTGAACAAGTATCTCTTCACAAACAAATTTAAAAAAAGTATCCTCTTCATTGACCAATCAGCATTCAGTAATTTTGCCAGCTTTGTTATTAGTATAGGTAATCACATGATTTCGAGTACAATTTGGAATAAATAAGCACGAGTAAATTTTTTCAAAGACTTATAAGTGTTTCACAGTCATTAAAATTGGAAGTTCTCATTAGCAGTAGGCCACTTCCCGTGACCTTGGGTGCTTACGACCTCTTCTTTTACGCCTGGGGTATTCACAGTTAGTGAGGCGTAGTCAAATGCTAAAAGATGCCACCGAAGACTCAACTCGATCGACCGTGCATTTAGTTTTTAGAAGCGAAAGCAAAAATATAGAAACATAGAAGAAAACCGAGAAAAGGTGAAAGAAATTATTCTCTATACCAATTAAAGAGAAAACCTTTCACGAATGGTGATGGTGGCGAATGGCGAATTCAAGAATCAACTCGGCAGTAATTTCGGAATCTCTTATGCATGCCTCACTGGCTCAACTTCAACTACGTACTACTAGTTGTTCGAATTCCTCGCCAGTTGAAATTTGAAAATCTTATAATTAATTAAACCAGCATAGTCTCAGGAGGGTGTTAACTAGTTAATAAACGTTTGTGTTAACTCAGATTGTGCGGGTTGCCAAGTACCCAACTACAAATCGATCGCGTGTTCAGAGCGGCTCCTGGTTTCATGCTTCATTAATATGAGAGAGCTCAAGCAAGCTTGTTTTGCCATGGTCAGTGTGAGGAAACAGTCTTAGTTTACTTGGGTCAGCCTCGGGAGGCTGCGGTGGCAAATCAAATCAAATCAAATCAAATCAAAGCTCATAGCGTTAGGAGTGGTTGCCCAATCTCCCAAGCCAGGGGCTCATTCCAGATCGAATTGGAATATTAATAGAAGTGTTGGTTTTTAAGGAGAGGGGAAAGTGCTCTCACCACTGCGCCATCCCCAATATGAACTTCACTCAGATTTTTAAGGAATAATCGTCTTGGCTGAAAAAAACGAGTTTTAAAACGAACGGGAATCCATTTGTACGGCGACGTAACTGTTTATGAAATACTTCGCCCTGTTTGTTATTGGTTGTGAAGTATCTTTCCGGGTAACTTAATGATCACCTTGGAAGATGAATCAGTACTTATTAAGTTTGCAGCTTTCAATCGGCGCCAATCAAAAGATGGCCCACCATAAGAACAGTGAACCCAAATGCCAAGAAATTCAAAACTCACCTTGTTACCCTTGAAACAAGTACAGCGTAACGTTGTTAAATGATCTTCATATCTTCACAAGGTGCCACAAGGTACTAGCCTCATTTGCATATGAAGCAATTATGATCGTGAAATCACGAGTCCATGTAATCCTACGGTTCCCATCGTCAGATCAGGAGTTCATCAAAGAACATACTCCCGAAAGGGCTAAGTGTTCTGTCTGTAATAAATTACCAGAGCACCAAAAATTACAATACGGAATATTTGCACTCGTCTCAACATTTTAAACCCTCTTAAAAAAAGATTCTCTTAAAAGTTCATGCTTCAACTGATTCAAAAAGGATTCTATTGAATTGAAATTTAATGCTTCAGTTGATCAAAATTTTAGCAGCCGTCAGTTGTAGATGTCTGGCAAACTTATTCCAGACATGAGTGGCTCGAAAAGAGAGGGAACTCTGTCCTGCAGCTGTTAAACACAATGGAATTTTCAGTGACTTCTTATTTCTTATGTTACGATCGTGTTACGATGCTATTGTGTACCCTTTGTCGTGCTACAGCGGACACTGACCCTTAAACCATGTTTCAGATATCCCCCTCACCGGTGAGCGTCGTTAACACATGTTTAGTTTGTACGGTTTACATTTGTCTCGTAAATCTGGGCAGTTAAATCAAGATGGACAAGAGAAAATTGACACGACTAGAAGAACTATGAAAGCGAAAGAGCGTACTTCAAATCAACAATCTGTAGAGACAGAGATAACAATAGTGAAACGAACAAACACTGGTGGACGAATATAACAAGCTAATGTGAAGTATATATATATGAAATAATTCATATTTGTACTGCGGTTGTAGATACAAGTGAAGAGTGATCATCGCAGTAAATTTTCCAATTTAAGCAACTGGAAAGAAGAAGCCTGAAAAAATCAGGGCTTCAACGGGATTCGAACCCGTGACCTCCGCGATACCGGTGCGATGCTCTACCAACTGAGCTATGAAGCCACACATTGGGAGCGAGGTCAATTGTTGAGTTCATATTTTCCCGCACAGTGAAGTGATGTGAAGTATATATATATGAAATAATTCATATTTGTACTGCGGTTGTAGATACAAGTGAAGAGTGATCATCGCAGTAAATTTTCCAATTTAAGCAACTGGAAAGAAGAAGCCTGAAAAAATCAGGGCTTCAACGGGATTCGAACCCGTGACCTCCGCGATACCGGTGCGATGCTCTACCAACTGAGCTATGAAGCCACACATTGGGAGCGAGGTCAATTGTTGAGTTCATATTTTCCCGCACAGTGAAGTGATGTGAAGTATATATATATGAAATAATTCATATTTGTACTGCGGTTGTAGATACAAGTGAAGAGTGATCATCGCAGTAAATTTTCCAATTTAAGCAACTGGAAAGAAGAAGCCTGAAAAAATCAGGGCTTCAACGGGATTCGAACCCGTGACCTCCGCGATACCGGTGCGATGCTCTACCAACTGAGCTATGAAGCCACACATTGGGAGCGAGGTCAATTGTTGAGTTCATATTTTCCCGCACAGTGAAGTGATGTGAAGTATATATATATGAAATAATTCATATTTGTACTGCGGTTGTAGATACAAGTGAAGAGTGATCATCGCAGTAAATTTTCCAATTTAAGCAACTGGAAAGAAGAAGCCTGAAAAAATCAGGGCTTCAACGGGATTCGAACCCGTGACCTCCGCGATACCGGTGCGATGCTCTACCAACTGAGCTATGAAGCCACACATTGGGAGCGAGGTCAATTGTTGAGTTCATATTTTCCCGCACAGTGAAGTGATGTGAAGTATATATATATGAAATAATTCATATTTGTACTGCGGTTGTAGATACAAGTGAAGAGTGATCATCGCAGTAAATTTTCCAATTTAAGCAACTGGAAAGAAGAAGCCTGAAAAAATCAGGGCTTCAACGGGATTCGAACCCGTGACCTCCGCGATACCGGTGCGATGCTCTACCAACTGAGCTATGAAGCCACACATTGGGAGCGAGGTCAATTGTTGAGTTCATATTTTCCCGCACAGTGAAGTGATGTGAAGTATATATATATGAAATAATTCATATTTGTACTGCGGTTGTAGATACAAGTGAAGAGTGATCATCGCAGTAAATTTTCCAATTTAAGCAACTGGAAAGAAGAAGCCTGAAAAAATCAGGGCTTCAACGGGATTCGAACCCGTGACCTCCGCGATACCGGTGCGATGCTCTACCAACTGAGCTATGAAGCCACACATTGGGAGCGAGGTCAATTGTTGAGTTCATATTTTCCCGCACAGTGAAGTGATGTGAAGTATATATATATGAAATAATTCATATTTGTACTGCGGTTGTAGATACAAGTGAAGAGTGATCATCGCAGTAAATTTTCCAATTTAAGCAACTGGAAAGAAGAAGCCTGAAAAAATCAGGGCTTCAACGGGATTCGAACCCGTGACCTCCGCGATACCGGTGCGATGCTCTACCAACTGAGCTATGAAGCCACACATTGGGAGCGAGGTCAATTGTTGAGTTCATATTTTCCCGCACAGTGAAGTGATGTGAAGTATATATATATGAAATAATTCATATTTGTACTGCGGTTGTAGATACAAGTGAAGAGTGATCATCGCAGTAAATTTTCCAATTTAAGCAACTGGAAAGAAGAAGCCTGAAAAAATCAGGGCTTCAACGGGATTCGAACCCGTGACCTCCGCGATACCGGTGCGATGCTCTACCAACTGAGCTATGAAGCCACACATTGGGAGCGAGGTCAATTGTTGAGTTCATATTTTCCCGCACAGTGAAGTGATGTGAAGTATATATATATGAAATAATTCATATTTGTACTGCGGTTGTAGATACAAGTGAAGAGTGATCATCGCAGTAAATTTTCCAATTTAAGCAACTAGAAAGATTGTAAATCCCAGCCGACCGCTTTGACCGCTCTATTCCTTGCAGATTTTGAATTTTTTTTTTTTCTCAGAGGTGAATAGTGTTAGGCCATGAAGCGCTTCGGGCATAAGTTGGTTGATTGATCATTACCTAATGCATAGCGATACTCATCGTTACGTCACCTATTGTCATTAATGTGCCAACCAGAGGTTAATTGGCTCCCGAAACAAAGGATTCTTTTGTTCTGTGGTTGGCAAAATTTAAATATCAAAAGACTTGTTTGTAAACAGTGAATATCGCTATTAGATCTACTAATTAATGCACGAACCATGCAGGACAACAGGAATCTATCATCTCAAAAATTTGCAATTTCAGTCAATGTTGGATACTGTAGAGTGAAGCGGTTTATAGTTTTTGTTCCGAGCTTTCGCCCATCAACGGCATCATCAGGGATAAATAAAAAAAATATTCCGTTGCACAACTGTGTATGAAGGATGTATCAAGATGAACGAACAGTACTTATAACAAATGATGAACAATACACAAGAAATAAGTAATCTAACTAAGGACTGTAGCGGAGTCAGGCCCGAGTTCACTGCATTCTTCACCGGAAATTGAAGTTGGGTTCATGTTGCGTACGTGGTACGGTAGGACCCTTACTCTATTTCAGACCAAAATCTGTGATTTTCGCTACCCTATTTCAGACCTGCATTATAATCAGTTCAGAAGGTCAGATCAATGTTAAAGGCAACGTTCATATGCTATTATTAAGTAGGATACAAAACTGTACAAAGTTTCGAGCTTAAAATTCCACACTTTAAAAAAAACTACAATTGTAATTTGTTCTCCTTAGCCTTCGGCGGCAGGTAGACAGTGACGGCGCAATACAAGTAATACAGTAATTTAAATCAATTTAATTTATTTCATCTCACGTAAGAATTCGAGAACATTTCGAGAATAATTTATTCATGGCGCGCTCTGATATATATTCAAGAGTATGTGTGATTTCGGTTGTTGGATTTTGAGTTCGGAAGCGTGTACAGTAAATACTCGAATGTAGAAGCCTTGTCCTACGAGTTCTTTTTAGCTCATGGATGACGTAGTCATGCCATGAGGTTTTGTTGTGGGTCTGAATTTCCCTCACTCACTCAGGGGATCACTCATTCGTTCACTCACTCACTCGATTCTGATTAATTCATTCATTAAACTTTCCCCTGGTCCCTCCAGTGGTAAGTATTGCTTTTGTCTCCATAGTCTTCTTGGTCCAACGTTTGCAAATTTCAGGGTGTAGTACAAAGGCGGAGAATTTTGCACTGCAGATATTGTTTACGTGTTTAATGTTCATGGCGTCGGTTTTTCGTTTCGATTTTCCAACTCAACAAAGGTCTATTTTGTTTAAGGATCAGTGATCAGATAAAGTTAATAAGATGAAGAGCACGAGTCGCGAGAACTGAACTTTGAAATCTTCAGAGCAGCGAAAATGAACTTCGAGAAATCGCAAAAGCAACTATAAAGCTTATCACCTTGCGGTACCTGGGGCAGAAGTAATCGAGAATTTTTTGCTACAATATGATGGAAGAAGGAAGAATGAAGAAAATCGGCAAAAAAGGGAAACAGGAGAAAGACTTTCTAGCCAAAAAACCGAATTCTGGCAAGCAAACGCATTTGATTTATGAGCAACATATCGATTTAATCAGGTATGTAATGAAGTATTTTTGAAGACGCTCTTTTCATGGTGAACGCTCGATTGCAAATATGATCTTGTTTAGAAAGGCTATATCCCTTGGCTTAAACGATCAGTATAACACTTTGTCAACATTTGACAAAAACACAAGGACCACAAGCATGCAAATATTTTTCTCTGTGAGGATATAATTTGGTCTGACAAGCAGCTATAACAGCTAATCTGTTCGAACAACAAAATATTTGGAAAGTCAAGTTAATTGTAGCACAAAGCATAAATAGATGGATTGAATATCTCACCTTACAAAGCAAAAGTTTTGTGCCGGACCCCGAATCGCTCAAAAACATTGTCACTGTAAAGCGTGACTAATATAAATTTCCCTTAGGACTTTCACAAAATATTGTGATGGTTTCTCGCATTCAGAATAGTCGGAAATTTTATTACGACCAAAAACGTTTATAAAACTAACTTGAAATGATCCGTCAACCAGTAAGAAACTTTAAAGCGATCACATTTGAATATTATTTTTATAGTCCGTGTACAAATTTGCATATTTGTGTTCCATCGCCGGTTCAAATTACGTCTGTCAATTTCGTCTAGTGTAATGCTTCTGGCGCCTGTCAATCAACTGCGCAATTTTACGGAAAATATTAGCGCGTAAACGGTTCTTTTACCAAGAGGTGTGTCTGAAAAGGATGTACTCCCACAAAACACAAACGAATGTACAGGTTTCTTGCACATATCTTTTTAGAAAATAAAGTTGTTGTAAATTTAAAGTATTGTTATGTTCCTCATCCATGAGCTGGCTCATAGGAGCCTTTGATTTTTCAGGGGAGCAGCGGAAGCACATGAGGAAATACTCACGGTTAGTAGTTTCAGGCGCGGATCCAGAGGAGGTGAAATAGGTGAATTTTCACCCCCCCCCCCTTTTTTTCCGACAATTTGTCAATCATGCTGATGCACAGACCTCAAACACCTCAACCAGGCTTTAGTTCTATCACATTATTACAAAAATTCACCCCCCATTTCAAAATCATGGATCCGCGCCTGAGTTTAAGACAAAGAATAGCTTGTGGGCCTCATCGTTGCTACTATTAATTTACACAGTTCATGGCTGGTGTCGGCATCAAGGAATAAGTTTAAAAAATGCAGCCCAAACACAGTTAAAAGGTAATTTACAGAAGAAAATTAAAACGTACCGAACGTTGAGATGAGGCCAGCTTGAGCCACGATCTCTCATAACTGTGGGCATACAACAGTTCTGGGCTGAATTGAGACCGTATTCATAAATGGCGGCAAAGAAATTGTTCTTTTGTCTTTGTGATAATCATCCTCACTTGGCCGCCATTTATGAATACGATCTCATAGACCGTATTCGAAACCTATAGGTTGTCTTGGTATTTAAGGCCCTGTTTATAAGCGGGGAGGGTAACCCTACCTGCTTGTGAACAGGGCCTAACATTAGCCATGCTTCGAGCAACTTGGCCCTGTTAATTACAAAGAATAATTAATTTGTCCGCCAAAACAGTGTCAGAACTGAATGAATACAAGAGAGGACCTGGGCCTACAGAACTCTCGTCCCCAGAGCCTCCTGTCCCTCTCAGCCGGCGGGCCCTTTGCACTGTTGAGTTTTACGTTCATTTTTCTCGTGTCAATATTTGATCAAAGACTGATAATTTCAGGATGAATACACTAGGAAATATTCATGAAAGATATTTTCGCATCTTCAAATGGGAACTCAGAAAAAATCTGAGCCTCAGATGGGATTTGAACCCACGACCCTCCGAGATCTCGTACGGATGCTCTAACCACTGAGCTACTAGAGATTCTTGTGACGAGCACGCGTGAAATGTGGGTATAGACTACGGCTGCATCCTCCAAGATCGGAGGGCCGTGGGTTCTATCCCATCTGGGGCGCAGGTTTTTTCCGAGTTCCCATTTGAAGATGCAAAAATATCTTTCATGTATTTCTCACATGACTCGCTTGGGTAATTATGAAATTGCATTGTAAATTATTTTTATTCTTTGTTATTGTTTAGCTTTTAAAATGAATGCTCACTGTACATGTAGCCTGTGGTCCAAAAGTTCCATCTGATATTGCTAGAACAGCTGCATTACTTATTTTTCACAGAGGGACATTTGTTGAGTTTCATAATGGAATGATTAATGTTTCACCAATTGAAAACAACTGCTCACAAGAAAGAATAGCATTCAATGAGTATGATAAAGTAGGTTGAGTACGTGCAATTATTGTGGAAATGATGCAAAATGACAAAAGTTAAATTAATACAGTATGAAAAGCAAAGGCCTTCTAGGTACTCCAGATTTTCAGAAGCCAATTCAGGGGCACCAAACGAATAATAGGTTGAAAAATGTATTATTATACCTCAGTGATGAAAATAAATGTTATTAAGGCATTTTCAGGTGTTTTTCAATATTGCTGGGAAAATATTATCTGTTCTTTTTTCCGAGCAAGACACACAAGAAATTTCCCAGCCAGCTAGATAAAATTGGTTGGTTTCCCAGCCAGCTGCAAAGTGAGCAGCCAGCAACCAGAAAAACGACAATTTCATACATCTTACGCCAAAGTGGGCTTAGCAAAAGGCCTCAGATCTAGCCTTCAGTAGGGAAGGGGAGGGGCACGTCCATTTGTCCACAGTCGTCAGTGTTTCTCCAGCCAGCTAGGCTGGAAATGGTAGAAAAAGTCAATAATTCCCAGCCGAAGCCTTTAACAGTAAGCAGCACTATTCACTTGTGTGGTATATACTAATAACGGTTACGCTTACCATAAAAAAGGAGGAGAAGCTATCCTGGCCAATAATTGCTTTCGTGCGGACTTCGCGCCTCTGAACTTTTCAGTTGGCATAGTGAGTTTCAAAACAGGCGAGTATTTACGCATAAGACCCGGATTTCTTGACTAATTGCTACAAAAAAATAGGTTTAAGTGCATCCATGCACGAGGTGTTTTTGTATGACTTTTCTCGGACTCTCAAATTTGGGGGCAATATAAGGGCGGGGGGTTGAAAATTAAGCCTTTCGGCTGGAATAAATGTTACATGTGAGTGTTCCTCCTGACCATTTGGTAAAGATTGCAGTTTGAAATCACACGACGCCAATTCTAAAGAGGTCGTTGAAATAGGTGGCCATTGGCCGTAGCAGTACCATTGGACTTGCCGACGGACTTAGCTTGGGGAGCCGACCAGTGAGTTGGTAAGGTGCTTCCGGTTTTCGAACTTCATAAAACCTAACTAGTAGCTCAATAAAAACATACGTCTCACAGTGTTAAGACAATCAACAGGCATAAGCAAAGGTCCTGAGACTTTCAATATGCGATGTGCGTCAAAACTCTTTGTTTTCAGAATAGCTGACCTCTAGCATGCCATAGGTTAAGAATAAATTAATTATATTACCAGTCCGAATAAACTATCGCCGTGGACAAACGAGAAAACCAGGGCAATGCAGAGTACCAATACGTGCCGGTACGAGAATACGAACAGACAGGAGCCCATAAGGGCTCCTGGAACAGATGATGGCAAGCAATCCTCACAATATATAGCTGCTGCGATTACTTCTCGCCGAATAATATTCTGTTTCATTTGCATACCAACTGATGATGTTTTCTGCTTGAGCAGGCATGATAATATTTTACTTCAAGACGTTGTCTCTTCTTTTTTGAAGCATTATATTAGGGAATAAATTACCAAGAGAACTGGTACATTATTGTCTTTGCAATTTGATGGCGTTAATTGATCTGATTATCCGGACATCGATTATCCCGAGCTAACTCAGTTTGGTCCCAGTTTTTTCATAAATGTAAAATAGTCACATTCAAGATTCTCACAAGTTATCAAACTGATTTTAGGGCGATGTAAAGATATTTTAGGACTTGCAGCAGATAATGAATATTTAGGCACAATAACGTAAAATAATGTTCCTCACCAGGACCTAATTCTCCTGTCCTCACCCATGAGCTGGCTCACAGGAGCATTTGTTTCATTCAACTCCGAAGCTGAGAAGGAAAGAACCAATCACAGAACAAATTAGAATGAGGCATTCTTTCATCTCGTAACCAACCAGAAATGGCCTTGAATAAAACTTAACCAGATCTCACATTTTCGCAGCTGGTGTGAGATCTGGGTACGCGATTACTCCCCCACCACCCCCTCCCGTTTCCCCACCACCACCACCCCATGCAAGACACAAACCCCTCCTCCTCGAATTAAGATGAGGCCATGGGGGGGGGGGGGAGGAGGAAGGGGGAGGTGTATCTTTAGCTTGCACGTGCCATGTGTTTATCCAGGAATTTTTATGGCAGTGAACACCATTTGCTTTTCTCTCCCTTCTTCGTTGCCCCAATATTTTTCTTTTCTTTTTTACTTGCACGAATGTTTTTTTTTCTTCTTTTTTTGGCTTTTGTCCCCACCCCTCCCATCACTTTTCTAATGGTCCATCCCTTAGCTTCTGTGGTGGTCTGTTGCTGTGGAAACTAACTTCCGGTCTCCGTGGCAACGTGATGTTCCTTGCAAGGAATTCTATACAGTGATTGGTTTATTCTGGGGGTGTGCGCGTTGACGTGTCACGAGCGCCCTCGGTTAAATTATTCCGGCCAGCGATATTTGATCACATCGATGAAGAAAGATGGCGGCTGTGAGCGAACCGAGAGACACTTTGTGTTTATTTGATGTGGATGGCACGGTTACTCCAGCCAGATTGGTGAGCTGAGTATACCGCGGGAAGAAGCCTAATTTGGTTTTGTGTTCGTGAAGTTGTTTTGTTGATTGCTTATGCGAAGACTTACAGACAAGTTTAACGATCTTTTCAGGTTGTCACCCCCGAAATGAAGGAATTCATGAAAAATCTTCGTAAAACGGCTGTAGTTGCTTTAGTTGGTGGTTCCGATTTTCCAAAACTCGAAGAACAGATGGGAGGGGACAACGGTAAGACCTAAGGCCATTTTATTTTTTCGCCTCTACAGTATAATTTTGCTTACCGAAAGGACAAAACCAATGAAGTTCCCGGTGATGAACAACGAAACAGGGATGAATGTAAGCAAATAAACTGAGGTGCACACAGTTGGTACAGCGTGCCACGACACATCGCATGCAACTTTTGAAATCGCGGTCTACATATGATCCCATGCAGGACGTAACCAATCGATGATCGATAAAGCAATCGATCAATCGATACCAATCGATGCATGTTAGTTAATTGGCATTGATTGGTATCGGCCAATCGATAATCACCCAAAAGTATCCAGGAATCATTGATTGCCATCGATTGGGCTTTAAAAGCTTTTCATGATCAAATAGTTTACTAGACTGTCTCGTCAGTTGAATAGTTACGTCGTCCCAAGATTTCACCGAGATCCTTTTTTTTTAAACACGTAAATTTAACAAAATGCTTTATGCAGTTAATAGCTCTAAAGCAACATTTAATCTATTTCTCCCAGTTGCTCAGGTTCTCTAACAGATCTCCGCCGACACAGTGACAAGATGGAATAGTCCGCGGGAAGAATATCTGAGAATCACATTACACAGAGTTGCTGCGAGTTGAGATCGCGTTGTGATCACACACTATCACGCACAAGCGAGTCAACAATCGATGGCAATCGATGCCAATTGATTGATTAATATTGATAATCGATGAAAACCAATGCCAATCAATGAAAATCAATGACAATCGATAATCACACCAACCTGGACGATCGATTGCTTATCAATTATCAATATCAATCGATTAATTGGCATCGATTGTTATCGATTGGCATTGATTGTCATCGATCATTGATTTCATCGATTGGTTACGTCCTGTCCCATGATACAGCCTATGCAAGGAGACTGGGATTATCCGAATCTTCCGGTCCCAAGGACGGATCACAAAATCTACTGAATAAAAGCGACCTTGGGTCTTAATTTTCCAAAGAAACTAGTATCTCGATTCAAATTTTTCTAAAATCAAATAAATACTTGTTTAATTTTTGTGCATGCATCACCCTTACCAGCAATTATTGGTAACAAGCGACTGTCTGAGCCAGGGGCGATTTTCTTTTGTGACAGGGAGAGGAGGTTAAATACATGTAACAGGAGGGGTGGGATTGGCCCAAAGAAAAATGTCCCAATTTGAAATCTGCAGAGGTTGACTTCTCAGGTCTAAGGTGAAAGCAAAGAATGAAACAGTTAACCATGCTGCAGTGAGCCTGAGTAAGCTACACTCTAACAAAACCAAGAAATTCTATAACATACAGTTTTTAATTAACAATGAGGGGTTCCTTACCGCTGTAGAAATTGAGAAGTGCCAATTCATCCTGAGGGGACTAATTACAAGCCATTTTTGTGTTGTCAAAATTGCCAAAAGCAAAAAATTCCAGCCAAATCAGTCTGCAGCTAGAAAACTTGCATCAAACTGTTCCATGCAATGTTCCAGAAAACAAACACCTGTTACAATTTATTTAGAGACATGTTGCAGAAGTTGGAACTGATTCTTTGGGTTTTGAAGCCACTTTTAAACCATTTTTTTTTATTTCTTCCAGTTACCAGTTTATATGATTATGTTTTTTCTGAAAATGGGCTTGTAGCTTACAAGAATGGAGAACTGATTCACCGGCAGGTAGGTTTTTGTTGAACTATAGGCACTAGAATAAAGACAGGGAGGTACAACAAATGAATGAGAATACATCTATAGCTTAGGACATTGGAGAATGGTTGCAACATGTCAGTTTTCTACATGTATACTACACACAGTATGTATTTGTAATTCCACCATGACAACACTAAAGTGAGTGAGTGATTGTGACTTGACACAACCCTTTTTTGACCGAACGTTCTCCAGCAGCAGGCACAACAATGCAATAATTTTGCAATACACTGCAGATAACTGTTAATCAATGATTTACAGACAACAGTATTTACACTTCCTTTTTCTCCAGACAGAGAAATTAGAGTATTATTATGCAATCTCTTTTTTAGTCAGTTATAGTTGATGACGCTGAAATTGAGAACTGTGTTATTACAATCAATCATCATAGTGCTACTGTAGATAACAACTGAGTGCTTATTTTGTTTTATTAATCTAAAGAGTATCAAGCAATTTCTGGGTGAGGAAAAGATCAAAACCTTTGTTAACTTTTGCTTAAAATACATTGCTGATTTGGACATTCCTGTGAAGAGGTAAAGTACATCACAGTTTTAAACAAACCAGGGTTGTCAAAAAGCAGCAGTGACTGGCGATGTCGCCGGCTACATTCCTAGTTTCGCTGGCTATGATTTGCTGGTAAAAAGAGAAAACGTAGGGGAAGTGGGAGAAATGGTATTGTTACCCCCTCAGTGCCGTCTACTTTCTTAGGTTGTCCTTCTTCTTAAAATCTTTTTGACAACCCTGCAAACACACACATTTTTTTGCATTGTCCTTCTTAGCCCCATAGGAACTGGTATACAGAGTCTCTTCTGTTATCCATCAACATGTACAATCGTGTAACCTTTTCAAGATGAGACCCTAAGATCAGCATGGGTAATAATTTATTGTATTCCCCACATGTTGATGATGAGGAGAATTTGTTAATAAATCAAGACCTTTGTTGCTTGTTGATCTCTTTCTTTTTCTCACAACATTTGCTTGATTGATTGGTGTTACTATAACCCGGGGTATTGTATTAAAAGTAACCAAAATAATTATATCATTTGAGTTGAATTTTACCTATTCTTGATTTTGGAAATGATGCTAAGCTTAATTACACTACAACACTATACTATAAAGCCAAGGGAAAAATAATTGAAGGACTGAGAGCATAAGTGACCTATGTCGAATTTTAGGTTGTTTTTCGATTTTGCTTGGATTTGTCTGAATTGTTGCATATGAACTGTAAATTGATTGTTAAACATTGTCCAGTATGCGACATAGGTCGGTTATGCTCTCAACCCTTCAATTATTGTAACCAGGGTCAGGATCTGGAGAACAGGCCAGCACACCTCTACCCCAAATTCCACAGAGTACCCCCACCCCCCACCCCCCTCCGGGTACTATGACGAGAAATTAACTCTTTAAGCCCTGACATCAACATCCATAAATTATTCTCTGACCTGGTCCTTTCGTCATATTTGGTATTCTACAATACTGCTAGTTCAGAGAATTTGGTTAAACATCACAAGACATTTCAAGCTTGATGATCATTTCTTTTATTCTCATAACCTTTGTGTTAGCTGAATTGGTGGTACTGTAAGGAGATAGTAGGCTCTGGTCTGTTGGGGCTTAAGGGTTAAAATCTTGTATCTGTTGTGATTGTTTCAGTTATTTTTGTCATGTCAATGTTTGATCAAAGACTGATATAATTTTAGGAGGAATACACTGGGACAGTTATCACTGCAGTTATGAATTTGCATTGTAAATTATTTTTTATTCTTTGTTATTGTTTCACTGGAAAAAATAGTAAAGTGAATGCTCTTGTACATGTACCCTGTGGTCCAAAAGTTCTGATTTTGTTAGAATAGCTGTATTACCGATACTTGTTATTTACAGAGGGACATTCATTGAGTTTCGTAATGGAATGATCAATGTTTCACCAATTGGAAGGAACTGCTCACAAGAAGAAAGAATAGCATTCAATGAGTATGATAAAGTAAGTTGAGTGTGTTCATGAAATACAGATCATGCTGCAATTATTGCAGAAATTATGCAAAAATAACAGACATGTGTGAAAAGCAAAGATCTTCTAGGTACTCCAGATTTTTCACAAGCCAATTAATGCTAACCCATTGCAGGCCTTGACACAGTTCCCCCTCTCCCCTTCTCCTTGGCTTCCCTTCTCCCCCACTCTCCCTCTCCTCTTCTCCTCCTCTCCCCCTCCCCCCCTCTCTCCCTCTCTTCCTCTCCCCCTCTCCCCCTCTCCCCTTCTTCCCCTTTGCAATGTTAAGTTTAAATAGTCTCAGCAAGCAAGATTTAGTCCATGGACAGCCCAAATGTTTCAACATTGTGTAGGGAAGTAGAAGGGGCACTAAAAGAAACAGTAAAAGGGGAGAGCATGGTACTGTCATAAGGATAGAGGTGTACAATTATTAATTTCCTGGTTTGCTGCATTTACGTTTGAGAAGTGTCCCAAGGTCGTGTAGAATACACCATTTTGCTTATGACCAGTTCCAATTGAATTGTGGGTAGATCCAGTCCTTTGTGGGCAAACGGCCATTTTAGGACATAATCTGAAATTCTAATTTGACCGTTTGTCCCCACAAAGGACTGCAAAATGGTGTATTTCCTTAGTCATGTGCTGAACAAATGGGCCCAGAATAACTTCAACCTGCGCTTTGAAAAGAAAATCGTTCACAGTTTTAACTCTTCTTTTCTCTAGGTTCACAAAGTTAGGGATACGTTTGTATCAGTTTTGAGAGAAAAGTTCGCGGATTATGGACTGCAACTTAGTATAGGAGGGCAGATTAGTTTTGATGTCTTCCCAAAAGGATGGGACAAGACATACTGCCTCAGACACGTGGAAAAGGAGGGTTACAAGACAATTCACTTCTTTGGTGATAAATGCTACCAGGTACTGTTTTCTGATTTACGGGCACACTGCACGGTGTATATTCTCATTCAGCCCATTGCCCAGCTTCCACCCAGCCTGACGTGTGTTACGTCCTCTTTTCGGTCAGTGTGTGGGTTCTTTTACATTCCCTTCCAGTTTTTACCTGTGGGGGAAGGAGACAGTGGGTTAACGTCACGGCCCAATGACCGATCATCTGACCTGAGGCAGAAATTCCAGTGTAGATACTTGAACCCACGACGTCCCGCATAGCAGTCTGGTTTTTACCGGTTATTAATTTTTTTTTATTTTTAAGCAGTTGATGTTCAATGCACTCATTGGGTTGATTAAACCATTTGCACGCATTCAAAAGACTTTTTTTCCTTTTATTTTAGGGAGGAAATGATTACGAAATCTACATAGACGAGCGAACCATTGGACATAAAGTAACTTCACCAGAAGATACTATGAACCAGCTTAAGGAACTATTCTTTACCAGCTAAAATTTATGATTTTGTGGCTTTTATCACGGTACACTGTAATTAAAATTTTATTTTAACCATGGAGTCTTAGGTTAGATGGGAAAGGGGAGAAAATGATCATGTAATTCCTTCGCTAGTCATTCAAGAATGTATTCAACTGTAACTTAACACTGCACTGTACATCACATATAGCTGGAATTGTATTAAGGACAAAAAATATATCTATCTGAAGTCAAGAATTTTTCACATTTATTTTTAGATTCACGTGTACTGTGCGAATCCAATCACCGGGAACACTTTGATTTGATTTTGACATTTCTCATTGTGCAGCAACCAATCAGAAGTGACATGTAACCACAACTTAATTACCGTTACTGTTTGCAGTTTAGTTTTCTTGCACGCAACTAGTACAATCACATCACTTTTGTTGGGCATATAGTTCATTTGTGGCCCGAGTAGCATCATTTGCGCCCAACGGAGCGGGTGTGTAAATGATGCTACGAGGGATACAAAAAACTCTATGCCCCACAAAAGTGATGTGATTATTATTATCATCAATCCGCAAGGCCAAATCGTATAAATTCATTAAGTAAGAAATGAAAACACAACGAAAAACAAATAAACTCCACTAACTTCATCGCATCTTTCCAAACGCCGTCCGTGTTCTGCCCTGCCATGATGTATCGGTTCAGTTTCTGCATGTCTCCTGACTGAATAGATAATTTGTGTTTTGGTTTCGCGTTGTTTTCTTTCGTAAATAGTTTACTCTTCGCTTCAAACATTTTGTTGGCAGACTTGAATTCGCTGGAGCACAGATTAAATGGCGATAAATGGACGCTCTAATTCCAGACAATGCACATGGAGTCTCTTCCAGCCAATCAGAATATTAATCCACTAAGGAAGGAAAAAAAAAGTTTTACTCGCACTTGTTATTGGTTTTGTGAAGCCATCGAACATATTACACTCCGTAACAAACAACTGACTTTGCCTGACGGTCCCATATTATTGGCTGCAACTGGTTTGGTCCTGTTGAACCCTGCACATTGCCGCAAAACTACACACATGGCAAGTTATAGATTAGTGAATAGTAGAAATAATACTCTGATGACGAAATTGCGTTTTCCCAACCTTGAGCATGGAATGCAGTATCATGAGCGCGTGCTTTTATCGCAAAATTATTATGGTGTGGAAAAAAATTGCACCATCATATTTTGGACGAAAGACCCTGCGCAACGAGGTTGCGCATAGCTTACATATTCTGCTGTGAAATTATCGTAGGGTTCCGAAAGTGCCGTCCCCCGTCATATAGAGACCTTACGCAACTACGACGGCAACGAGAACGTCACAAAACAATGGGCTTGATGAGCAAAAACAATCGCTCTGCACGTGCGTTTTACATTTTGGTACATTTCTTTGCCGTGCAAAACGACGACGTGAAATGACTACATTTTGGGTTTTCACGAGAACGTGACCGCATGTCAGCAAATTTTTTTCTTTTTCTTTACCCGTCACTTTCGGGTGACCTTTCCTCATCTGGTGGCCCATTCAAGATATCCAAGGAAGGTCCAAAAATTAACGTCTTTTAGGGATGCCGCTTAACATTAGGCCATATTCGTATTCTCGGTATTGAACTGGATCTAACATGAAGTGGAGGCTCTTGCGGAGGAATACATTTACATACGAAAAGATTCCCCCGCAAGAGCCTCCACTTCATGCTAGATCCAGTTCAATACCGAGAATACGAATATGGCCCATTTCGGAACTTCACGCTATGTGGAAATAACCAGCCTTGAAATCCAACACGCATATTCTCCTCACTGAAGTCCGTCTGTTTTTGTTGCGGTAGTTGGGAGAATTTGTTGAATCATCCGGACATTTCATTTTACCTGATCATGCATTATTTTCTCCTGGAGAAAATAAGACTGATGACTGCTCGGACTGGGGTGGGGGTGAACGCCTCTTCCAAACAGACAGTTGAAGAGCACAACAAATACAAATGAGTCGATCGTTTTAATCTTGAGCATTTTCTTTATCAAAATTACAAATTTATAACAATTCTGCTTATAATCTAAGGCACAGTTCAATTTATTTGCGATAGTTTCACATTTTTAGATTTGTATAATCTTTACATCTGTACAGGAGCGGAAACCTTTTAGTGTTCAACGTTGTCTTCCATGATTTAGGTCAGGGAGACAGTCAAGAAATGTCGAAACTAGTCAGGCAAACTCTCAACTTTTACACACAGTCAGTGGAAACCCACCAAATAAATAGTAAACAGAAAATTTTATTTAGCAAATAGATTCCATTTGGCAATGCGTTGTTGAGATTCTTTGGCCCGTGAGTGAGGTCTTTATCTGGGCTTTTCCAGCTCAGTTCTTTCACAGGTGGAACGTATATTAGAGCGATACCATTCCCAGGGTACTGAGAACTGGGATGCAATTGGGGAGCAAACTTTTCAATCCGATCCTTTTTCCCACTCTTGTCTTCTGTCTTCTCTGAATAGTCAGTGACTTGGAAGATCGTCAGCTGGAAACAACTGGCTCTAAAAACAGTAAATAAATAACTCTCTCAACCAAGATAAAACCCGAGTCATGTAAAGTCAAGGGGCTCCTGCTTTGATTTTGCATGAAACTGACATTTAAGGGCGACGCCTCTTCATAAAGAGGTGGTTTGGCCCATGTTATGACCATGTAAGAAAATCGGATCATAACCCAAGGGCCAATGGTATCAAAGTACAGAGGAAGGGGTCTCGAACAGCCCTGTAGCTAAGATCTGCTTTTTCCCAGAGAGCGGGAGTCACAGCGCTCGCCGAGGTATCTTAGCTTGTGCTAAGACACACCTTAAAAATCTACATTTTTATTGGAACATCTTGTAATGCGCACAATGTGTGCGCACTGGCAACAGAAGGCCCAATCTGGCACCCCCAGTACGTTCCCCTTGACCAGCGGTGGGGTGACTGGAAGGTTCTAACATAACGGACTTCCGCTTGATTTGCTCCTACTTGAAGTTCAGGGTTATGTTTAATTTCTGTTTTAGTTCCGGTCATTTGTATTGTTTGAAAACAAACACAAAACAATCAAAATACTGAACCTAAGACAGACCCTCCGAGACTCGTTTTCTCCAGGCGTCTCGTGCGCTACCTCGACTGTCCAGAAAGGGACGGTTAGCAGTATACATAGACAAAATCTTTTATTTAAACAAATTTTATTGGCAAATTTTGCCCTAAGAGAAAAGAACTCACCGAGAGGGCTCACTTGGAAATTAGTCAAAGCGGCAGCAAAACAGACGAAAAGAACATTTAAGCAATGCTAACACGTGGAAAATAAACAATTAAGTACTTTTGTAAAATATCTTCGATTCAGATATAAAAGACTGGACATGTAAAAATAAACCTTTTGCTTCGGAGAAAGTCACTGTGATCCAAACAGAAAACTGATACAATTTGTGCTTTGAACATAGAGGACCACCTGCCAGAAAATCTTCAGCCTGACGCTCTCCCAACTGGGTTATATCGGCCGACAAACTAACTAAAAATACCTCTTTCAGTTCAGGAAAGATCTCTCCCATCACGCAATCAAGAAGAACATAAGTCAACTGAAAAAAATAAAAGCAAGAATTCAATGGCTACATAATGTTGACCATTAGATGACACATCCAAATGCTGCCCATAAAATATGCAGTAAGAGTGGAGAGGGTGAGTAGCACACCGACCTGTTTATTTAATCTGGGTTGCTGCAGAAGTTCGAATAGTGACATGATTCCTGCCTTGTGTCTCTCTGTGCCCATCACTCGTACGGCCATCTCGGGGAGGAAGTCTAACATCTCTTTCAGTGTCTCCTCCCGTCTCTCCAGCTTTTCTGTATCAGTTCTGCAGAAAATATGGAAGAAAAGGAAGTCGCGGCGAAAACGAATTTCAGGATCGGTGCACTTCATAAAAGTGGGGGCAGGGCGGGCGGAGGGAGGTTTGTCGGTAACGTTAACAAAATGGATCGTATTACTTTACCTAGGGGGGTCTTGATCAAAGAAAAGTGCATCTAAGGAAAGAAGTGAACATCCGTTAAAAAAGAAACTCATTCGAATAACAAAAGCTGTCTTCGTCTATTCTTGGATGACTTACCTCTTAGAAGGTGAATTATCATAACAAGTCGATATTCATTCGTTAACAAATCCACTTTATGAGCTAAATATCTGAAACACAGAAAAAAGGGTGTTCCTTAATGTTTTCTCTGGTTAAACGACATCAACAACATGTTAAACGATGTCGGAGAGAAAGAACCCGGTTCTCTGTTCGACATGATTTGACAAATAATTTACGATTCGTTAAACAATTTCTTTTCGCCTTTCTCGCTTTCTCATGAACATTGACCCTCTTAAGAAGTCTCCATGAGTAGCAGAGGCTCTTGGAGACAGGTGGTCAGCCTAATGCCCAGCCTCCACCCAACCCTGCGTTTTACATTTTGGTACATTTCTTTGCCGTCCTCTGCAAAACAACAACGTGAAATGACCAAATTTTAGGTTTTCTCGAGAACGTGAGCGTATGACGGCAAAACCTTTTTGTCTTTTTCCCTACTTTGACGTCGTTCATACTAACTTAGTTCCTGGAGAGTTCACCAGCATTTTCCAACTTAAACAAATTGGAATGAAACGAGAAGTTATATTTTTGAATGACGATCTCGTTGCCGTTGCCGTCCTCGTTTCTTAAACTCCCTAATTCGTTCAAAAA
>OX419340.1:7796052-7813552 GCA_948470475.1 Galaxea fascicularis | reverse complement strand
AGTGGCAGGTCTACTCGGTTAGCTTCAGTTTTCTATTTATGTTGATTGGTCAGATGATATTCCTAGCGCTTTTGCTTGGTTTTACAAAGTTAAGAGACTCTGAGTTGTTTTCAACTGAATGTCCAAAGTAATTCCCATTTACTTTGGCTTTGCATTACTTCTAACTACTTAGTAGCTATACGTACTTACATTACTCACGCAACTTTCTTAACTAATGAGAAGCAAAACTCAAACAGGGTCCGAAATTGCGCCTTCCTGGTCGCCAATGCGACTAAAGATTGAGCACTGGCGACAGGAATTTCATAGCTGGGCGCCAGCTGGCGACTTATTAAGCTGGTTGTTATTCAGTGAGGACTTTCACATTCGGATAAAGTGATTAAGAATAAACCTCGAAGCTATTTCTCAACAGATGTCTTACTTTTTGGTCCTGTTGATGTTTATTAATTAAAAGTGAAACGAATTTTCCTGTTAATCTACCTCCACAACACCTACGATCCGCTACGATCAGTAGGAGTTGAACGTTTCCAAGCTATGTTTTTCAGTAAGGACGTTGTATATGGGGAATTATAGTGTACCCATATATCTGTACAGAACTATGCACAGCTGTACTACACTACAATTTCCCATACATAACGCACTTATATGCGCATTGCAGGCGCACAAAGCATATGCTCTATCTTCGCCATGAATATTCATTCGAGCGAAGAGTCTGTTGAGATGCTACGATCTTTCCAGCATTTATTACAAAGCGGAGAAAAAAAGATGCCAAAAAATTTGGGAAAGATTTGGAGAGGTAGAACTGTGGAGAGGTAGAAGTGTGCTAAAGATGAGCTAGGCACAAGTTATTGAAAGCACTTTCCCTGGCACTCCTGTGGCATTGCATGTAACCGGAAACGGAAATTGTCTGTTTAATTTCGCCTCCCTGGTCCTTTGCGGAGATAAGTTGCGCTGTCACTGCTTACGAATTGTTGTCACTGAAGAGATGTTTTTCAATCCATAGTATTATGCGTTACAAGAAATATTTTTGGAAAGTTTTTAGCGACTACAATTTGCCATCTGGCAACAAGAAATTCATATTTGATCGCCAGGTGGCACCCACATAACAAAGTTAATTTCAGATCCTGTCAAACCAATCGTGACTTGTTCGCACACATTTTCCCGCGCTTCCCGCCACTTGCATGTAATTCGTTCGAATCATATAATTAGCTCATTGCGTTGTTTGCCCGCACTGCCACTGGCCAGAGTAATCGCGCGGTTTGGATTTGGCCTTCTGAAACTTAATCGAAAAACGCCTCTGTTTACAACACAGAGGATCCAAAGGTACTTACCATGAAATTCTTTTAACTTGCTCTGAAGAACAAAGAATTCTTTGTACCTCCTGAAAAATAGAAACAGAATAGTTTGTCGAAGATTTCATGAAAACCTACGAAGAAAAAATACGCGCCTGGAAGTTTGTAGTGACAGATCATTACATTTTTCTTTCAGTTTATAAACAAGTTTCTGTAAGCATAGCCAACTGAAGGTAATATGTGTACACATGCTCTGTTTGAAGTCCTGGGCCGAGTTGCTCGAAGCATGGTTAGTGCTAACCATTGGTTAAGTTGGATTAAAACCTATAGGTTGTCTTGGTATTTAACCTCGGTTAGCGCTAACCATGATTCGAGCAACTCGGCCCTGCAGGCTACGGTAACCGCGTCCAAATATCACTGACGTCGAATTGCATTCTGGGAAACCTGACTATAAACGTCACAACCAATATCACAAGAAGTACATGAACAAAGGTAATAACTGAAATTAGTATCACCCAACCAGTGGACTAATGCAAATCCTGCATTTTGATTGGCTACGCTACTAGAGGACTAATAGTAATAGTCCTCGAGTAGCAATCGTGCGTGACGCTTTCTTTCGTTTTATTCCCAAATAAATATTTCTTCAACTTGCATTTGCTAACTCTATCATTGCCTTTTCTGTCCGACTAGTTGGGTGATACTAAAACAATTAGACCCTTCGCCCTTATAAGGGCCACGGGTCAATAGCCCATGAGGCAAAGTCGAATGGGCTATTGACCCGTAGCCTGCAAGGGCTACGGGTCTAATTGTTAATTAAAGAGAGAAAAAATAACCTCAATGAATTCAACTAGGAACTCGGCTTACCGCGCAACATCCCATCTTGTAGCTGCGAGAAGAAAACAAAACAAAGACGTTAACAACGTAGCTTCGGTATCGACATCCATTTAAAATGCCTGAACGAATGAAGTTGAATGTTTGTCCTTTACTTTTGTAGTGAATGGTAATTGCTATGAGGAAATAATTAAATTTTCCGTGTTTTTATATCGTGCGACACAAGAATAGGAGTATAATAATAGTAATAATAATAATAATAATAAGAAGAAGAAGAAGAAGAAGAAGAAGAATATAATGATACCACGATTAAGAGTTAATTTACTTAATAAGGAGATGTCTGACTGTATTATGTTATTGCGCCTTGAATCACGTCAAAATATCAGTAGATATACTAGCAGATTCTGACTGAGACATTTTGGCTTGATTAAA
Organism: Galaxea fascicularis; assembly: GCA_948470475.1. Taxonomy (NCBI): domain Eukaryota; kingdom Metazoa; phylum Cnidaria; class Anthozoa; order Scleractinia; family Euphylliidae; genus Galaxea; species Galaxea fascicularis. The sequence goes on along the minus strand of OX419340.1, from coordinate 7,811,000 downwards.
TGGCTCTGACTTGTGAAAGACCTTAAATTCAATTCTTTCTCTCCAGTCACTAGCGGGGTAATTCTAACGCACCTATCACCAGGCTATAGGGTTAGGGTTAGCTAATTTGTTTATAACATAACGTTCAGTTGTGATATTTCTTTCTTCAGTTAACAGCATCCCTAATTATCAAGGAGACGCTAAATACTACCACGATACTTAAACAGAGTGATAAATTATATTTTATAATGATAAATAAGTTTATGATGAGTAAGTTTTGTAATCAGGGTCCGCGTTGTCTTTCAATTAAATGACTGTCTTTTCCTTTACTTTATCCAAAAACGTTACAGAAAAAAGGGTGTTTTACAAAACAAAGTGTAAACATCATGTGAAACTATATACGTGATATTACTTCAGTTCTCATCTTCTGTACCTGTATCGCACATATAAAACGTTATTATTAATATTGTCAGTACTGGACTCTGTAGGAGACTTCTCCCAATAAAAACGGTTTTTATTAGCTTTTCCTTCTATTTTTCGCGATTTTTCAATACCGCCCGACACCGTCTGATTAAGCTTCTTTATTTCGTAGAAGCCGCTTTTTCTTCAAGTTGACAAAGAACTACAAAGAACACCGCATTAGCGGCCGCGTTGGAGTTTTCACGCGCTTTCCAGTATAAATTACGCACACCTTATTTGTTATTCAGATCGACACCAAGCTCCGTATACAAAGAGATGATATGGACCCACTCACACAAGAAAACTGAACAGAAGTCAGCATTACATGTGTACACTGCAAACGAGTAGAATACACAAACAGGGATAGAACAGTGGCACAAAACTGATGGAGTACGAAGAGATACTCGACCGACTAGACGTCCTGCGGCAGCAGTTGGCTTCCATCGAGAGTAGGCTGGTGAAGAGGGAATCGCGACTTCATGACTCAATTGAAAGGACGCAATCAGTGCAGAGATCGGCCACCAGCTTGGAACACAGGTTTGGAGAATTAGCGCACGATTTAACACAAGCTGAGCAGAGGATAAAGGAAACGTGCATGACATTGGCAACAGGGGAAAAAACAAGGGAAGAAAGCTGTTTGAGGAAAGGAATTTAGCAGTGTGAATTGAAATCATACGCTTGGAGAATCTGTAAAAAGGGAAAATTGACGCCAGAGTGGAGTGAAAAAACGACAAAGCAATACAACGTAGAGAACTTTATCCGCGCTACCACGAAAACAGTACACCGCGAGGGAATACGTATATTTATTCCGAGGGTCAATGGGAAATTGTTTGAAAACAGAACTGACAAATTGATCGGTTCAAAAAGAGTTCAGAGACTTGGGTAGTTCATGGAGAATTTGCTTGGATAACAGACTCGAAATGAAATGTACAACGGAAGATTTGCAGTGCCGGGTAAAAGAATGCAGGGCTCAAATTTCAGTATTGTACGTCTCGACTTAAATTAAGTAGAGAATTCTGGTCAACTGTGCGACTATACCATGTTTTCAAACACTTCAAAAGTAGGGCATCTACAAAAGAGGAATTGAAATACATCAAATTTCGAAGGGGGCACGTTTTCGGCTGATGCCTGTGATTCCTGTTGACTGTAAAAATAATCACAACGCGTTTGCTCACCATTTTAAAACAATATAATTGCTGAGTTTGGGCACGCCCCGCTTTAACCATAGTGATTCAATACATACTGACTTCACGAACTGAGTATATGCTTGAAGGTCAGTTTGTGATCAACATTTGTTCTCTTGTTTCTAATAAATCAAGTTCAGCCATGCAATCTTAGTGTCTTTTTATTTTTTTACTTTATTGCATAGTCAAGGTTGTTTCGTGGATATCAGTGAAATGGAAATTTTAGAGAACCATTGACAGTTTCTTGCATTGATCGAAAACAGCTGTTAAAAGTTGAAGGAGGAGAAGAATTTTCCTCAAACCTAACTTGTTGTCCCGCCACGTACAAAGTTCAAGAATTAATTTGTTAAGTCTAGCAACTTTTTCTTACTCCAACTACTCCATTCGTTCCATGACAGCCTCACTCCTGCTGCGAGTTCCTCCGATCATGGAAACGAGGCAGTCCGAAATTAACTGGAACGTGCGGGAAGATCTGAATTTATCGGTATTTCGTGCCCAAATACTTAATTTTACGATTTTACGATCTTACCTTCTGTTACGTCCTTTCGCTCCACTGAAATTATAAAAATGCATTTCTGTAAAAGATGGAAAGCAAGTGGTGTTAGACTGAGTTTACTTTTCGCGCACGCAAACAACACGCGGGCCACTCAGCTGGAGCTTTGTCCATTCTCTGTAGTTTAAGACAACTTAAAACTTTGCCACTTCCACTTAGATGGGATGCGTGTCCATCACAGGATCCCCCCTACGAAGTAACTAGTAGTATTTCTAGGATGCTGGTCCATCAAAGGATACCCAGCATAAAGTGACTACGCGCCCCTGTGATGGATGCTAGTCCATCACAGGACACTCAGCATAAAGTGACAAGAATTATCACCGAGTATTACTACTCCCCTCCTGGGTAGGTCACTAGTCAATCGTGGGATTGCCCGCAGCATTACCAATTTCCACAATCAAGTAAAGACAGAAAACGTAGAGGAGACAGACGTGAGAGACAGCCAACGAGCTTTGCATCACATGAACGCGCGTCCATAAAATCCAAGTACCGGTAAAAGGCACTAACTCAAGTCCGATCGAACGTGAAATAATTCTTGACACAAGTTATAAGCTCAGCATTATCAGCAGTAATGAGGAGCTCCAAAATATAATTTGAATATCAGCAGTGCAAACAGCGAATCAAGTTCTAACAGCACGATTTGCTTAGGTAGTTGGACTGTACTGAACCTGTCTCGTCTCCATGATCACGTGAGGAATCGAGATCTTCCACATGCTAAGGTCACGTGACTCTTCTTCCCCAATCTCCTCTTCCTCTTCTTCGCTTTCAATATCGAAATCCTGGAAATGAAATAGCAACAGTAAACTTTTGTTTTTGGAAAATTTTAATACACTTCATATCGAGATAAGATCATGTAATATTTACCGATGGTGTGTCGGGAATATCAGACGGGTCTTCTTCGAACGGCGAGTCGTCTGTTGTTAAAAAATGGTTGGAAAATTGCTTACAAAATAGACTGTGTGTAAAGGTATTCATAATAACTTTTGTAAAACGTAAATGATACAAAAAATGAAAGAGATTGCCTTGAAAAGATATATAATAGTGAACGAAGCTAGTAATATAGATGACACACTGACAACTTCTATTTTGGAGAGTACTCGGACATAACTTATACCACGTTATTGGCAGTAATTCAAGTTAACTGTATAAAACTTTACGGGGATTTAATTATGGTTTCATATTTGTGTATTCACCCGCTGCCTACCTTTGTTTGGATTCATTACTTTGTCTTTGAGTTTTCCTGCCAACCTTGAAAACTCCGCCAGGGGATCGAACTTTTTCTTCGATACCCTGCGACAAAATAAAAAACATTATAAAACTGGAAAACAATAAAACAACGCTTGCATGGAACAAATTAAGTCAGTAACACGAAAATTTAGCTGAGTTGATAACGTAAATTGGCCACCACATGATAAAGGGATTCAAAAACATGACTCAGTTTTCGAACGTTAGCCATTGGTCAGAGGGAAGAAAGATTGCCCCTTTTCAGCGACAAGCAGCCCAAAGGATCGGAACAACACTGAGAGCGGCTTTCAGAGGGCAACACTGATGCAGGCATTTTCTTACTCATTTCCTCTAAAACGTTCGCTGGTAAACAGCAGAAGAAAATAAAATGTTACCTTGAAGTTGGTTTATGTAAAGGTTTGGCGGGTAATCGACTTCCACACAACATGGAGAAATACTGTAAGGAAGAGACAACTACAGTTAATTTAATCAAAGATAGTCCTTTGTTTCGTTTATTTTTTTTATCTACACTACTTACAAAAGCTACCGATTGGGTAGTTCTCGTAAGAGGAGAAAATGGTTTTCAATAAAAAATTAAACGTTGAAAATGGCTTTATATAAAGAGTGTGCTGTACGTTGCGTAGATTCTGTCATTTCGCCTGATTTCCATGTGAGTACCGCTGGCTCGCTAACCTTTCAATCTGGCTCACCTTTGAAGAGCTATTAGCTACCAATGGGTTTCATTTGCTCAAGCATTTTCAGCCAGAAATTAACACCGAAACTGGCACGTTTAAAAATCACACAGAAGTAGTACTTACATCATCACTCTGATAAAACAGAGGAAGAAATGTTGTTTCAAGAAGATTGTATGCATATTCATAGGCCCTGCAATACAAATTTTAATAACTTGGGTTAGGTATTCGCTTTTCACTTGCCGAGTGCAGCTGGAGTTAAAAATTGAATACATAAACGGGTAGTTTCTAAAGAAACTGTGGTGCTGCATCGGTGGGGAAGTAGTACACAAAAAATTATCATGTAATGGAGTTGACTGGATAATGTAAATAGACCACCGTACAGGGATTCTAAAAGCTGACGTTTCGAGCGTTAGCCCTTCGGCAGAGCGAATCGAGGAATTATGGGTTGTGTGTAGTTTATATAGTGGAGGAGGAGCTAAGCTATTGGTGCATGGTAAGTAAAAGGAAAAGGGTTCGTTAATACCGTGGGGATTAAGGGTGCCGATTTGGAAGATGAACGTTTGTTCTAGATTCTTGCGGCTTTCCGTCGTATCTTTATGTAGGGAAAGGCCGCAGATAGCCATGTGTCGTTTGGAGTGGTTAGGGAGATTAAAATGACGAGCGAACGGCTTAGATGCATCCTTGTATTTCTTCTCAACATCGCGAAGGTGTTCGCGGAATCGGTCGCCTGGTCGTCTGCCTGTCTCGGCAATGTATAACTTCTTGCATAACGTACAGGTTATGCAATAAATAAAATTTGCGGAGGTACATGTGAAACGATCGGTGAACTTAACAGATTGCTTAGGTCCCGATATTTTGCTAGTGTTAAGAATGACAGGACAAGTTTTGTATCGTGAGCGTGCGCATTTGGAAGTGCCGGGTTGCTCATTAGTTTTGAGTGCGCTTCTAACTAAAACGTTGCCTACGTTTTTGTCGCATTGGAATGAAATTAGTAGAGATTGCGAAAAGATTCTACCAGTCTCGGGATCATTTTGGAGTAATTTAAAGTTATTAAGAATGATACTTTTGACTGCGTGATTATAAGGATGGAAAGTGAGGGTGAATGGAATTCTGTCATTCTTATCCTTTTGTGACGTTTGTAGTGCTGACTGTTGATCAAATTGCTGGGGGCAATAATGACCCGCTTTGACCACAGAGACAGGATAGCCACGTTTTTCGAAGAGCTGGCACATCTCCTCTGATTTGCTGAAAAAATCAGAGTCGTCACTACATTGCCGTTTACGTCTAAGAAATTGGGAATAAGGAATGGAGTTCTTGACATGTGATGGATGTGACGATGAATACAACAAATGACTGTGAGAATCTGTAGGTTTGTATTGCACACTGGTACATAAACCGTTGCTGCTGATAGAAACTATGACATTTTAACATTTTCTAACATTTTGGTTAGAAGCGCACTCAAAACTAATGAGCAACCCGGCACTTTCAAATGCGCACGCTCACGATGCAGTTCTGAAATTTCTCAGGTAAATGTAAGAGCCGGATGAAAGTTATAAATTGATTGAGTTCTTCTCTGCTGGATGAAATAGCGCCGGTGTAGTAGAGTTCAGGTTTGGGACCGTTGTATTAATTAAAAAATTGGTGTTCAACATATCCTAAAAAAAGATTGACATAGCTAGGTCCCATTCTTGTGCCCATCGCTACACCATTAATTTGTTTGTAACAGTTGCCGGCGAATGAAAAACAGTTAAAACTAGCTTTAAAACTAGTTCGGCAAGGCGGAGTAGCGTTTCCGAGCTTGGTTCTTTGACAATGCGTTGATCGAAAAAACTTGAAGATCTTCGCAATTTGAACGGCTGTGTATAGAGATATAATGTCCATGGTGAAAATAAGTTTGTCTTGGCCAGAGAAATTGAATTCGCGGAACATTTCTTTTGCGTGTGTGCTGTCTTTAATGTATGACGGCAAAGATTTGACGATTGGCGTCATAATCCTGTGTAAGTAACTAGAAATGAGTTCAGTAGGGAAACTACAGGCAGAAACGATAGGGCGACCTCAGTTGTTAGGTTTTTGGATTTTTGGCAAGAACAAAATGCACGGAGTTCTAGGAGTGTTGATGATGAGATTAGTTGCAGTGTCCGGCAATTCTTGATTCACTATAAAGTTCTGAATGGTGTCTTTGACAAGTTTTTGATTTGTGATGGTGACATCTTTCTCGACTTTGGCATAAAACGAAGTGTCAGAAACTTGCCGAAAAGCTTCTTTTTAGTAAAGGTCGGACCGCCTAACAACTACCGCGCCGCCTTTGTCGGCCTTTGGCAGCTGCGTTTACTAAGATTTTTAAGCGCCGCCTACTCTTCCGAGGAAAGGTTGGAAAATTTGGTGTTACGATTGAATTTAAGTTTGTGAACGTCGTGACGGCATCTTTTGGTGAAAAAATCTAAAGAGGCAAATTGTTCCTCTGGGGGAGTCCATTTTTATTTGCGAACTTGAAGTATTTCAAAGATATCTTTGTCCAAAAAATTAATTCCTTCCCAACAGCATTCTTTGTAGAAATCCAATTGTACTACAAATACATTACTTTCAAAACACAAAATGTAGAGATGTAAGCTAGTGATTAAATCTCCTTCTTTTATTAAGAGTTTTCTCCAAATGAACTTACCTAGACAGTAATGTTGCCATTTTTAATCTCTCCATTTGATCTACAGGACTATTCATGCCTATAACAAAAAACTGAATGTTTGGTCACTAGCAATCAACCGTGATATTAGCTATCACCCTAGAAAAAGTGATCCTGAAGTAGTTTTCTGGTCGTTCTCGTAAAACAAAGTGGAGTGAGTAACGTTATTTGGAAATTGCAAAAAATTAATAACTATTCCACAACTGACGCGCGTTGGATACGAGATGGTACACAACAGACAAGACGCGTAGCGCTGTGTTGGCTATAATCACCTCGTATCCAACGACCGAGAGTGGAATAATTATTGTTTCATTAAAAACGCTCACAAGTCCTTGATAAATCTCCTCTATTTCATTTTGTAAAAACAAAAAAACTGACGTGTACAGTTACCATATTTTAGTGTAGAGCATGGTATAATGGGTCATATACCACGATGCCTAAGCCAATAAAAACTCTAGAATCAAATTGTCCAATGATCTAGTTATTTATAGTGGCTGATGTCCCATGGCCTCTAAACCAATCAAATAAATGTAATTGTTTTATCCAGTGATCCGACCGAGGTTCTGTAAATAGTAAAACCTGGATGAGTACCTTGCGTTTGGAATACTTACAAGTTCGTAATCCGTCAACTACTTCAGCTTCAAAGTTAATTCTGTCAACTGCATCGGTGTCAAAATACGAGCAGAAGATTTCCTTAACCTGGCGTACGCAAAAAAAATTCCAAAGAAAGATACAAATGAAAGTAAAACTAAATTAAAGCAGTTTGTACTGCACTCTTTCCCGTTTGGACAATACTGAAACCCAACACATAGTAGGTTGTACCTCTGTCACTCCACACTCGCTGAACAAGTTCAACTCACCTCTTTAACGAGGGATTCTTCTTCCTCCTTTGTCATTTCGGAGGCAAAAACTCGCTTGTTAAAGTCCTCTGTTTAATGAAAGTTTATAAAACAAGTTCATTTCAGAGAAATGCACCAATCAAATGCCATAAGAAAATTTATGAAAGTAAATAGTATAGAAACAATCACAACTCCTATGGCTTTCTACAAAACTTCTGCCCATTTTAACATAAACGTTGTTAAATTTACAACATTTGCCGCTTTTACTAAACCGCAAGTTTTGTTCCACGAAATGTTTGAGTCTTGTAGAATTTAAAAAATGAGAGATTTCGTTTTTCCTCGATATAAAATACAGTGTTTCTCGCAATTGAAAAAAGACAATTTGACCATTTCGAGCGGCTTTCAATTGAGTGTCGTAAAGCAAACCAAAGCAATTACTCTGACCAATCACAACAGACGCAAACAGCGCAATGAACCAATCAGAATATGAAGCAATTACACAAAACCAGCGCCAAGCGCGGGAAAATGCGCGCGGGTGCTAGTCGCGATTGGTTTTGGTTTTGCTTCTTACTGGTTAAAAAAGTGGCACGAGTTTTGCTAGCCAATCACAGAGCGAAGCAGTGTAAAACGCAATTAGCATTCGACATTCGAATGAAAGCCGCTCTAGTATAGTGTCTTTTGTTATTCCTTATTTGCGCAATAGTGCTCAGTTAGCGAGTAGCATACCAACAGTGAGGCAAAACTGAAGAATGTTCAATGCTCCTTCACTTTTCATAAACTGCATGAAAGGAAACAGCGCCGTTTGCGAGTGAAGAATGTCTGCCACAGACAAGTGAAGAGCCTATGAAACAGAAATCAATAATCAAAAGTTACAACACTTAGATAAGGCCCTGGCAAACGAGAATATATTGCTGCGGACACATTGTTGCTCATATTGTTTTTTGGGCGCGACAGAAAATGAATGTTGTGTTTCCAAGCTTCGCAAACGGGGAAACATTGGTTGCGGACACAAAATCTGTGTCTGCAACAAATGTTGCGCGCGCGGGCAAACGGGGAAACATTTGTGTCGGCAACAATGCGTCCTAAGCTACCAGATCAACTGGGAACTATGAGTTTATGAAAAAATATTACGAATTTGAACTGAAGATTAAAGACGTCAGTAATGTACGAAACGTCTTACGCCTCAACGCTAAGTAGTAACGAGTACAAAATTGAGTACGACTACGATTCTACGTACCAATACGATACTGAGTATGACTACGATACCAAGTGCGACTTCGAAACTTGACTGCAAATACGATTTACGAGTACCATGCTCAGTACGAATACGACTTTTCAAAACTTGCCTACATGTTTCATACATGTAGATAATCACACGTTACTTCAATTTTGTTCTATATCCTCCTTGTCTATAGATAAGAGGCAAGAAAGAATGAGAGTTCGGAAGAGCGGAGTGGTTTACAATCTGAACGCCGCACTGGTAGTCAATCTCGTACAAAAGGTCCGTAAAATCTCCTTGAATATGATATTTAGTATTTTTCACTACCAACTACAGACAATCTATTCTACGATTTTCCGTATAACATAGGCGAGTACAGGTGTATCTTATTTATTAGTTGGTTACTGTTTTCCTCAGCGCTAGCCACGCAGAAGGAAGGAACATTTGTGAAAAAATTCACTGTGCCACTTGGAACAACCGAGAGAAAATGCAAGACAAGACAGCTCGAGTTAAGAAAGATAATTACAAGAAAAACAGCAAGTCAGTTGCTCCGGTATACCACTCAACGGCCAATTTTAAAAACTTTGTAAAAACTTACCGAGTTGATTAGGGGAGCTCTTGGTTTACCAAATTTTGCCAGTAAAGGAACTTTACGACTTTGTGGCTCTTCAGAGGCAACCATCTGAGACACGAGTTAACGAAAAAAAGCGCCAACATCAAAATGCAGACTCTCCATACCATTCTCCAGTTATTTCTTAGGATGTGATTGGGGAGAATTTCTATAAACATGTATTGCTTGTTCTTCCAGATAGTGGGAATTTTAGGAGACTACGCGTGCCAGTTGGTTACGTTTTCGGAATTAAATGGCTCATGACCTAAAAGCCTGGGAGTCTCAACCCCAAGGTTAATTTCAATACGTGCCTCTGGAGGAAAATAACATTTTTTTTCACGGAGAGTGCTAATAGTTTGATTCTAAAATGTGCCGTAGGTTGATTTCGCAGTGGGCCTTCTTTTTTTCAACCCTTAAATAGCATATATATTCTCCATACTGTTCTCTGTCATTTTCTATGGTAATGATAATGATGATAATGATAATGATGAGGATTTATATAGCGCTTTTATCCAAAGGGCTCAAAGCGCTTTACAACACTTTTTGGGGGACTTTGCCAGACTGCTTTTTAGGCGCAAATTGCAGCCACGCAGTTTACAATCTTGTTTGAATGAATAGTAGAATCAACAGAGGTGCCCCCAGAACAGAATAAGTTATAGACCATCACACCGGGGACTACGTCCCCTACTCTTTCCGATCAGTGTGTGGGTTCTTTAACGTCCCACATGATGAGGAGAATTTGTTAAACAATCAAGGGATTAAGGGGCGTGGTGGAAGAGGACCTCCATTAAAAAGAATTCATGCTTGTTTGGCTGATCTAATCCTGATGGGGACTGCAGAAAAATGACTGTTTTTCCATCCAGTACCTACCGGTTCTTTATCCAAAAACAGAAGAAGAAGGCTGTTAACAAAATCCTTTAGAAAAACAAAAATATAGCATCAACGTTTACTTCACTGACTAATACTATATGGTGAGGAAATGACAAACCAATCGATAACTATCAAGATGTCACTAGCACATGTATGCCTAAGCCGCATGAACATCTTCAACTTACAGGATCAGAGAGTTTGTCAGCTGCTGTCAAGAAAACTGCACTGGCCAGCAGTTCACGTAATAATGACACAAGGCTCCTGAAATTAATCAAATTTCAAGAACTATAAAATAACAATGATAATCAAACATTTAAAACACTGTTTACTGTTACTGCAAACTCACAGCATCACACATTTCACTTGAAATCATGTCATGTCATGCGATGTCATGTCATGTTATAGCATTACAAGTCACATACACATACGTGACTTTATTTTGGTTCGGATTTGTTATAGCACAATACAAGTTTAAGCATTTTCCGTGGCATTTTTCTTCAGAAAAGTCAATCTTGGGCAAGTGTACAAGTTCACTTTTTTATTGCTGAGCGATACTGGTGCCAAAAAAAAAGGGCAAAAATCAAGACGAGGTAATTGCCTCATCTTGCGTCATGCTAGCTACGGCCCTGGGTAACGGACCTCAGTGAGCATACTGCTTGACCCTGGGCTTGAAAATGGCAAGGGTTTCGGACCTCCTGACAGCATCAGGCAATCTGTTCCACTCATTGGGGGCCTCATAACAGAAAGAGTGAAGGCCAAACGTTGTAGAATTTACGGCAGGTATTTCTACAATTGCGTGGCCCCTGAGGTCGTACGTCCCTGCGACTTTAAGTACGAAGGGGCGGCACAATGCAGGATCTTATAAACTGTTACTAAAATACTTTGTACCCTTTTCTGTTCCAAACTTACTGACTTAAGTTTTGTTTGTGACTCATCATAACTGCTAGATTTATCATACCGGTAATTGTCACGTATGTAAGGTTATGGTAATTTTCAGTTCGTGTCAGACAGATTCTCACAGCGCACGACGCGAATCGCGTAGCGTGCGGCGTGATTTGTCTAGCGCATGACGGTCGTAACTTACTTTTGAGCGGTACTGTAGAATGTCATGTTCCTCGCCGAAAGTCAGCTCGATCATTTGACCTCAAATTTTTCAAATCATGTCATGTGATGTTACATCTTGCCATCACCATTATAAAGGCCCGTTTACACAGGCGATTTTTGTCGCGGCAACTCGATGCAATTTTTGTCGCGCTGAAGTTGCATCAAGTTTCAAACATGTTCGAAACCTCTGCGATATCGCGGCGACAAATCGCACGGAAAATCGCATCTGGTTTACACGTGCGATTTTGAAGTTGCAACTTTAGCGCGACAAAAATTGCATCGAGTTGCCGCGACAAAAATCGCCTGTGTAAACGGGCCTTAAGGCTTTCAATAAGATTTGAAGCAGTTTTATGCCCCTGTGACAGTAGGTGGCTGTGGCAATCGAAGCGTCCCTTTTTAGATTTATATTTTTCAACTATTTTTTTACAGATGCCGGAGATCCGGTAGTAGCTGGCTTCTATTGAAAGCCCGACCATTATTAAGTTTGCGTGACCACGTGTCATGCACTGTTTTGTCTCTTTATCATTTATCTCCTCACGCCATTCCATAATATGCCATATCATATACCTTATTCGTACTAATTTTCGCGAGGCTTTAATTTCGCGATTTTCGAGATTTTTTACAAATCGCGAAATTAAAGACTCGCCCCCCCCCCACCCCCCTGGGAATTTCCATTGACCTTGTCTGGGGAAGGTACAAATATTTTCTGTAACTGTGCATTATTTGTTAGGTCATGCAGTTGACCTTGAAGATAATTTTACCCGAGACTCCCTCTTATCTGGAACACTGACCTAAAAAAGCTTTGAAGAAGATCAAAGCACCTTGCTTCTCACAAAACACATCAAGATCTCAAACTCACCTACATTGTAAGGAATGTGGTGGCAAGAGGAAAGGAATAATAGATTCTGACAGTTTTCTCAAATACTGAAGCTCCATCGACCGACTCTGTAATGCACAATGCATTTTTGGGCCAAAATGTTCGAGAATGGCTGTCTGAGAAGTGGTTGAATGGGACAATGTTACTGTAAGGGAAAAAGAAATAAACAGACATCAGGTAAAAGCAAATAAAAAATAATGACAATTTTTAAAAATGTTCAAACGTTTAATACATCAGTCCCTGGCTCAGGAGATTGGACAACCACTCCACACGCTATTGAACTTAAATAAATTTGATTTGATTTGGTGCACTTTTTTATGATACTAAATGGGGAAAAATGTATCATAGGGTATTGAGCCACGCATTGCACTGAGCCTCAACCACTGACAAAACTTGATCCTTTGTTAGCAAAATGCACTACAACAGGGGCACCCAACGAGAATATAGTTCAAAACCACTAAACATAGCATTGTTGAACGTATTTTAGTATTTAAACGGTAGATATAGGCATATTTTTATCTCCTAAAAATTTTTCATCTGTTCGGATTTCCTAGCTGAAAGTTTAGTGATCCGAAAATGATAGGGATCAAAACTTACCTTTTCGAAAATTTCAGCCAGAAATAAGGCTCCCGAAAATTCTAGATGACCTTTTTAGAGTAAAAATGCGTTAAAAATGGGCAATTATACCATTTTTTAGATGTTCGAAAATCCTTGGAGAGGCAGGCAAGCAAGAAATTTTACAACAAATGTTCCGAAAATTCTAGATCTCAAATCGTCTTTCGAACAGATATTTTCCGAAAATTGGCGTTGGGTGCCCCTGCTACAAGTCAGTCACAATCACCTGTATCAAGAAGATGTCATCAAGAGTATTCTCCCTGTGTAACAGGTTTTCTGAGTACACTGTTAAGCCCTTAATGACAGCACTGTTTACAAGTTTGATTATTCTTTTAACAACCTTTTTCTTTTGCTCTTAAGTAAATCTCCAGATGCTTCAAGCCTTCTCTTCCCAGAGTTTCTGTAACTAAAGTTGGAATATCAATCTGAAAAGCAAGTACATGACTAATGTAATCATTACTAAGTCACAAATGAAGAATTGAGTTGTATCATGCCCAATCAGTCATTACAAAATGTAAGGATGGTTATGCATAATATTAACAAGTACATAAATTATCACAAGGGCAAAAACATCTTTAAAACAGGTCCACATTGCAGGCAGCAGAGTGAGACAATTCTCTCTCATGCAACATATTTACCTGCAGCCAGTGAAGAGAGAAATCCCTCCTCAACCAAGCAACAGGCAATCAACCAAGTGCATGCAGTGGACACTGTGAATGCATTTTTAGTATACAATAATTGTACATAAACTTTGAACTACTGGCCAAACATTTTACTTGTAATTTATTACTCCCAGCTAGAATTTTTTCCATAACCATAATAACCACAAAAATAAGGAAAAAACAGCATAATATTATTTCATTTGATGAAAATCCACCAATCACTTGCACTTACATTCACATATTGGCCACATCAAGAAACACTTTTCAAATAAACACTAATGATGGATGACAGTAAAGAATCAAATTTATGATAATTTACCTTCCGTATTCTCTTTAATAACACTGCTGCCATATACCTGAGGCTTGTTCTTATTTCATCAACACAAGTTTCACTACAGCTTAGTTCCCTACAAAAGTCATTGATATGTACATGTACAATTACATTGTACGTTAACCTTGACAAAAGAACAAATATTGACTCATAATCATTAAAGTGCTACTGAACCCAAAAAGAATCTGTTGAAAAATAACAATAAATTTTTAGTTCAATATGTACTTGATCAGTTAAATAAGTTTTGACGCCGCAAAAACCATTTTATCGGTGTTTTTTTCGAACGCGAACATGGCCAAATTGCTGCCGAAAGTGCGACAAGCCGATCCTTAATTAACTATGCGTATGACGTCACACGGTTGACACATCGAGCGCGGGGCGAAGCATGGAGGTAAGACTTGTACGGCCGGTGCCCCGGGACAAATTAGCTGTACTAACAACTCTTTTAGTGCCGGGGTTTCTATGCATATTTTCCCCCAAAACAAGTAAGAGCTCAATGGGTGAAATTTGTACGGACTCACAGGCCGGATTTTCAGCCCACTGATTACAGCCATCTATGCTCTTTGCACTTCCACGAGAGTTGTACACGCTTAAATTTAAGCAGTCTGATGCCTGCTGGTGCAAGCGAAGAAAGTGGCGATAACTCGGGGGAATTAAGCAGCAAGGAGCCAACGGAAAAACGAATTTTAATAAGCGGATCAGTTCCGACGATTCATTGCGCGAATAAAGTGCCAGAGAAAGGGGAACCGAGTGATCGAGATCGGAGAACATCGAAACCAGTAAGTGCAGGTCAAATCCAGTCATTTGTTTGTTTTCAGTTCTCACAACTACCCATCGTCTTCACTGGCTTCATCCCTATTTTAAGCCAGAAAAACAACGAAAATATCTAAATATTCGACGAGTTAAAAATATTATCCAGCTTACTGTAGCGTTGGTGTATCAATCAAAGACACGTTTTGATAACACAACAAATTTAATCCTCCATTTAAGATGGCGTCTCCCGCTCCAAGCACATGTTCACTTCCAAATAAGGAAGTACCAAATATG
>OX419340.1:7741052-7791052 GCA_948470475.1 Galaxea fascicularis | reverse complement strand
TTTTCTTCAAATGTTGCCTTTGAAGAGTTGGTTCTAAGAAGCCTAAGGGCTTCGCCTTTGATAAATCCTTTTTTCATGCCTGGAGCGTGACAGGAGGAGAAATGCGTGTATTGAAATGTCTCAGTCGGTTTAAAGTGCGTGCGGATGTCAAAGATTGAATCTTTGTAGAATCTCTCGCCTTTAAAGATGGTAGTGTCTAGGAAGTTTGTTTTCTCTTCTGATATTTCTGATATTGAGTTAGGCCGTCATAGTCTTCTTCTTCGTCTGGTTCTTCACAGCCCTCTGGGACAATCGGCTCGAACAGATATGGCTCTACGAGACCGCCAACTACTCCAAAATCTTCCTCGTTTTCGCTCTCTATTTCCCCAGAAACACTCTTGGAGCTTATGTTAGAATCGGAATCTTCGGGACTAGACATTTTCCAATGTAGAATGAAGTAAACAGTTGACGTTTACAGTAATCTCGACAGAGACGCTGTGAGCCTCAGTCACTTTCCCCAGTGTTGTCAACCTTGTGACGTCATGAGTGTTGTCATCCGCTGAGAAGTTCGCAGGCTCTATATTTCTGATTTTGTCCCACTTTTCCACCCTACTTTACGCCTCGATAACAGCAACTTCTTGAGGGTAAAAGAACATTTTTATTTTCAAGTAGTGTTCTTCTAAGATTGAAAAAATATTTTAAGTAATCAAAAGCCACTTTGAATATTCGTTTCAGTAGCACTTTAAGCTCTGTTCAGTGCACTTGTTTGATAGTCTAGATCAGTGGAAAACCATGTAGACATGTAATACTGTAAATTTGTCAATCCACTAACCTGTACCAGGGATAGATATAGTTTTGAAGAAGAAGGCCAAGAAACTGAAATTGCAAATACACTCAGGTCATTCAGATATCCATACAGTATGCATTTATACAATTTTAAATTAATCCATGCTTGTGACACATGTCATCCTTATGTGTGTACCTCAACATGTTGCAGTAATACCACATATAAATGGTATTGCAAAAACATTCAGTCCTACTGAGTGAGCTAATGTTAACCAGTTATACATGTAACCACTTTCACTAGTCTCATATGATTTAACATTAATTTAATAATAATAATCTTTATTATCAGTAATTACCTCTTGTAATGCCAAATCTACTGATTCTGGGATATGAACATCTTCCCATGGCTGTAATAAAAAAAAGAGGACAACTAAGTTATAGCCACTCAGTAAATAATTTTCAAAGATGAAAACGAAGACTATAAACATGACTGAACTAGTCTTCAAATTACAAGCCACCTTGAAGTTCTAACAACAGCTTCCCAGTAAGCAGTCCAAATTTTTGAAACAGTGTTACAGACATAGACTCAGCTGCATGTAACTAAGGATGGGCTGCTCATTCATGGATGATCCTGAATTGCATTTGATTATTATTTTTTACCGTGCAAATAAAAAAACCGTGAACACTTTCATTTGATTTTAATGTTTCCCATTGTGCAGCAACCAATCAGAAGTGATCGATGTGAAACAACAAACTGATTACCATTAATGTTTGCAGTTTAGTTTTCTCGCATGTGATTGGCTTTTTACTTGAAACACAATAACACTCCATAAATATTTCTGGTGTTCATGGTTTTTGGATTTTCACAGTAAGGAGGCAAAACCTTTTGTGAAGAAGAATTACAGGACAGACATACAGTATTCAACTTTTGAGATAATTTTGTGTTATGTGTGATAGTCCTTTCAATAGAATTAAAGTATTGCTGTCCCAAGTCTGTGTGTCAGTGTGGAAGTAGCACAGTAAAACAAAATATCATTTAAGAAGTTGATAATATCACTAGACTCAGCAGTATATATATATATCTTTTCAATTATGTTGAATTAGAAGACCTCTCTTGAGCTACCTTTAGCTTTGCTCTTGATATTTCTGGTCTGATCAACATGCAAAATGAAAAAGAATGTACAATGTAAGTAAGTCTCATGTGTTGTAGGTCAAAATGAAAATAATTCAGGTTAAAATGATTTCAACCTTGTTTGATTCTCAATTTCATTTGTCTAGCTCCTAACCTTATATTATTCATGACCCATGAAAAATAATTATTATAGGATAAGGAGACAAAGGAAATTGAGTTCAACCTAGGTCAAAACAATTTAAATCTGAATTTCATTTTGATGATGCTGATTATCAGACTCCCACCCTCCAAGCTTCTTTATTATTTTGTACCCTGTTTTTCTTTACTTGGATAACTCCAGTGTCATTCTTTTTCCTGGAATTTTATCAGAGTTTGACAAAACAACAAATTTAAAACCTCTTGATGTTGATATCTCACCTATGACGCTGACATTTATTATTTCCACAAATGGTACATGTCCCTGATACAGCCATCCGTTGTGGATCATCTTCTTCATATCCCTACACAGATATGTGAAAACACCATTATACCATCTCTTAAGATCTCCTTAAAGTGCCTATAACCCCAAATTTGCAGCACTTTTTCTCCTTTTTTCACCAAATCTTGACTTTTTATAGGTTTTAAAACAGAGCATCATGTTATCTACGACCAAGTCCGAAGGGGCATAGAAGGGGTATAGTCCTGGTTTAACATCACAAACTGATTTGCATCACCTTAACTCTTTGTAAACATGCAAATCAGTTTGTGACGTCAAACCAGGACTATACCCACGCCGTTGTGACTAGGTCATGGATTAAATGATGCTCTGTTTTAAAGCCAATAAAAAGTCAAGATTTGGGGAAAAAAGGAAAAAAAATGCACAATGTGTTTTGAACACATGCAAAGATGCATTTTTGGGAAAAAAATATTTTGGGGTTACAGACACTTTAATTACAGTTGTAACTCCCTCCCCTATTCCCACTGATGCAACCAATTTAATGTTCATTTGATGAAGAAATTATGACAAGATTATGTAAAGAACTATAAATTTTGGTTTTTGAAAATAATTACGTCATTTCAGACATCACTCATGCACAAGGATAAACTGAATGTTTGAAGGTATAGATGGGTTGCAAACCAAAACATCTTTCCTAGGAAAAGTTTTGATAACTGTTTTTTTTTTCTGAAACAAAGTGTTGCATTTAGCATTACCTTTTTACGTGAGCCCCAGTGTAACAACAGAGAAGGTAATACTGGACTGTAGCTAAAATATACATGTAGTGACAAACAACAAAAAGTAACAATAATTTGAAAATAAATTTCATGCTTTATCAATAAGCAAATGACTGACACAGTGATGAGTGACCAATTATCAAGCCTGAAGGCTCTACATGTACATGTAACTGTTATTATAATATTATTCATACCAGTATATTAAATTATCTTGCAAAGAAAGTCCCCGTAACCTATTAAAACATGGACTTGCATACATTGTGGCACGCATAACCTTCATTAAGTACAGATTCCGCACTACAATGCTAAACAGTAGCTGTCTTTGAATAGTAGCCAAAATTATGGTGCTGTACATGTAGTACTTAGTATTAACTCATACTACCAAGATCAATAATTCAAATTACATAATAATATTATATAGTCTGTATTTAATGATACACCATTCTTTCCACTGGCATTGCTTTGCAAAGAAGAAATTCAATTTTCCTAGAATTATCCCTATACATGTAACTTCTTCTCACAATATTTCAATTTTATTTATTAACCCTTTCACTCCTGAGAGTGCCAAGTGGCATTTACTCTGTCTAACGCCAGACGATTTTACTCGTCAATGGGGAACCCCTTAGAAGGGAAAGGGTTAATACAGGTGATAAGAAGAGACAAATTTATCAGTTGGAAGGTGTTACCTTTACTATAAATATAAAACCAAGTTCTATGAAGTTATTTACAGGGAAATTAATACATGGCAGCTCGAACGGAGAATTGCTAAATCAATCAGTCAGTTCATGCTCATGCAAGCTCATACCTGAAAACAACAAACCCTGCTGCAACTCCAAAAGCAAGAACCCATATCCCTATGAGTAACGGAGGACAACTACAGTGGAAAGCAAACAAATCGAGCAACTAGTCATGAGAACCATTTGAAATGGCCAGTGGGTTGATATCTACACTGTAATGGTGAAAGGGAGGTAAGGCATTGAATTTCAGCAGATGTACAGTGTATAGGTTCCAGAGAGATTTCTGCACAGTCCAACACATCAATAAATTATTAAAGGAGTGCATGGAATAAGGCCCTAAGTGACTTTTGATGTAGATAAAAAATATACTTATGTCAATTTCTCCTTGTGACTCACAAGCCAATACAAGGTAATTTGGAAGAAAAATCTCAAAAATTTATCAAAAGCCACTTGGTTTTTTTTTTTCCTGACACGACCCCTTTAATTTTTCATAAATGCATCACTGTCATACTAACCCTGTTCCAAAAACAAAATAGAGTTTGAGTCACAAAATGCATGATTGTATAATAATAATAACAATAATAATTAACATAGCAACCTGTGCAGAAATTTTGCTGAGGTTCCTCAAAGATCATGCTGAGATTAAAGAGTAATGTCTTGGAATCTTGGATTCAAACTTGCAAAAATAGTGTTCACTAATACTGGCAGGACTGTTACACATGTCTCATAATATTAGACATTGAATATACATTGTACTATAAAGCAACAGCGGTGGCAAATGGTAAAATGCAAGACTTGCCGAGACACTAACACGGGCAGTTTGTTTGAAAATCCGAGACCGAGACCAAACATGTGAGACATTGAGACCGAAATAAATGCACTATAAATGAGACTTTGAGACTCTTCACAAAGGCTGTCTAGATTTCTAGATCAGATGAAAAGTTTACGAGACCCAACATTTTAGAGGAACCATTCGGCATTCACCACCCCTAGCAACTGCAGTACTGTAATCCAGTCATAACTGATGGAGTGTACAAAATGTAAATTTACCAGATTTTATTTGACAAGAATTAGGTTAATCAGTGCAGCATAGGGAAATACATCATTCTATACACCACAGATCCCCTCACTTTAAATGTCAACAATCCTTACATGCAGGTATTACTTCCAAACTACATGCATGGCTATAGTAATACGATAGACAATGGTTTATTGGCCGAGTAGTCATAATGATATTGCTATTATCACCTTTGAAACAAGGCAAAGAGTTCTACTGTCAGTACGGCAAGATGAGCAGTACAAACTGGTATGAACTAAATAAATCATACTTGACACCAAAGATCAATACATTTATGCCACGAATAAGAAAAAAACTGGATCATTGAAAATCGAACACTTCTCAAACGTGAAACTCTTGAGGACAAGATGCGAGGGTAAAAAAAATTAAGCTTAAGTTTAAAAAATAACGTAAGCTTATAATTATATTAAGATTAATACTTTAAGCAAAATCAAAGTTTAACATAACTTGGACACATCTAGAAGTGTGAATTACTCGTGATCATACAGCTTTAGCGGTACCTGTAAAACTGAAAGGTGAAGATAAAAACAAACACTGCTCCTGAAGCAAGCACAGGTCGAATACTGTCAAATTCGCGCCTCTCGAATTTGTTCATTTCTCTTGAGAAATTGTCATGTTTGTTGTCAATTTCCTTGATTGTAATACTGCCATGTAACAAAGCACGAAAAGTCCATTGGCACAAGTCACGGGACAATACGTGACGCTTACATTTACAAAATTGTTTTGTCTCGTCCCAGTCACTCGAAAGGAGGTAAGAAATCCAAGATGGAGGACGAACCAGATCTAGAGGTAAGCTTGTTACATTGGAATATTCGGCCCGCTGTAGTGGTGTGTTTTAGCCCCTTTTTCACTAGTTCCTAGGTTACCTTTCTTTCGCTTGCCAAATACTATCACACTGGCTAACGCTCGAAACGTCAGCCTCTGGAATCCCTGTACGGTGGTCAATTTACACTATAAATCGATCTGTTGGTAATAATACCAAATTTTTTTGGTGTACTGTCACACTCTAGATGGCTTTATTCACACATTAGTACAATGTGTAGTTAAGCAAAGCAATATTTGGCAAAATTTCCACACAGCCCCATGCATGAATAATAATTATTATACATGAATAATTTATACATGACTGTATTTTGTGACTCAAACTCTATTTGTTTTCGGAACAGGGTTAGTATGTCAATGATGCTTGCCGTATTAATGTATGGGGCTGTGTGGAAGTCTTTCCCTTGACGTTGGAACAAAATGACTGTGCAGCTAAACCACTAACTGGATACTGTTGCCCAGAGTGTACAGTGTTGGTACTCTAATGTTGCTTCAATATACTGAATGATAGTAATGATAATCAAATGAAGAATGATCGTTGCAGTTATGATTGCAATTTTTACGATTGCGTAAAGAAGCCTGAAAAAAAATTAGGACTTCAACGGGGCTTGAACCTCATTTGATTTCATATCCGCAGTTCACATAATTTCTTTCATATGCATCATTCACTTTCATATCTTTCACGGGAACATATGAACCCAAAATTGACCTGCTCCTAACGTCAGTGGCTTCATAGCTCAGTTGGTAGAGCATCGCACCGGAATCGCGAGGTCATGGGTTCAAGCCCCGTTGAAGTCCTGAATTTTTTTCAGGCTTCTTTATGCAATTGTAAAAATTGCAATCTTAACTGTGACAATCATTCTTCATTTGATTTCATATCCACAGTTCACATATGATTTCTTTCATATGCATCATTCAATAATGATAATAATAATAATGATAATGATGATGATGATGACAATAACAACAATAAAATTGTAAACAATAAGTAGTGATAATAATGAATAAAATGGTCACCCAGACAGTTGACAGAATTGGTGACCCTGGACCCCTGGGTGGGGCCCAGTCCCAAACTGACTTATCATTATCATTCTTGTTATTTAATAATGGCTTCCTCTTCTAGGCGTCTGGGAATTCAAAAAAGCGGAAGTTGACAAGTGAAGAGAGTGATGATGATAATCCACCTGTTCCTGGTAAATGCTTATAAATTAAATCAACATACATTTAACCCTGGGTTTAATGTTAAGTGCTTTATGAAATTACCGGTAATTCATAATTTTGGTGTCCTTATCAAATTACATAGAAAGGGTAGAATATACATGGGACAGCAAACGCAAAGCTTGAAAGTATAACCTTTCATATGGACTAGACTTGTGAATTAACTAGATTAAATTGGAGAGACTGGTCTAGGAAATTTGAACAGACTAAGATGTTAAAGGCTTGGAAAAACAATACGTATAGAGGAGAATGGGAATTATTTAACTTCCATTGCAAGAATTGTCCAGTTAAGGCTTGTATTTCTTTTTTGTTGGATTCCTCCAGACTTTTCAATGAAATCTGTTCTTACATGTACCAGTCTCTCCTTTTAGAAATGCTCTTGTTGGTATGACAGTGTATAAACAATAATTTCGAATCAAGTTTTATGGTAAGCTCTTTGGCAACAACCAAGACCTTAATATTGCTACTTGTTGATCACTCCATTTCAGGGTTACTGTGAGGAGAAATTAAGCATTGATCACTCTGACAGTGTAGGGGTTGAAGGGGCAAAAATACTGTACATTTTAGAGCCAGTTAATATTATTCTAAGCCACAAATTATTTTTCTTTTTTCTTGTTACAGAACTTAAAAGTAAAGTCAAGAAACGGAAAAGGAAAGTCAAGCATAGGACGGTAACGCTGACAGACATCAAATAATAAATGGCTTAAAATATATTTGAACTGTAGTCTTACATCTTCAAACCCTAATAACGACATGTATATTTTCCAAACGGTTCTCCATACATTTTCTTTGGTAATGATGAAGAGAATTTGTTGAATAGTCAAAGTGTTTGTCATTTGCTGAGCACTTACTTCTTTCTCACAAGCTTTATGTTTGAGCAGTGTTACTGAAAGCTGTTAGGAGAAATTAAACATTGGTCACTTTTAGGAGTTAAAGGGTTAGAGACTAAGTGGTAAACTGGATTGTAGTGATTGTAGTGGCAGATCTATAAGTGGTGACTGATCCTCAGGGGTGTAGATTATAGCAGGGAGCCAGGAAAAAATACCCAGCTGTTAACTGATAATAATAATAATAATAATAATAATAATAATAATAATAATAATACATTGATTAGCCTTCCCCAAGGGGCTTTTCAAGACTAATTTACAATAATGTTTTGGAGACTTTCAACCAGACTGCATGGTGCAGTTTACAATCAGTAGAGTAAATCATATATGCCCCAAGGTCAGCACTAGGGGTTGTCACAGCCAGGGTTTGTTACGTCCCTTGTGGTTCTTTAATGTCCCATGGAATTAATTGTAAAGTGTTGTGAGACAGGACCACCAGTTTATCGTCTTTATCATCCTTATCTGTAATAATGGATTTTTATAAACTCACCTGTGAACTGAAAATTCTCGTCTACATCCATGATCCTTGTGGACTTTTTTACTTTGGCAGCCAAAGGTCATCCCTCACAGGCAGCACCTTTTTCGAGCAAGAGAGGCATGTGGTGCCTCTTGTCCAGTAAAGACCTCCAGCATCCAGGACCTTGTTTTTTTTGTGGCTCTAAATGAAACAGGAAGTATCCCAGCACAACCCAACTGGTGCAATGTCCCAAGGGTTGAGAAAATTAAGAAGGTTGTAATGGTTTTTGTTAGTGGCATTGGAGCTATTGAGTACACAAAGGATCGGGACTGCTTTTCTCAGTACAATGGCCTCTATCAACATGTGAGTTGGCATGAATGCCAGAAATGAGATTAATAAAATTTTTATGACTTCTAAATACACACCCCATAAAAATTTTATAGAATGAGTGAGAATGCAATAGTTGTTGGTGTTGTTGCTGTTGTTTTTGTTCATCTAACAACACCATGGGTCACTGAGTCACCATTTTCATGGAAAACCCAGAAATTTGGGAAAGAAAATCAATAATTTCTATCCCATTCCATTAGTTTTGGAACATTTCAGAAATTATGGGCCATTGGCTTAATCAGTGCACTTTTTTGGTCATTTTTTATCTTTCCAACTGATACTAGTACATTTTGTGACTTATCCATTTTGCATTTGGACAAGCTGCAGCATTGAATATTCGAACTTAAACTAATTATTTTTCACTCAAATAAATACTGTATTGTGTAAATGGTAAGCACCCCATGTTTTCTTCTTTTTACTCATTTCTTGGTTTGTATCAATTTCCAGAAATATTCCATTGGTGTACTGTACTTGTATTTGGCAAAATAGTGAGCCAAAATAATTGTTTTTTTTGGCAGCTTTTTTGTTTGCTGTTGATGAAGCCAGTTTTGATTCATTTTTATTGCAGTGCATTGAAACCAAAGTCTC
The DNA here is from genome assembly GCA_948470475.1 of Galaxea fascicularis. Taxonomy (NCBI): domain Eukaryota; kingdom Metazoa; phylum Cnidaria; class Anthozoa; order Scleractinia; family Euphylliidae; genus Galaxea; species Galaxea fascicularis. The sequence continues at coordinate 7,781,769 of OX419340.1, read as the reverse complement.
AGGGCCAGATATTTGGAATATAAAGCTGCCTCATGAAAGTTTATTATCAGTGGTCACTCCTGAAACAAAATCAAAGCAGAACAAGGAAGATGGTAACAATAATTTTGGTTGTTTTAATAATGATATTTTCTGCCAACATTTTTCCTATTCTTTCAACTTGTTGGAATGTAATATTATTGCTGACACTTGTTTGGATCCATAACTGCTGTTCTCATCATTTTTTCTCTCTTTTCTTAAGACAATATCATATTCAGTAGAGAGGACTACATTCTAACAATTGATCAAATGTGGCAGAATGATTATCATTTGCCTTCAGATTGTGATACCAGTGAGTCAAAGGGTAAATAAATAAAAGTAATCTAAGTATTAAAACTAATGGTATAGTAAGAAATTTTTCATTTTGACAAATCATATGTACAAAATTTAAAACACCCGTATATGAACAGGACACAACCAAGATGTCTTTGGTGTAACAAGAAGTGTTGCACCCAGACAAATCTTATTTCCAGACTCGGCGTCATTAGTGAGCTGAGTTTGTTGGTTCTCTACTCTGCTCCGAGAGGTTTTTCTCCGGGTACTCTGGTTTTCCCCTCTCTCCAAAAACCAACATTTGATTTGATTTGATTTGATTTGGTTTGGTTTGATTTGAGAATTGTAAAGAATTTAGAATTGTAAAGATGTCAAATTGTAAAGCCTTATTATTTTAAGGCGCATTTGATTATTTATTATTTCACATAATTGCTACTTTTGTAATTTGCGGCAAATAAGTAATAATAATAATAATAATAATAATTATTATTATTATTATTATTATTATTATTATTATTATTGCTATTATTATTTCTATTATTCCATCTTAATCATAATGATTTTTTTGACTTGTAATTTTGCATCTATGAACAACGTTTTTTTAAAAAGTATCATGCATGAACACTTTTTAACATAAAGCGCAGAATTTGAAAGCGTTTATTGAATTTTTATCTGAAACCTTTCTGTTTTTGTTTTCAAAGAATAATTGTAAATAAAGTATTATTACTATTATTGTTATTATAGGTTTTCTTTCAACCAAAACGTATGAAGGACCCACAAACGCGAAAGAGTCTCCCATGTATGCTGTCGATTGTGAGATGGTATGTTAGCCTGATGTAATCAACTCACTGCTCTTGCAGGGCATTGTCTTTTTGTGTTACTTCCCAGGCCCCAGTTGTTCAAAGAGCAGATAACTCTAAGGATAGGTCGCACTCTAGTGGATAAAATGTATCAGTTCAAACAGATTTTATTCACGGGGGAGCGAGCTATCCGCTAGATAGTTATCCCCTCGGGCCTTGACGTTTAGTATAAGCCTCATTTACCTTAAAGGGGCTATGTCATGCCATTTTAGCATCTTTTTAAAGCTCAAAATATGTCCTGTCATCAATTGAGATCCAATTGTCTAGTTTTGTTATTTAAGACTGTTGTGACACTAAAACTGTTTCCTGTCGTCTGTTGCTACCAATGCAGCAAGGATGGAAATGGATTGAAACTTGAAAAGATTGGGCCAACTTTTTCAAGTTTTGATGCTATCTCAACTAAAACACCAAAAACTTTATTATGGGTTACTCTCTGTAATAAAATTAATTTCATATCTACCTCATAGTTTATCAGGAACATTGTTTGTATAAATACAGGCTCCAAGTAACGGTTTTTGAAAAGAATTGATCCAAAACAACAAAATCGTCGTAACATAGTCAAGACGTAATTTGAAATTCTAATTTTGACCGTTTGCCCTCACGAAGGACTGGATCTACCCACAATTCGCATGGAACTGATCATTAGCTAAATGGTGTATTATGACGTCAAGCGTTTTCTTATGCATAATATGTATTTTTCTTGCCAGTGTGGGACAGCAGAGGGGTTGGAGCTCACAAGAATATCAGTGGTTGATGAATCGCTTAATGTCATTTATGACACACTGGTTAAACCTTCCAACCCAATAGTAGACTACTTAACACAGTAAGTCATTTGAATACAATACAGCGATTGCAGAAGTTAATAACAACTTTAACAAGACTGGAAATCAACACAAATCAAATCTCGGAGCTGAGTGGAGAACCAACAAACTCAGCCCACCTAAGACGCCGAGTGCGGGAATCGAACCGAATTGAATCGAATTGGTGGAAGGCGAGCGCTCTCACCACTCACCAACCCTGCTCCCCCAAACAAAATCGTCGTGAAATAGTCTCTTTAATTCTCGTTTTGTTTGTTTTTACTTTACTTCAATCAGTGTTTGGCTGGTCAAACTGGATCCACTTTTTCAACCAGTGAGATGTAGAAACAAAACTAATCGTGCCTTGAATGCACGCATTTTTAGGCGCTTGGCGTCTGTTATCAAGGGCCCTTATGCACTTGGCGAATTTTTGTTTATTTTGCCAAAATATCTGTCATCAATTCCGTTCTGCAAGTGCTAACGGCGTTCTTCGTCCAATCAAAAGCGCCGACAGGTCAAATTTTTGTCAAGAGTCAAAACTGTCAGATGTTAGACTTGGCAGGCGTTAAAATGGCTGAAAATGTCATCTACATTTATATATTCAGCAGAAGCCCGCACTTGTGGTTATCAAATATTTTGGTGTTTTTTTAGTGCGTGCGCAATTAGCAAATTCTAAATTTGTCGAGATTTTTGTCAGAGCCAAACAAAGAATTATTTTCAACCTAGTGCGTACGGGCCCTTAGACAGATTTTCTACGAATATTGACTGGCTCATTGCTCTGTTTGGCTGTTTGTGTTTCTTTTGATTGGCTCAGCAGGGTGATTGATTTGGTTCTGAGCTAATGACGCTTTGTCCATTACTTTTGGCGTATTTTCATTGTTCTTGTTTCTCAGTAGCTGCCGCTGTTGTTAGGGTTAGGACCTGTTAGAGGCAAATCTACATCTTTTTTAATTACTAACACAAGAAACTTTCGTTTGGATAGTGAAAGCTCTCATGATTTTCTTATGTTGAGGACGTGTGACCGCGGTTAACTTTCATTTGATATTTCTTTACAGATATAGTGGCATTACAGCGGAGATGCTGGAGAATGTGACAACAACATTAGCCGATGTCCAAAAGCGTTTAATTGATTTGTTACCCCATGATGCTATTCTGCTAGGGCATTCCCTGGAAAATGATCTCCGCGCCCTTAAGGTGGGTGCGATTTTTTTTCAAGATTCCATTGTTACAAATACATCATTGGGTTTATCCAAATTACGCGACACTACTTCCTAGGAGTGATAACTATCTAACTCATCCTTACCACTAATAGCACTAGTTCGTCAAGCATACAGGATATACACCTTATTCCAAAATGGCCGCCATTTCAATATTCTTTAGTTAATATCCAAATTACCCCTCATTTCCTCGTTCAAGGTAAACTATTCTTCTGAATTTTTCTCTTAAGAACGAGGCTACAAGGGCTAATTTGAATAAAAACTAAAGAATATTGGAATGGGAGCCATTAATTTGGAATAAGGTGAATGAGCATACAGGAAATGATAATCAGGGATCAGTTGAGTTTATGTTTATACAAATTCTCCCTACATGTAACATACGAAACAACAGAAAAGTGTAGGGAGAATACATACATGGGGATTAAAGGGTGTTGGTCCGTCCAGGCTTTGAACCTACGACCTCCCGCACAGTATTCCGTTGCTCTATCAACTGATTGGCGATAGAAAAATGACTGGTTAGCGGTAGAAAATGACTGTCTTGCAGTCTCCCCACTTTTCTGTATGATCGTTGATATGATATGCTCGAGTTGTCCATTTGATAACTGGTTCGGTAAGGGGCGTTGTAAATTGGCCACCGTGATGAGATTCGTAGCTGAAGTTAGCTCTTCGTCGTGTTCTCTTTACGGTGGCCAATTTAGCCTATTAACTCGGCTGATGATACCTAGAATTCATTTTCACTTCCCTAACGATACAACGCCACAGTTTCTGGTGTAAAACGCATCGCTTGTCCCCGATTAGTGGGCCTCTCTTTTCCAGCTAGAAGATTTGACACTTGAATAGAGTTCACGATGATGATGATTTAAACGTCTTACCCATGAAATGCTCGTAATTTATTGAGGCAGAAGAGAGATAAATCACAGATGCTTATGAGTTAGTGTTGTGTGGTGTGACCCCTTGCACTCATGACACTGCAAGTTTGTTGAACTGTAATTTGTTCTTCTTCAGTTGCATCACGGAAGAGTTATTGACACATCCGTCATATATGGAGACATAAGAGGGGCTCTATTTAAGTCTTCATTACGATATCTTGCGCAGCAGTATTTAAAGTAGGTTTATCAGAATATTTATTTGTTCTCACTTTTCCATCAAAGCCGCATTCAGATCAACTAAACCAGGCTGAACAAAATGAAAATTGGTGTCCACAGAAAAAGCTTACAATCAGAGCAAGACATTGAGATGTCAAACGTTATTTTAGAATTAAGTTTGTTGGGTGGCCACAGTAAGGCGCGTCGAAGTATATAACAGTTTGATATACAAGTAAAGTCATGTTTGCTGAGGATCTCCGGCCTGCTTCCTCTTTACAGAAAAAAGATTCAAACTGGAAATGATGGACATTGTTCAATCGAAGATGCAAGAACATGCATGCAGTTGGTTCAACTTAAAATCCAAAATGGTAAACTCCTTGGATACTTAACTCTCACTCGCATGTTCGGCTTATGCTAGGCTTATCCACATCATGTAACGTATGTGATAATCAGCGTGATATCACGCTTATGCACACCGCGTCACGCCAGGGCTTGGGAGGCCACACGTCACGTTAATCTATAAATTGTTTCTGCGATGCCGGTTTTGTTAGTTTCGTTTGCATTATCGTTTTTCCATTGACTTCGATGTTTATTTTTCAGGTTCAAAGTTTGGTAGTCCTCCAGTTGCAGACAAAGGGTATGTTTGACAGCTCTCTCAACGCAGTAATCCAGTATTACTTTTCTTTCATTTGACACCAAACCCTGTTGTTACGGCCGGCTCGGTGAATCCAAAACTTTGCTGACGCACTTTTGTTTTCCACTTTCAATTTTTTTTGGACAGGTTCTTCGAACATATTGCATGTAGTGGGAAAATAGGTAAATAAATGATCTGTCTATATTTTTTTGTCTTGAGGGGCAAGTGGTTGTACATGGGCTGAATGCCAATGTAATGCTCTGCGAACGCCAAAAGCCGGGCAAGACGTAACGAATTTAAAGGATTTTAGATTAGCAAGCTTGTTATGATATAATATTTTGAGTTATCTCCGGCCACTTTGATAGAAAAACAGCATGTTGTATTAACCGCGGCAATTGGAAGCTCTGCCCATTTTTTGCACACACTTCAATTAGTTACTGACAGCCTCATGAGAGGATCAAACAACATGAATTTTCTTCATTTATAAACAATTTCTCCCTACCACTTCTATAGCAAACGTGTAAGTTATTCAATACTGAATAAGGCTGTTATCATTACCTTTGTTTAATGTAGCATCTATGCTGGACTACCCAGGAGTGCTGAGAAGATTTTCACTTGGTGCAACACACGCTATCGCTTGTAGATCAGATGAAGAGGTACAAACAACTTTGTCTATTAATTTGTGCATGCCTATTAAGACAATCAGAACAACAGGAGGCAGAAAAAAAGGTCCTCTCTAGGGAAGCCAAGGGTTGAACGCGCGAAAGTTGGTCATTACCTTTAGATAGCATACGCCTCATTCCAAAATGGCTCCCATTCTGATATTCTTGTTTTTATTCAAATTAGCCTTGTTAGTTTATTCGAGAAGAATTCAAAAGAGTGTTTACCTTAAACAAGGTAACTAGGAGTACTTTGAATACAAACTATAGAGTATTAAAATGGCGGCTGTAACCCACACAAAGCGATTCCTGGCTGCACACAATATTTTTTTTCCATTTTGCCACGTAATAGCGTTTTTAAATTCTAAGAGTGTCATAGTAAAATTTTCTTTTTTGAGAAAAAGATTGGAATAGAATACTGAGTGGAATACCATATGGTAACGCGATTGATTAAACTTTGAGAAAAAAAACTTGCCTTACGGGGATTCTGAAAGCTGACGTTTCGACCGTTAGCGATCCGCCAAAGCTCGAAACGCCAGCTTTTAGAATCCCTGTACGGTGGTCAATTTCCACTATCAACTCCGTTGATAAAACCTAATTTTTGTTTACTACTTCCCCACCGACGCAGCACCACAGTTTCTTTAGAAACTATCCCCTTTATTCATTTGTTGCCTTTTAATAGTTTTTTTTGTCCAGAGGTATACCGTTCAATTTCTTTTAAATATTCAGGAAAGTTACCACAAGATATAACTGGCAAAGTTTGTCATTAAGTCTATCACTTCAACTCAGAAGTAATAATTTTGTCTTCCGAGTCAATTTACGACTTAAAGCCAATTAGAGAATGCCTCAAATCTTGTTTATTTCTCGTAGATTGTTTCTCAGGCAGTGAAGTTGATTCCTTCGTCTGAGATACTGTGGGCTCATCTGCACGAACCTGAAATGTTCTGCAAAGGTCAGCGGCATTTAAATTATTCAATACACCATTTTGCTTATGATCACTTCCAAGTGAATTGTGGGTAGATCCAGTCCTTTGTCGGGGCAAACGGTCAAAAATTTCAAATTACGTCTTAAAAGACTGTTTGCCCCCACAAAGGACTGGAACTACCCACATTTCATTTTCTTTCTTTGTTTCTTAGTGTAGTGTTGGGAAGAATGCTGTGAATACATTCAATATTCGCCTTCGGAGGCTATTAATCAGCTTTTCTGAGTTCACCTAAACTTGAGGGCTTGTGAGACACAAGGAAGTAAAATTTTATACTCAACTAGTGCATCAAACGCGCAGGAAAATGCTGTTTAGTATTATTTCCTTTTAAATTAGTTGTGGCAGACGTGGTCGTGAATGCGTTTTGTGCAGTACCATTTCATTGACTGGATTGCTTTAACATTCTGAGCATTCTCTCTCGCAGAGCGCAATTCCAATATTGAGGGAGACCAAGGGCGAACTTGGCAGGTATTGTAGTTAAGTCTTTCTCTCGATAGTTTACAATATTTCATCTTCTCCACACTTTTGCGGGAAATATTCAGTTAGTTTAGCCCCCTGCCAGATGGAATTTTACACAATTTACTTGTTCAAAGTATACACGTTTGATGTGCAAAGCACAACAACTTTCTATTTTTGACTGCATCTGCGCGATCATATTATTTTGCCTTTTTTCATCGCCAATAACACGGAAAGTCAGGTTTCCCTCGATTTAAGAACCTGACGAGGTGTTCTTTGCTTTATGAGCTACTGTTTTGCTGTAAGCTGTTGTTAGAATGGTTTGCTGTTACGCCGAGGAGGAGCCGGAACGTCTTCCTCACTAGGCCCCTCCATACCAGTGTTATTTACCAACCCAAAACAGACTATATCTTAAGACTATATCAGTAATTAAGCCATTTAAGCTCCTGGCTTTGGCATGACGTAGCTAAAGATCTGCTTTTATGATCGATGTACTACTACTACTACTACTACTACTACTACTACTACTACTACTACTACTACTACTACTACTACTACTACTACTACTACTACTACTACTACTACTACTACTACTACTACTACTACTGCTGCTGCTGCTGCTGCTGCTGCTGCTGCTACTGCTACTGCTACTGTTACTGCTACTGTTACTGCTACTGCTACTGCTACTGCTACTGTTACTGCTACTGCTACTGCTACTGCTACTGCTACTGCTACTGCTACTGCTACTGCTACTGCTACTGCTACTGCTACTGCTACTGCTACTGCTGCTGTTACTGCTACTGCTACTGCTACTGCTACTGCTACCACTACTACTAAATAATAGAACCATGAACATTTTAGTTTCTTTCAACAGGATGTTCTTCGATCTGTGGACTGTAGAATCAAACAAATTCAGGATGCGATCAAATCTCAGCCGATTTACAGTTTGTTGCTGGTGATGCTCGGGGGCGGTGACCAGTCTCTAGTGAGAAGGCAAGTAACAGTCATTTAGACTTTAGACTTTATTGAATTTGTTGCTTTATACAGTATCAGTTAAAAACGGAAAAGAAGAAAAAAAAGAACATAAGCAACTGGAGCGAGAAAACAGGACGATGTCCCAATTGATATTCAACCCCAATAAATCTAAATAATAATTATCAATATAATGTTATTTACAAACAAGTTAATTTAAAATAGAGCGTTTTCACTCACGTGACCAGCGGCCATATTGGTTTAATGAAACAAAAGAAAGTATTTGCATACAAATAGAGTTCAATTCCCAGAGGGTTAGCTTGGTACACCAATATGGCCGCCGTGACGTCATGTGAAAACGCTCTATAGCTTCCTTAACTTATACTCGCACTACTTGGAAGATTATACGAAACTGTTTTATCATTATAAAAATCTAAAAAATCTAAAAGCCTCCTTTTAAAAGTATGAAATGAATCCACGCTTTTGATATCCGTTGGTAGTTTGTTCCAGAAATTGATAGACCTATAGTAAAATGAATGTTTAAAGTAATTTTGTTTTGCGTGTGGTATTTGGTAATTTAATTCACTTGAATTACGCGTTTTCTGCCGAACTACAGTTTGACAGAAAAAGTATTGGTGACCCAGATCAATATGGCCTGCTATAGCGTTATAGATAAGTACCAAGTCTTTCATTTCCCTTCTATATTCCAGTGGTAATAGGGAAAGTTAAACTAGCCGATCCCTGTAGGACATATCCCTTGGATAATTCAAAATAAACTTTGTGGCCCTACGCTGAACGTTTTCTAGCAATAGTTTGTCCTTTGACGTATAAGATGACCATAGTTCACAAGCGTACTCTAATTGTGGTCGAACGATTGAACAGTACAAGAGTTTCTTGGTGTCGGGATCAGTAATATCTCTACAAAGTCTACGAATAAGGCCAAGCGTTCTATTTGCTTTGGAGGAGATCAGCTTTATATGTTGAGACCATTGAAGAGTGTTGGTAACGGTTATGCCTAAATCTTTAATTTTGCTAACTGTTGCCAGTGGGAACCCGTTAAGGTGGTATTCTCTTTTTATGAGAATTTTCTTCCTAGAGATATTCAAGGCCTTGCATTTGGGGATGCTGAGACACATTTCCCTGGTATCACTCCAAATTGAGAGCTGTGCTAGGTCTTGTTGAAATGAACATTTATCCGAAGGCTTTTCAATTATCTTAAACAGTTTAGAATCATCTGCAAATATAGTAACTTTAGAATCATGTTTAATACATTGAGGGATATCGTCTATATATACAAGGAAGAATAGAGGGCGCAGTATAGAGCCTTGCAGAACACCGGACAAGACTTGTAACCAGTCCGAATAGGTACCTTGTAGTGCTAATGCTTCCTTGTAGTGCTAGTGCTTCCACATTTGTTATTCTACTTCGTCTCTCAGGACTGCTTCAATGACCCGACAAGCTATTCTCGTTATAATCGCACTTTTCATCTCTCAGGCTTCAGAGAGGAAAGAAAACAGACAAAGCGGAGTTAAAGAAAGCTGTTAAGTCGGCAGGGAAGGGCCTGTGCTTCATACAAATTTGCCGACAAAAGCAGTTTTTTCCGCAGAAAGGAATGGAAACATCTGGAACAACTACAGAATGAAATTTCCTTGTACCCTCAGTCGAAACGCTGGAAACTGAAGTCGACAAAGAAGAATGGGTGCTTTGTCAAGATCGCATCGTAGCCTAGACTCTGGGCAATCGGGATGATGTAATTCAGGATGAGTTAGAAACGTCATCGAGATTTACGATTCAGAAGTAAATCCTCCCGCGGAGCTCAATTAAACCGCCTTAAGATCAAGATCGTCACATTGCATGAAGGAATCTTCCACTGCAACCATTTTAAACATTTTATAACGGTTTTATTTGCGATCATTAAGTAAGTGTGATGACTTGCCTTCCTGTGGTAAGGATAATATTGTTTATAGCACGGGCTTGCTAGTCCTTCTTAAGACCATGTTCACTGGAACTAAAGCAGTTTTCAATTGAGTGCCGAAAGTAATTGGCATTGGCTCTGGTTTAGGTTTACTCCGCTTTCTGATTGGTCGACAAAACTCGCGCTACTTTTTCAGCCAATGAGAAGCAAAACCAAAACCGATCGCAACTTGTACGCGCGCATTTTCCTGCGCTTGGCGCCGGTTGCATGTAGTTACTTCAAATTCTGATTGGTTCACTGAGTTTTCTGCGTCTCTTATGTCTCTTGGATTGATTATGAAAAGTAATTCTAAGTAGCTTCAATTTGAATGGTCATTTGAGCATTCATTCACAGAGTAAAAAGTTAGAAGCACCTTATCAGGGAAGGTACACTTAAACAGGTTTTATGTGAATGCCTGGTCACAGCTAACGATTTTTGTTTTCGTCGTTTTAACCGTTTAACTCCCAAGATCTGATTATTAATTCTCATTTCTAGCTGCTATACAGTTCCTTGACCATTAGTGAAGAGAATTTAGGGGTATATCAAGATAACTTATGACTGATAATAAGTTTGTATATTCTCATTACCTGTCTGCTGAACAATGTATTAATATCATAAGGAGAAATTACATGTTAATCATTTCTGGAAGTTAAAGGTTTAAAACACCAGGACTTGAAATGGATTGTAATGAGACATGCAAGCATAGGCAAATGATGGATCTGTAGCACCCGGCGAGATTAATTTACTTTTGAGATTATATCGACGATATTATGTCACGTTAAACTTTCTCCGTAAAATAAATTCGTTGATGAGCGGGGGAACTCACTACACAGCGCATATGTCACATCCGTCTTGAAAACGACCTGGTTGACGTCACTTTTCTTGGAAAAAAAAGTTAGCAGCTCGAATCTCGTTCCCAGGGCCCTATCTCTTCCTCTCTCCATGGTTACGCTTTGCTGTTATTGAATGTGCGAGATGGCAGTGCGCTGCTCAGTATTGAAATTACGTTAACCTATAGTATAATTTATTTACATTTGAACGGAAAGTTCATATAATAAAACGATGGAATACAATAAACGCGATCGTGATTACGGTTTTCTTCAATCAAATCCCTCTTTGCAAAGTTTGAACTCTTTGGGCACGAATTCTTTGCTTTGACATGGGGAATTTTAAAAGTTAAGAGAATCTAAGCTGTGCTGAGCCGTGCATAGATTGCTGGTTTGCGAGTGACGTCACGGCAGCCATGTTTGTGGTCAAGAACAATGGCCTTTCTTTCCTCTGGAAACTAAATCCTATTTTTATGTTAATTTGTCAAAAAAATATCTTTTGTTTTGTACCCCCAATATGGCAGCCTTGTCACGAGATTGCAAACCATGGACAGGTGCTTTACGTTCAGTTGAAAGAGAGTTAACCAACTGTCGGAAAACGTACTTGAATTCTGCAGACAAGAAGATGATGATGGTGAATTTGTTTACTTTGAATTTTCTTTCAGTGCTGCAACCAATAATCGATCATTGGACATTGTCCGACCAAATGTTGAAAATGTCCGGGCAATTTCACATTATGATCGGACGTGATGTCCAAACAAATTTAAATACATTTTTCAAGATTCCTTATTGAATTACTTTTTTCTAATTAATGTCCGATCAAATTAGTAAAATGTCCAACCAAAAGGAAAATTTGAAGGACAAATGTCCTGTTATGGAAGAAAAATTAATTACAGCACTGTCTTTGAAAGCGGTCCCGTGAGGTGTACATCTTGTGTAGTAGAAAAAGAAATGGTTATTTGAAAAGCTACACAGGCCGGAATGTACGAAGTAAAATAGAGAAAAAAGAGCGAATAAAAAACGAGTTAAATGAATATGGCTCAATGTGTAGGATAAATTAAAGTGCACCTAACCCCAAAATACTTTTTTCGCTAAAACAAATCTTTGCACCTGTTGGAAAAGCATTGCGCTCTTTTTTGTTCTTTTTTGCCAAATGTTGGCTTTTTATAGGCTTCCAAACTTACGAAAAAATAAGCATCGTTTGGTACATGACCGAGTGAGAAGGAGCGTGGGTCTATTCTTGAATTGACGTCGCAAACTGATTTGCATCGCATTAAGTCTTTGCACGCAAAGCAGTTTTTGACGTCAATTCAAGAATAGACCCACGCCCCTTCTCACTCGGTCATGTACCAAATGATGCTTATTTTTTGTAAGTTTGGAAGCCTATAAAAAGCCAACATTTGGCAAAAAAGAGCGCAATGCTTTTCCAACAGGTGTAAAGATTTGTTTTAGCGAAAAAATATTTTGGGGTTAGGTGCACTTTAACAGGGTTTGAAATTAGCGCTAGCCCACTCAATGCGGTCTCTCGGGGGACATACATCATTTTCAAAATTGATGAAGTTTGAATCTGAAATTATTTACTACAACCTTAATTACGTGGCAACCAGAAATTGTCGTGGACTGACTTAGGCGGATATCTTCGATCCTGGTGTTACCCATAACGGCGCGATGTGACCTTTCCCAAATACTGGGGGGAGCCGGGGGGAATTAATCACTGTATTTGGCAGTTTCGGAAAAACTAGCTATCGGAAAACGTAAATAAATATGCGAAACTCTTAGCATGAAGCATTACTCTGGAAACTAGCGCGATCGCAGAGGAGTCGACCGCGAATCCCGCTGTTTCTCCCCTGAGTGACCATGTGACCTTACTGTTTTCTCATCAGTTCAGGTACCTCTGTTGAGTCGTAGTAAAATCAATAAAGGCACAGTTGTATTTTGTTTAATTTGTTTTGACTGGAGTGGAGGGGGTGGGGTGGGGTGGGGGTGATTTGGCGAGTGAAAACGTATCCAGGCGAGTACAATCTGAAAGTCATTCGCTCAGATGGCGAGTGCTGCCAAAATTTAGTTTCCAACCTGTAACTAGTTTAAGTAAACACTTTTGCAATCTTGGTATTTATGTTAACAATTAATTATTAATGAAAAATGTCCGAGAGGCATCTCAAATGGCACATTTCTGCCTTCGAATATTAATACCAAGAATTAAATTTATCGCCGGAATTCAAGCCCCCATACTGTGTTGGTTTCTTAGTTCATCTTGTTAAATACACGCTCTTTTTTTATAAGAACCACCTTTATGAGAACACTAGCGTTGAGATTTTTCCAAAAATTTAGAACAAGCTAAGAACAAGCTCAGGCTGAAGTTTTGATCAGACAAATTCCAGTATTTTATTGAATCAACATTCACTGATGAAGTTGTAAAATTCATGGTTACGGTTTAACCAAAATCGCATTTCTTTTATTTAAAACAGCGGCAAAAACGGTAATTTCAACTTTATTGTTCGTACCTAGATATATTAATTTAAACGTCTCGTTCAGTTAACCAGTACATGTAATACAATGTATCACTAGTTTCATTTAGGGAAGGCTCAATTTGGCAATAAAATAACTAGTGTTGCTCAAGACTACACCTGAATATACACTGACAATTCTGACGTACACGTGAGTTGGAGCGTGTTGTACACAGTATAAAAAAAATAAGAACAATTTGAAGCTGATGTCACCAAAAAATTAAGAACAACTGAGCCTCAGCCGAAATTTATTGGTTCCTATTTAAGAAGCGTGTACTAAAAAAAATTTTTTCCACTCAGTATATTTTTCAGACCTAAGAACTACATTCTACTGCTTTTATGTGAATAGTCACACTCTAGAATTGCACTTACGCAGGCTGAAAGGGTAAGACCATATTGTACAGCATATCAAGCACCGCTCGGTAGCTTTCATTTGCATAATTTAGAATTTTCACCGTGAGATTGCTTGTATAAATACAAAATATACACGCCAACTTCTTCAACATAACAAACAGTACCACAGCAAAATACTACCATCATTTGAATAGATGGCGTTTATGTTCATTAACACGGGTTGAAAACAACTTCTACAGCCTTGACTCTTAGCCTTAGCCCTGACAACTTGTGTACTCTCTTAACTGGTCTTCTTATATTTCTTATTCTCATAACCTGTGTGTAAGCTGAAACGGTGGCACCGTAAGGAGATACTAGTGTCTGGTCAGTGTTGGGGCTTAAGGGCTGGTTCACACTTTGACATAAGCATAAGCATAAGCATAAGAAAAATATATGAACCGGGGTTATATAAGCATAAGCATAAGTATAGGCGTGAGCACAAGGAATGGAAAAAGTTCCTTTCCTTGTGCTTATGCTTATGCTTTTGTCAAAGTGTGAACCAGCTCTAAAGTGTTAATTGAACTGCGAGAAATGTATGGCCTAAAAGAAACGAAAATGCACACGTCCAACACATTTTCATGCTCATGATACGTGACACCTTCGAATGAGCGGTTGCATTTTACAAGATGCAGTCAGGTTTTTAAGCTGCGATGACGTAAAGGCGCTCGGCTTAAAAAGCTTCGACACTTGAAGAAATTTTGCGGTCTCTTTTTAATCATATGAGAAAGAAATAAGCAGTTTTCTCATATCATTGGTTGCTTTACACCAGTGGTGAAGACATATATATATTGAGCTGAGGTAAGTTATGTTTAATTTAACCCTGTTTCAGTTTTCAATCTTTGTAGAGGGTACAAAATATGCATCTTCAAGAAGGCCTCAGAGTGTTTCTTAGCCTTTAAGCTTTTAAATCACGAAGAGGAAACATGCAAGTGACGAAAGGTTAACAAATTCCCTGGACAGAAAGAACAAAGCACAGTCGGCGACATGAAAATCTGGCGTTGAAGCTCTCTGTCTACTAAAATGGGTCTGTACTCAGTGACTTTCGTCTCAGTTCTGTTTAGAGCTACATGCCGCTTGTAAACTTCTTATTCGTAATTGTTGTTTACTTCAAGCGGATACAGCTCGATAAATCTTAAAATTGCGAATTTTTCATTGAGGATGGTCTTAGAATTTAATTGGCCGACGTTTTTTAAACTCGAATACTACGAGCATCGAAGTTCAAAATCGCGAAAGATTCCAAAGGCTTTTTAATTCATTTTAGTGGATTTTATTTTTCGTCCCTAGAGTTTTATCTTTAAACGCAAAATTTAAAATTTAAAATATTTCTCAACTGCCTCAGAGCTGAATTGAAGTACTTAACTGCTTCCTGATGTAGTCGGGTTGTAAATTAAATATTTTCAATTCTACCAAAGATATGAGACAAAGTTAAAAATAGAAATGCAAACAAATTTCAGTCTCTTGTCCAATCATTTTCCTGCATGTGTGTTTTATCGACTACAGACTCGAACATCCTGAAACATCTGTGATCAAGGTTTTATAAAGCTAAGAGAGGATTGCCTGCTGAGTCCAATTTTGATTCTTTCATCACAGGAATCTCCAAAATTCTATGCAAGCTTCTTCGGCGCGGGATGTGGAAGAATTTCAAGCTGTCAAGAAAATTTAACAAGAAATTTCGAGGCGAGAGAAATGGTGTCACGCGCTGTTTGCCGGGACGGTGTTTTTTCACTCGAACAGGTGATCATTGCACGAGCGATCAAGAAATTTGCCTTCCAACGGCAAGGGATGTGCTTCAACCAATTTACGTGAGCGAAATTACAAGGAACTTCCCTTCAGAAATTTTGATGCCATTTGCTTCGGCAAGACACGAACTTGGCGAAATTAATCTTCTTGTAAACCGTGACAATTGTTGTGCCGGCAATTCTCAACTTTCGCTGGAATGTGAAGAAAATGTTGCCGAGATTTTTGCGTGGGTCTACAACATGGATATCAGAGAGGACAATTTTCCAGATGTTTCTGATAGACCTGTTTGTGGCAATTAGCTTCCCAGAAGAAAAAATGGAAGGAATTACAAAACGCCATTATAGCAATTTTGTGCATTTAAACCAGTTCGTTTTCCGATTGGCTCGGCTGCGTCAAGACAGTTCACTGAGGATCTGAACTTCACGCAAAGGTCAATTTCCGCCTTTTATGCCAATTTTAAGAAACGTAAGCAAAAAATGCTTAGTCAGAGAGTTTACAGGATAGTATGCGCATGCGGTCATTGGGTCAGTTTTGTAAACAGGCTGCAAACCAGGCACTAAAATGTAAATAAATAAAATATTAGCCATGTCAAAAAACACTTTATTTCTATAGTAAATTCGGGGTGTAAAACGATTAAGAAAAGAAGGTAAAGCAGTCGGTGCGAAGGAAACACGTTTCCGTGACAGACATTTTTCTTGACCTGATGCAAGCGTTTTCCCACGTCGAGTGCATGTTGACAACCGAGCGCTTCACACGTGATTCGTGTGAACCAATAGGAGGCCATGATGCAAATCGTCCTTCATGACAGTGTAGTTGCAAAGAGAGTGAAGACTGACGAGATATTCCAAGATAATGATAATGGCGTTCTCTTAAATAAATTGTATCAACGGAGAGTCCACAACACCTGTGTAAGATATGGCCTATAGACCCTTTGCAAAAACGGCTGCCTTAAATTATTCTTTTGTCCATATTCAAAATAGCCTCACTAACCTCGCTCGGGATAACAAATTCTTTAGAATTTTTGTCTCAAAAACGAGGTTAGTGAGGCTTTTTTGAATATCAATAAAAGAATGATTTAAAAGCAGCCATTTTTGCAAAGGGTCTATATCAGCAGGAAATAACAGAATAATATAGACAACAGTTTCTTATCAATGCATTATTGCTTATTCGGTCTGGTACTGGGCGTTTTTCATTTCAAATCGGAGATGGAGAAATGAAATTACTTCCACTTTTTTTGTTTTTGTTTGGTGAAATGTGGTTTTAGGAGGAAGATAGTCGAAGACACTCCAAAGAAATCGGGTGTGTCGCTCGCCAGGCTGCTTATATTGTGCTTCTGGTAGTATAAGCCAGGGTTTAATTCAGTTATCATTGTGGGAAATGATCAAGGTTTAATGATAAGCATGTGAATAAAATCGAATTCCTGAGATCTGCGGCTACAGACATGAAAGAATGTGAACTTTCATTCGATTGGTTCAGAATGTAATGAAGTAATGATTATAGGAGTGACACATGCATAACACTGATTTGACCTTGAGTACAGTCACCTGGATTAATCAGTGAACTGATTAATCCTTGTTGGTTCCCTAGATTGAAAATATCATGTCCAAAATGGGATTAACCCGGCGTCCATGTGCAATGTAATTTGTAAATTTAATGAGGCGATGTTGTTTGTGAGACACTAGTATAAAGGTTACGATCTGAAATATTCTTAAAAGATTTTGGTGTTTTGCGTATCAGTGCCAGATTACAAACTCACTTTTTGAAACACTCATCCTGGGTTTTCGTTGGGCCGAAACGTGACTAATTTTGGCCAGTAAACAGTGTCGAAACAAGGCATGTAGGATCGGGATCACAGCCCTGAGATCAGGAATCACAGGTCACGGGATCAGGTTCAGAAAATTTAAGTGGAATCAAGGATCAGACTTTGCCACGTTTCTCGGCTCAGGGTTCAAAATTTTGGGCCAAAAAGTGAGATCACCGACGATAAAATATACCTTGTTAAGACCCTGAGTAAAACATATTTCACTCTGAAAAGTGCCCATGTAGGCACCATGGTGTAATGCCCGAAACTGTGTGCAAATCTGAGATTGACTTAAACCAGTGATGGCGTTTCTTTCGATCAGATCAGACAGAACGAATTAAGAATAGCGACTCAAGCAAAGAGAAATTAAGCACCCGAAAGGCTTGAAAAATTAGATTAATTTAACAAGCAAGTCATGCAACAGCAGGGTATGGTCTAATTGCCACCGAGCCGCTAGAGCCAAAAAGCGAGGGTGGCGAGGCGAAGGTTTTAACGCCGTTAATGTCATGTACGAGTTTCAGCCCACATGGGCAAAAAATACGCCTCAAATCCATCGAGGTTTTGCATAAGTTATTTCCTGTTTCACGGAAGTGAGATTTTGTGCCTGCACTAGGAACAAGTCATTCCAAACAGCCAATTGCAGGTGGACTTAGGGCCCGTGCGCACTGGACGAATTTTTGTTTATTTTGCAAAAATATCTGTCATCAGTTCCGTTCTGCAAGTGAGAACGGCGCTTTTCGTCCTACCAAAATTTTGTCAAGCCGTACCAAACTTCAAAGGCGCCGTCGTCCTGCCTCAGAGCAGGACAAATTTCTGTCAAACGTCAAACTGTCAGATATTTTGTATGCGATACGCAACTTCAAAATTTGGTGGGGACAAAATTTGTCGTGATTTTTGTCAGAGTCAAACAAATCTTTCAACCTAGTGCGCACGGGCCCTAACAAGCGGTTATTTTTGCAAGCGTCGATCTGTAATTAGCCTACCTGACAATAGCACAAAAATCCTATCTTTCTTTGTGCGAGTGCTTTGGTATGTAGGTCGTCTTCGCTTGAAGGAGGAAGGCTTTACGGTGCGAGAATAACACTGAGGAGAGCCCAAAACTGTTTCAGATAAAGTCCTGAACTTTTTGTGTGAATTTATTTTTGGATTAAGAAAAAAAACGCGAAGACAGAAAACAGAATAAAACTCTCGTCGCCCTGCCTCGAAGACAATCTCAAAACTGACCCTTTTGAGGTCATTGCCTTCTTCAAGACGGCACCCAAAATGACCCAGTTATGCGAAATTAATCCGATAGTACATGCGTATTAACTATTTCCAGTGAAATCGGCGCCTCAATCAATTATCCAGAGTACAGTAAACACCCGCATATAAGAACACATGGATTAAGAACATCAGGCTGAAATTTTGCAAATATAGCACCGTTTTTATAAGAACAAAATCAGCCTTGAAATGTAAAATGTTCTTATAAAATGGAGAAGGCATTAAAAAAAGTACAGAGCATGCCGAAGGCCTGCTGCCAGAACTACCTGCCCTTCATGTTAGATGTATTTTCTTATTCTGTTCACTAGTTAACTAGTAATAAGGCTGCTTTTGTTTTTGCAAGTTAATTGTTACAATGATGTCATGATATTAATTTATTTTATTTTCCCATTAAATATGCTAATTAAATCTCAAGCAATATTTTTTGCTTAGTTACAGTTCTGAATTCCAACAACAAAATTTAAGAACAATTTAAGAACATCTTGAGGCTGATTTTTCACTAAATACCCGATAAATAAGAACCTGATCAGCCTGAGCTCCGAAATCATGTGTTCTTATATGCGGGTGTTTACTGTATTCTTTCCCTTCAACTAGTGGTCAGGAAATTAGCGACTCTGGAAAGCTCTTCTCTTATCTGAATGTCAGAAAATATCAGACTTTCTCTTGAATTGCGCGTGCTTTAAGTTCAGCGGCACGTATTTCTGTTTAATTTTAATTTCAGCTGTTTGTATTGTTTAAAAAAAAACAATCAAAATCCTAGACCTTACCAATACCCTCCAGAAGGACAGCTTAACATTGCCCTAACATTGCTTTAACATTGCTCCAACATTGGCTCTCCTTCTGGAGGATATGATTTAGGCACAACACTCCTCCGCAGAGGTTCGATGCGTATTCGCGATTCCGCTGCGCGAAGTGTGTTTAACCTCTGCGTACTCAGTAGTCGTCACCTGCCTATTGTTTTTCCGACCGACTCACAAATCCCCCATATGTTATTTTCTTCAAGAGATTTGATGGCAATTCAGAGGATATTTATGTCGTCTATTCAATTAATTTCGGTAAGTATTTCTCCTTAAATTTCACATTTTTTAGGGTGCATGGGGCTCAGCTTTCTTCTTCTTATAGTCTACGTTGAGTCGAATCGGAACCACTCGTTCAAAACTGAGTCAATATTAATTTCAGGTAAAGCTTGAACCAACGTGTTGGCACAGCGAAAGTCTTAGAACAAACGAACATGTTCATTTGCAAGAAAACTGCGAGTGCTTAAATGCGAAGAATCTAATGCAATTTGCATTAGATACATGCGAAGTTCGACGTTTGAACTGGGCCTTAGCTGTAATAATCTCTGGAATAATCAGGTTAAACAAACTCGTAAACTTACTTTGTTCAGAGAACATCGCAGTGAAAACTGTCAATTTCAGCCAACGTGCTGATCCACCAACGAGGCGAACGGGAATCAACGAGTTAATTTCTGACCAGAATGTTGTTCAAGACGCAAAAACAGGCTTACAAACCTAATCGCTTTCTTACGAGTGTTAATCCGTACAACATAAAACAAACATGGGTTTGGTTTGTCAAATGCATATCATGAATGTGCAATTGCTGACAGAGTTATACCAACAATCTGTGCCCTGAAGATAAATTGCAGGGAAGGTCTTCGTTTTAATGACAGTGGTATTTTATTAGAAGAAATAATTTTGAATTTTACTTCACATTTTATTCTTTCTGATTTCAAGGTTTCATGGCCATGATTGACAAAAGTCCGCGCCAATTGTTCTGTTAACACGAGACCGCAGAACTGTTAATAGTTTTCGGAAGTATACAGAAAAACTCTGTCGGAGAATTTTTCGTTCTCCAGATGGAACCAAAAATCCTTTTATTATTACAAATAAAGATGCAAACATGATTCATGAAAATCCATGAATCTCCTGAGAAGGCTTATGTGTTATTTGCACCTCTTACAATGCCATAACTCTTTTTAACAAATAAATCATGCCGAGTCTGTAGAAACCATCAAAAATTGTAATCTGCATTACCTTGGGTTTTCATTACATACAGATTAAAATTCTGTTGTGTCTAAGTTCTCAAAGATTTTTAAAATCTCTTGCCATTCTGGACATTGCGCCCTTACCTTTTTGTTCGCCTACCAATCAAGTAATTTTGTTGAAGAGATTGTACACTTAACCCTTAAAATGGAAACACGCCAATTTTCGATTTTCTTGACATTGTAACCTTAGTATTCCGTAACACAGTTTCCACACACTGTGTAAAGCAGCATATCACCAAGAGCAGTTTTTCTCCTTGGCACTGACCAATCGGTATAACTGACTAACAGCGTTTATAGAGATGTATGCATGTTCAGCCTCAAAATGGAATAAATTATGGGACAGGTGTTAACGAACGGTTGTAACGAACACCTCATGTGAGTGATCAAAATGCTCATCCTCTTTTAGTCTAAAAATCTTACCTTGCTACTATAAACTCGGCCTTAAACATTTTCGTTTCATTCAGCAGCAGTACTGAGAGCCTTTAATATTTAGCTGTGGAATGGGTATCTCCTCAAACAAGCACGCTGGGCGCTTTGTATTTTTTATATTTTTCTTTCATATACAACGTTTACACTCATTTCTTTCACGGAAAAATACGGACCAACAATTGACCTGCTCCCAGCGTCGGTGACTTCATAGTTCAGTTGGTTGTTGCATTGCAACGGCATCGCAAGGTCACGGGTTCAAACCCGTTCAAGCCCTAAACGTTTTCAAGCTTCTTTACGCAATTGCGTTCACAACTTCTTTTAATTTTTAATGTGGGAACTATTCTGGAGTGACGCCTTATTTACTGCTAATTTTGCCCGCTTCATAAATTATTTCTTTGGACAATGTTCATTGACAGGTTTTTGAGTTGTAGATTTATCGTTTTATACAATAAACTATAGTACATTCACCAAAATTGGCTTGATTCTGATTGGTCAGGTAAATTGATCCCAAACTCTACTGTACCTATTAAATTTCTATGTCAGCGGCTCGTGAGCGCCACCAAAGTAGCACATTTCTTGAACGTTTTGACGCATGAAATCGGTCTCAAAGACGCACAAACTGGATTTGCGATTCTGTGGAATGGTTTTTTTTTATGTAATTTTGTGGAATACATCTTAAATTTTAAAAAAACATATGGCCTCTTACACTTTGTAATGTCGCATTACTGTAAAATAAATAATAAATCGCACGACCTTCTCGTGTAATTGGCGATTAATAAGTACTTCGGGTTCTGAAAGTTATAAAATTTCACTCATCTTTCCGTACTTAGCTAAGAAACGCTGGTGCTACTCTGACATAAAGCTTACGAATGTAACTTAAAAAGTTTGGGTCGCGAAGAATAACTTTCAGTCGCAGTCATTAATCTTTAAACCAGAGTTGCATCAATAGAGACTTTTTACCGATACGGCGGCCATCTTGAATTCTATTGTTTTGACCGAGAAATTATGGGCTGCCGAGGGGGCAATCGCTGCAAAATGTATCGTAAACACAGCTTTCAGGATAAATTTTTACTGCTTGTCTCTCATATTCCAAAACAAATATTACAAGCGTTACATCTTTCTGTCACGGTATTTGGCAGTGGTTTCTATGGTTAGCGAAAAATTATTGTTAAAAGTTATCACGTCACAGTATTCTTTAAAATTATTTCTCATCTGCCCCTGGGTATCCCATAATTTCCTCGGAATTCAAGATGGCCGCCGTATCGGTAAAAAGGTCTATTAATCAGGTGATTACAGGAGCCCATTACTAGGAGCGTACAACTCGCATACTTAACCTATGTCACGGCACTTTTACAGAGCCATTTATTTCAACACTATCTTTCTCGTGAAAAGAGTCAGTTCCGGTACACGTGATACCGCATCATCATCACCTTTCTTTTGTTCTAAAGTTTCTTAGCTTCGCAGAGAAACTTTAAAACAAAAGAAAGGGCGAGGAAAAGTTTCGCACGAGAGAATGAGGTTCCTGACGGAGTCCCATATTTGTGGAAAATCCAATTTAAAAATAAATCGGTCTGTGAAAATGCCGTGACAGGAATATAGGGCAGTTGTACGCTCCTGGTGATGGGCTCCTGGTGATTATCAGAGACAAGCAAAAAATCGACAGAAACAAATTTCAGTTATTTTAGGAATCAATGCCAGTATCTGGGCAACTGCGCACCTACCCCTCCCCTGACCTAACAAGTTATAATAAGTTTATAAGTTAGTGTTAATATTGGGTTAGGGGAGGGGTAGGTGCGCTTTATTGATGTCAGTGTCTGCGCACCTACCCCTCCCCTGACCTAACAAGTTATAATAAGTTAATAAGTTAGGGTTAATGTTAGGTTAGGGGAGGGGCAGGTACGCAGTTGCTCAGACATGGGACAATATGATCCTGTGCATGTTTGTCAGCTTCACACGTTAAACTCATCTCATCGTGCTCGGGCGCAAAATATGTTTGCTTTTGAAACTATGCTGTTAACCGTAGTGCAAATTTTGTTTACTGTTTCGATTGTTCGTATCGACATCGGCAAAATTAACTTTCATCGTAATTCAAAATCAGTGCTTTTAGGGATTGCATTTATTTTCTTCTTGTTTCTTTCTTTCTTGGATTTTAGTTCATTCTGTATAATCACCCTGCGGCGGGCGATTCAAGCAACGTAGGACGCAATCCTCGATATCGAGAGAACCTTTATAATCACCTGGGTAATTATAAAATGAAATGACTCAACAAAGTACACACAATAAAGCCAGCAAACGTTGTAATAGATGCATTCGGATTCCAACTCCTGCCTAAATAATGCAATAAAATAAAATAAACATTAAATTACGATATCGCTTGTGGAATCGTTTGATTCAAATGCTGCTTATATGTACGAATGAGACGAACTATTGAAATATGTCTAAAACAGTTTAAATGTCTACATATTTGCCAGCAAATTCATTAGTTTATATAAGTTTAATGCATAGTTTATTATTTAAATCATGAAGGCGCGTAGAGCAAATTAAAATGAAGCACACTTGATCGCAGAAAACGTTAGTTCGATTTTAACTATAATTTCTCTTTACACTGATGGATGCTAGTTAATATTAAATAATGAGATGCTATTTCATACTGATACATTACTGGTGTAGTCATGACATATTTCATGCACTACAAAGTTTAGCAGAGTTACGAAATATGTAAATAAGTTCAGTTCAGTTCAGTTCAGTTTATTTGCCATTTCATAAGAGAAAATATAAGATACAAATTATGAAATTTGAAATAAAATGGCGCGGAAGCTCATAAAGAAACCACTGGGCTTATGAGCTATGAGCTCCCTCAAAATGAAACAGAATACGGATAGGCAATGTCGAATGCAGAAGAAAAAAAAAAGAAAAAAGTTATGAAATTATACAGATTACAACAGTTAGAATCACCTTGAGTATTGCCTACACAAAAGCACTGGAAATCATATTTGAAGCATATTTATATATAAAAAAGCAGCGACAAACAAAAGACAGACACACTGAAAAGCGAAACAAGTAGCAGCTCAACGTTAACCTAATTTGCAAGAAGAAATTCTTTAAGCAGTTTACTAAACAAACCAACACTCTCACATTTCTGAATTACTTGATTAAGTGAATTGTAAAACTGAGGTCCTCGAAAACCAATAGAAAATCTACGAATGTTTGTTCGACATGGGAAAATATAAAAGCAATTAGAATTCCTGGTGTTATAAGAGTGTATTTGGTTTGTGAGAGTAAACATATTATTAAAGGTATTGGGAAGCAAGCCTTTGGTATACAGAAACATAAACTTAGCAGTTTGAAATAAATAAATATCATTAAATTTCAAAATAAGGTATAAGATGTTTTATGATGCAGGCGCGAGTGTGTTATTTAAGTGTAATGCTGATTAAATTTATAGTTAGCGGTAGGTGATAATTAACATCACAGAATTAAGAATGGGATAAAAATGAATAGATCACCAAACAATATCGTCAATTTGTTTTACCTTACAATACTATAATAAATAACAAAAGGAGCGAAACCATCACTGCAAAGAATGTTATTAAGTGAAAGTATCATCGGTAAAACTAGAGACCATAATGATCCATTTCGTACTGCTCGGTAAAACATAAGATTTACAGCGAAAAAATTGTTGTTGGGTAGTTCTGCTTTTCTTTCGATAAAGCTCTCAAACAATTAAGAGTACTTTGCGGTTATCACTGCGGTAGCAAGTTGTACCCCAGCTGAATACTAGATAATCACTAAACATTTACCAAATGATAACTACGATCAACAATTTTCACGCTTTTAGTTTTTTTTCCACAAACTTAACCCTTATTATAGCTCCAACAAATCGGCCAGCATTTGATCAAGTTTTTCCTGAGATGCACTGGACCCTAATTTAGAGCAATCCTGTGTATTTTTTGAACAGTTAGACTGTTTTAACGTACAGTTTAGTTCATCTTCTTCACATTCAACATCATCCAATTCTCGCATAAGTTTCTCAACTAGAGAATCCGTGCTTCCTCTTGTTCCAGCAGAGCTAATTCTTGACTCCTGGCCCTCATCTCTGCTACTTTCTACAGCCTGAAGTAGCTCTTCAAACTCCGCGTTTCGTTTCTCGACGTCCACAAACAATTGCTTCAGTTCCTCATCCGGTGGAATCCCACCACTGTCCACAACAGAGTCCCGTTTCTTAGCGCACTTTGACGAAGGATTGTACTTGTTTGGATTCTCAATTTCCTGCAAAATTCTCGCCATATCCTCGTCTTTTGCAAAGCTGCTAACTCGCGAGAGCTTTTTCTTTGAGTAGTTCAAAGAACTCTGCTTACAAAGTTTCTGTTCATTCGCCATTGATTGCTGCGAAGTTTTCACAATCATATGAATATTCTGTCTGATCTGCCCAGACCAAAACTCAAAAATGCGATAATGCTGACCATTCCGTGAAGAATGGTCGACCGCAGTTTGTTTTTAGTGGCTGCCACCAAATATTATTAATTAAAGATGGATCGCAGCACTTTCAATGGACGTGACAATTTTTTTTTCACCTGCTGAGGTCATCGTAACGCGATTAATTTTTTCTCGACAGTGATGGCTTTCAATCCTCCACAGAAACCTTCTGTCCAATAAGAACTTTAATTTTCTCTTCCTTTATTAAAAACAGCGAATATGGACATGAACTGCGTTTTTCACTTTCACCTGTTATAGTTAATGCGGGAAATCGTGATGTCAGTCGAGCTAAAGATTATCTATTAACCGGTGGCAACTCTTGTTCGTCGTTTTGTCTTTCAAATGCATAAACGTGTCGATTATTTCTTGCATTGAACTCACGAATAGTTTGTTTAAACATAAGGTAATTAATAGGAACGCTTTTTTTGTTTGTGAGCAGAATATTAAAAACATCATGCTGAATATAAAAAGAAAATAACTCCTGGGCTGATGTAGCAAAATGAGGATCTAGGGTATCCGAGTGTAGTGTTTCAAAAAGGAAATATTGGCTCACAAAAAAGGTATTTCAGCCTAGTATCACTGAGTTCTCGCTCGTGTGGAGCGATACTGAATAAAAGGAAATGAAACTCTTTATTTCAGTACAGTCTTTGTGATTTAGCACGATTTAGCATGAATTTTAGCTGTTTTATTATTTCTTTGTTTAAGTAAGGCCTCTGAGGTTCAGTGTATATTTACGTTATAAATAGAAACCATTTATTCATTTACCTCACTAATTGACCTCATCCTCAACGCCGCGCTGTCTGGTTCATACGTGCATCTCTCCTTTCCTTGTTTCCTCGTTTCCAGTATTCTTCTTTCCACACTGGGCGCAGTACGTTTTCGGAAAGTAATAATAATAGTAGTAATAATTAGAGTTGATGAACAGTAGTTGTCGCCCGCATGTAGAATTTGCGGGGAGAGAGAAAGGAAACGGTGGCACGTGTGGTGGCAAAATGTAAGAGGCGCGCGCAAACGTATTACAAGAACTAGAGACATGATAAAGTTGCAGCGGCAGAACATGGACTTAAGTCAGTTCTTGAGACAGAGAACACAAACAGAATCAGATTTGGTGGTGGAGGCAAACAAGCCTGACATTCTTGTCATGGGCAGGAAAGAAAGGAAATGTCTCTTAATGTCTCATATCGTGTGTCCCTTCAACACAAGAATCTCTGAGAAGGAAAAGGAAAAATTGGAAACTCACCAGGATTTGAAAAGGGAACTCCAAAGGATTTTGAAGTGTAAGGAAGTAACTATCGTGCCAGTGATTATTGGTGCCCTTGAAATGGTGTAAACCAGCTTGAGGAAATAGTTACAGGTGTTGGACGTAGCCAATGAACGTGACGGCTGCTACAGAAATTATGCGTCTTGGGAAAACCAAGGATCCAGCTTTAAGAAGAGGGAACGAAGGCACCCAAGGCCATGGGAAGTAGCCCACTGCCAATGAGAACTTCCACTTTGATGACTAAACACTTACATAACAATAATAATAATAATAATAATAGAAGAAATTTATTGATAACAAACACAAACATTAATATCCTACATACAATTAGTAAAAAAACTATCCAATCAAAACACCATTTACAAATTTTTTCGATTAAAAAGAAGAGGACTTGGTTTTGGTGAGAAAAATTCAATTGATTAAAAACGAGACGCGCAATTAAAATAAAAATATATTGGTTGCTCCTATAAAATTTCAGTCATTTTCAAAGTCGATGTCAAAGTCATTGTCCGACAATTCTAGATGGGATGAGGACACTCTTTCCCTAATGCATGACATAGTAGTCGCATAGCTTTCGCTCTTCTTTGTATTAACTAGCTCAGCAACCCTACTATGGTATCGCTTACATTCCACCCCCATTCCACCTGTCGTGCTAAAAACTAATGGGGTGAATGTAGCTTGCTCTACTTCTAGAACCCGGTTAGCGTACTGTCTCTTCTTCTCTGTTTCATGTTGCCTGAAAATCTGGTCTGGATCCATATCCCTGTAGGAGTCTGTAGTTGGGTGGCAAATTCTCACATCGAAGAAGGCTGACCTCTGCTTCTCCCAGAACCCCCTAGCCACTATATCCCGCCGCACATCAGGTGCAGTGTTGGTCCCCTATTCAACTCTTCTCCTTCTCTTGCAAAACTGGTTCAATTTCAACGCCATTGAACACCATGCGAAGCATTTCCGCCTCCAGATCCCTCAGTTCATTATGTCTTTGGATGACAAAACCGCCCCTTTTGCATATCATAGCGTGATGCACATTGAAGTGGTCCCCGCAAACACAAACAGAGGGCGTATCAGGAACTTCCCAGACGTACCTGAGTACAGCATCTCGAAATTCACTCTTGTTTAAGTCAAAGTTCATATCTCTAATTGGCAAAATAGTAAGCTAACTAGAGGCACCCTTCTGGGTGGCAAGGTCCACAGCTCTCAGAGTTTTTCCAGAAACCGAGCACCTCACCTGATCAAGTTTTTCCTTCAGATACTGATTCTTCACTTGGCACATCTCCCGTTGCGCAGCTTGTATTTCATTTTCATTTTTCATAATAGTAATATTAATAATTAGTTATATAGCACAAATTCATTGCTATTGGCAGTTGCGTCAACATATGCAAGAAGACGAGGGTTACCTACCACCTCGAAAATTGTAACCTGAGCAGAACTGATTTTTCTCTGTAAAGATGATAAAAGATTAACTGAGAAAACTGTGTTGAAAAAACTATCTGATATAGACTGAAATCAGCATTTTTATTTTCTCTGGACAATTGTAAAATAGATGACTCAGAGAACGGAAAATATAATTTAAAAATAGAAAGAACGTTAACACTACGCCAACCCTTAGATGTTATTAATTTAAATCAGTTATCCTGTTCATAGTTGATGTCAATAATTTTTCTTTGTGTCAAAAAGAAATATTCCTTCAAGTTGCCAGAAAAAACAGTGTACAATAGAGAGGCTCACGGGGCCTCGTGCGCAGCAACCTATTGTTATTTGTCAAAGATAAATAAGAAATGAATAAAGAGGGTACTTTTGGTGTTGAGTTGGTGGGGGAGTTGTACCGAAACCGTTTGGTTTTATCAACGGAACTGACAATGTGAATTCACCACCTTATAGGGATTCTAAAAGCTGACGTTTCGAGCGTTAGCACTTCGCAGTGTGAATAAGATAAATAAGGGGCTAGTATGATTTGCGACATCCTAGAAGGAAATCATTATCAATTAAAGAAATCAAAGACCTTTCAATTTTTTTCTCATTTGTCTTTTTTATGGACCCATGTATACACTAAAACGGTTTCCAATCTTTTTTTTGTTGAAATTCATTACCTGGCTGTATAAGTAGGTGTCGGAAATATTTTTAAAAAAGTGAATTCTTTTTTGCTGAATTTTACATAGTGGCTGTAACGGATCACGTGACTAGGCGTCACATGATATTCCGTCGAATGACAAACACGTTGTCTTCGATTCCACTCCTCGAACGTTGTCTTTGCACCTAAGTCCTAACTCTCATGTAATGTGATAATGCCGTTGAGTCCAGAGATACGTTCAAGAAGGATAAGGCGTCCTCATTAAACATGCCGGCTATCTCCGACAGTAACTGTTGTTGTTCTTCTTCTTCTCTTGATGAAAAACATTTCTTTGACATTAAAATGACAAACTTACTCAGAAAACAAAACATAAAATGCTAGAGCTGTCACAGCTGTCAGCGCGAAAATATCGCTAAGGAAGAGAAACACATCCGGGGTTTTCCAGTACACTTTCACCTGGTCCACAGAAACAAAACTATAAGCTTCTCAACAGGCATTTTCTTTTTTCGTATTCAAATCAAACGATCCGTTTTGTCCTGCTATGGAAAAAGGAGTTTTGTTTAAAAAGCCGTCATTTCAAAAGTGGCGCAAATCTAGCACGAAATACACATTTTCTTTTTTACAATAAAGCAAAATCCACTGTCTAATAAATCAGCCAAATTTAATTCCTTGGTAAATACCAGCCAAATTAATGGTTTTTAGCACAGTTTCAAACATCTTTTGTAGGGTGTCATGAAAAAGACAACCAAGTTTTAAATTGTTTAAATTTCCTGCGAATATTGCACTGTGGTGACACGCAGTTTAAACGTTTTCCTTAATTTAAAAGGAAAAAGGTACTTAATTTTACCATTCCTCATTTTTTTTAGTCATGAATTGGAGTAGAAACAGTAACCGATTCTTGATTTGTTCATATTTCGAATTTTGCGAAATTGTTCGATGTCGATTCCAGCTTTTCGCAAACGAACTTTGTCCTGTATTTCCCGTCCACGCCAATTTAAAAATGGCGGATTTATCCCCAAAGCATCTTTAAAAATAGTAGGCGACTGCGAGTCAAAGAGAATAACTGGGCTTTGACAATTCAGTGCAGTTGACTTCCGATAAATAGTGATACTAGTAAGTGTTCGGTGTTGAAAACGATGTCTCAATCTCTCGAGGTCACTTCAGTTTTATGAGAAAACGAGATTCTCCTGCTAATGATGCCAAAGTTTTGATTATTTGCTTTCCTTCAGATTTAAAAGGTGTGCTTAATTAAATCGAAAAAGACTTCAGCTATCGTGTGTAAATAGTAAACTTTAATATAAAAGTCGCCGGACAAAGGACAAAACATTTCGCCAATGCAAGAGCGTAGCAATCTTCGACTTGGTATTACACGGACTGTTTTGACTGTTTCGTGAATGACCTTAGAGCTCGCAGGTAAGTTCCGTCACACCGTGTTTCCTAATGTTTATGTATATAGTTTGTTCCTATGCCGTTCTTAAGAGCGAAATGTGGTCATCTTCCCAAGATTGCAATTAGCGCCTCCGAAATCTGTTTCTATTGTTTCTCGATCGTTTCTTTACATTCACACGTTGAAAATGTGAGAATTTTGTTGGAGACGGAAAAAACGTTTGTGAAAAGCCTTTGCCTCTGTAAGTGAAACACCTTGGATTAATTAAAGAATCAAAACAGCTTAGTATTTTCTAAATCATTCTTCATGCAAATCGGAACTAATATCTATATCTCGGACAAACAGTCTTTACTCATTACATTGTACATTCATGAAAAGCTCCCACGAAACAACATTTTCCCTTGTAGTTCGTTTTCACCTTTGCAGTGTTCCCCATCCACAATACAGGGCACTATGTTAGAGAATTAATTAGTTTGTAGATTATAAAAGTTTATTAATATTGTCAACTGATGTCTCTTTATCATTAAAAATGGCTGATCTACAGTTAGCTCTAATTGTTATTAAAATGCAATTAATTTATTTATAATGTAATCAACAGATCTACCTACAGAGAAAACCAATGTCAGCTGTAATTATGCATCAACGTAATTATTTTCACTTTTGTTGTCATCTTTTTGGACCAACCATAGGGTAGAAACGGAGACAAAAAAAGTTTGCTCTTGAAAATATATCGTGGGTGAGTCAAGCAACATGCTAGATGATTCAGAGTACATACAGCTGGAAGGCGTCAGTGACAACAGTGAAATGTCGGTGCGTTTGAGTTTGCTCAGCGGACAAATGAATTCTCGGCGAGTTTCCAGTGAAAATTCCTTGCCGGAAAATTTACTCCAAAAGAGCATCAATGAAACAGTGGAAAGGAATCCATGCAACCGAGTTGGACTTCATCAGGTAGGGACTAAACTTTATCACTTATTCAAAGAACAGTTTGCCTTTTTCTTTATTTCAAGTCTCGCACTCTGATGAAATCAAAAGAAATTTTGAAAGTTCGTGGTTGACTGGATATACTGTGCACTGGATGATCGAAGCATTCTTCTTTATTTTGAGCGCTATAAATTTCACGTATGGTAATTTTTCTCAACTGTATCAAGAAAATGGTATGACAAATTCTGCAGAAAGGCATGAAAGAATTTCAGCTCAATTTTATTGAAAGCATTGCAGCTATTATGACAGAGATTGGACATTGCCATAAATATTTATTGAAGGATGCTTTAAAGTATTCTTTTCAGGTACTAAAACAATAGCTACTGGAGTTATTAATAACAAAATAGTTTCCAGTAACGCACAAGGGGGTCTTTGTTTTCTTAGGCAGACGTGTCTGAAAAATATGGAGTCAATTCAATGTTTCCGTCTTCAAATGCCATTTTGGACTGTTCAAGGAAACACCAATTTTAGAACATGATCTGGAGAAATATAAATTGAAATTTGTTTACCTTGGTATAATCATGTTTCAATACCAATTTTTTGCAATTATTCGTACGATTTTGCCGCCATTTGGTCTTGACGCGTATACCTCCTTTTTTCATAGCGCGCCTGGCTTGACGCATTTGATGAAAACGAAAGTAAAGGAAAATTCTAATTACATGTCAGTTTAGTAATGGATCTCAAACTATTAACATCTTTTCAGTATCCAGCTATTAAGTATAGCATGCTGCGATAAGCCATTTTGAATGAACGACAGGAAACTATGCTAACTGCTTTTCGCAGGAAATCGTTTCGATTCAGTAAAATTTTTGAAACCTTTCAATAGTATTCTTACCATACCACTTTGGTAGGGTACAAAGCTAATAATACTTAAAAGTTTTTCTTTGTCGATCTTGCGTTTTTGGGCTCAGCTGTTGTGACTTAAGGAGGCTCGCAATTTCTTGTAGACGACAAGCTTCGATTTCCTTGAAATTACAACATCTTTTCGACGTATGACCAAAGTTTATCGTATCATCGTAGGTGACTGCGATTACACGATATTTTAAGTCACAAACCCCGTAATTTGCATAAATTCAAACTTAAATATCTTTCAACCACAGCCACCTAGAGTGCTCAATGTGAATTGAAAATGAAATTCTCTGAACAGTGAAAAAATGGAGTAAAAGTTTCATGTTTCTTCAAAAAGCTTTAAGAAAAATACGGAAATAAACAAAACGAGTCTTAAAAAATTTATTTGCGATTTATTTGAAAACTCTCTTGCAGATTTTTTTTTTTTCCTACAACGACAACAAGTTGCGGGACTAGAGCAGTTACACTCTCAAAGTTTCGTTGTGAAGTGTCTGACTAGATTTCGAGATAATTGAGCTTTTTTAAAATGAGCAGCCTTGCGTTACCGTTGCTATGCTAACAGCTGTTGCTTGAAATCGAAACCGATGAGAAAATAAACTTCAGTCATACGTCGAAAATATATTGTGATTTCAAGGAAATCGAAACTGTCTCCTATAAGAAATTTTAATTTCAAAAGGTACACCCCCAAGCTAAAAACACTGCTGCAAGCCTCCTTAAACACGAAAAATACTGGAAAATAATGCGTGCTATTTATAAGTCCTAGAATTGGTTTGTTTGTTTGCTTGCTTACTTTCATAATGGGCAAAGGGTAATAATGTTATTGCTAGAACAGTTTCTCTCGTACTGTGCAAAATCATTAGACTCGCCATTTGTTTTCAGTTAAGACTTTTCCCTCTTTTCTTCGACCGGTTGGCTCACTTGGTAGAGCGCCGGACTAACGTGGGAAAGGTCGTGGGTTCAAGCCCCGTCCGGACCAACACTCAGGACCTTTAAATAACTGAGGAGAAAGTGCTTTCTTTGCAATGGTATCTGCAAATGGTTAGACTTTCTAGTCTTCTCGGGTAAGGACGATAAACCGGAGGTCCCGTCTCACAACTCTTCAAAATAAATTTTCTGGGACGTAACGAACCCTGGCTGTGACCACCCCTGGTGCTGACCTGTCGCTGACCAGGAGGCTTTGGCTTTGTAAGGGACCTCGTGTCCTTCCTTTGTCCTCCCTGGGTTTATCGCCCATAATGTCGTAAATAAAAATAAATAACTAGCGTTACTTACTTACTGCTGATAATATTTACAAGTTACCTGCGGAACTACATTCATCGAAAACAGAACTACCGTCATTAAGTTCATTAATCCTACTTAACTTTTGCTCCCATATGTTTTATCATCTCTACAAAATAAAGTGATGATGGCATAATACAACACTCACGAAACTGTAAAGTTAAAATTGAAGATTACTTTAATGCTCTAGTACTAAGGGACTGAAAAAATTTCAATAGAAATATATTGAATGAATCTACGAAAAAGGGGAACATTAAGTCAGAAAAAAAAATCGAAATTTATTTCAGCTTAGTATATTCCGCAGGAAATTTGACTTTCTTTACAACATAATTAGCGTGAATTAGCTGTTCTTTGTTTATGACAAAATTAGACAACTAGGGTTTATCGCGTATTCCGCACTTTATTGATAGACATCGCTTATTCATACACTTGCTCATTCATCCTTAATCAATTGTAACCGGCAAAACGCCCCGTTTTCACTCTCCTGAGTGCGTTAGTTTTTTCTGTTTTTCTTTCGCTCGTTCACACTAATCATAACATTGAATTTGAAGTTGTTTCTAGGTACAAATACAATGATTTTAGACAACCCAACAGTGTCATAAAACAAACGCCGAGGTATGTCCGGGAATACATAGCACTGACAATGAGTTTGAACATGACAAATTTGAAAAAATGATTGAGGCTAAATTCTCATCTCAAGTAAACGGGTTCCGAGTTTAAATCCCGGCGAGTTGTACGAGTGTTCAGGCAGACTCGGTGACGTGTAAAACTTTCTCATAGTCCCAGCAATTTCGTTTGTCTCCAACAAACTTTCCTTTGTTCTCAAGGTGAAGCTTGTGGACGATTGAAGAGATCTGCTATTTGTTATGATTTCTTTTACTACTACAAAGTCTTGTGCCGCCTTGAGGCAAACGGTAGCAAAGTCGTCCTTTGCAACATCCGTAAGGACGTGTGTCGTAGCTCTTTTTTTTCCATCCCTTAAGACTAATCTTGACTCTTTCTTTTCCACCTGTATCACATTTGGAGATCTGCTGTTTGCTATGCTGGGAAACTCGTTGTCCCGTTTTAAGATTGATGAGATGCATTTCAGAGGTCTCGATATCACACTGTTTGGAAGCAAATTAAATGCAACCTTTTTCTTCGTCTTTGGTGGGATTCCTCCATAGTAGGTTTGATTCACTCTTACTACAAATTGCGAATGTTGGAGCTGAAATGCAATAGTTCGGTTATTAGGTCTTTGAGAGATGTTTTGAGACTTTTGTGAGCTCTGAGTTACCGCAAATTCTAAAGAAAGCACAAAATAGGTATTGATGTTTGAGATAATAGTATCAAAAAAGATATTTCTACTCAGTACGACATGATTGACTGCAACTTCTAGTAATATATTAAAGGAAGGGAGACTCCCAGCTCTCTTAAACTGCGAGGAGAAGAGACTGGAACGAGCTTAAGAATTTTGGGAACATTAGGCCAGACGAAACATGAAGACAAGTTTGATACTTTTGTTTTTTCATATTATTTTGTTTAAAGGATTCTTATTAAGTCTGCTTCGTTTGAAATGCCAAGAATACCACTGCCATTTGCAGCGCATATGGAAATACCAACCTTTCCAAATCCGTCGTCCCTACTTCCTGCAGCTGTAAACAATCTCGTTATATTAAAATTCCCGATCATCTTCTCCTTGGCGAGCTTCTTGAAAGTCTCAGTTATTTTGTACATAAGCTCTCCTTCACAAACCCTTATTCTGCCTTTCCATTTGTTTCGGTAAACAAAATCCCAGAAGTTGCCAGGGTTCAAATTCGCAATCGGCAACCGACCATCTACGCTGGTAGGACTTTCCAAGTACACTTCGGAGCATGGTATTGTATTAACCACTTCGATTTCTTCTTCTCTCTCTTTGTTCCTTTTTGTTTGACGAGAAACGCGTTTTGGAGACTTATCTTTCCACTTTGTGAGTCTTTCTAAGTTTTTTCTCTTCGTCACCAGTACTCTATCAACTTCTTCAGGATATGGATGCCCTAAATATATGCTTGTCTTCTTCCTTCCCACCAGATAACTAGCGTCGTAATGCTCATAACTTCTTGCAAAGCAGCTGCTACATACACAGTTTTTACCTGGAGCTAACATCACTTTGTAGATTTCTATCCTGCGATGGTCTTCAGTACTTACAAAGGACTTGCGTCACAGAGGAAAAAATAGTTCAAACGCACGCGCAATGGCATTTGATGCACGAGCAGAATTTAAGCCATGGCTAGAATTCTGAAGCTACTGAAATGTTTATTATTCGTCATATAACGATTTTAAACGGGCACCTAAACATCACTTAAATTTTTGAAATGACTATTCTAAACTGCTTTTGTAAAAATGCCTGACTAACTGAGAAAGTTGTGAGTAAAAAAACTAATTGATGAACAAGCATATATCGGCTCAAATCAGCATTTTGTATTTATATGTAAAAATTAAAAAATACGTGACTCACACTAACAGAAAACGGAAAATATCAGTACGTACAAAACTCGACCCTTGGGGAATATTTATTGAAATTATCCTGTTTATAGTTGATCACAGCAAATTTTCTTTGTGATTTTTTCTTTGCAATTTTTCTTCAAAACAGAAAATTGACAACTATGATTTAATCAATTAATACTGAGGAAAGAGGAACAAATTGCTCACAGCAAGACCAAATAAATAATTATTCCCTCAAGTTCACACCAAAAAACATGGCAAATTAGCGAGGCTTACGAGAATTCGTGCGCAGAAACAAAAATAAATAGAGGCTAGTGTAATTTAGAGACTCCTTAGAAGGACATTATAAACGCCACCTCTTGCACTTGTCATGAAAAGAAGAACCAGGTTTTAAATTGAATAATGTTGCATAGTGGAGAACGACGCCCTCTAGCTAGTTGTGCCGTTTCCTTAAAATATCAGGAGAGTATATTTTTTTCATTCGGCGTCTTTTAGTCATGAATCGGAAACAAAACTGTTCATGATTCTTAATCTGTTTACGTTGCAAATTTTACGAAATTTTTCCATATAGAAACCGGTTTTTCTCATACAAACGTTGTATTCTATGCCCTGTCCAAGTCAACGTTTCTTCAAAATGGTACGTGGGTTTTTGTTAAAACGTTTGGTATACTTTCTAGGCGAGTGAAAGAGGATGTCATTCACCTTCATCTGGGCTTTGAATATTTCAATACAGTTCACTTACGATAAGTATTAGTAAGTGTTCATTAAAAGGATGTCTCAAACCCTCAAGGCTTCTTCAGTTTAGAAGAACATAATTTTTCTCCGCAATAAAGTGTTTGGTTCGAAATTCAAAATAGGAATGATGCCATTGAAGTTGTAGTCCTGAGGTAACATATTTCAGTAACACTCGCTGGGATTTGCCATGACTAGACATATTTTTGATTATTTGCTTCTCATCAGATATAAAAGGTGTGCTTAATTAAATAAAAAGACTCCAGCTATCATGTGTAAACAGTAAAGTTTTAATTTAAAAGTCGTCGATAAGGACAAAAACACTTCGCTATATAAGGGTGCTAAAACGTTCGACTTGGTATTACGCGAACGTTTCGGAAAAGGCATTTTCTAAAAATACAGAGCTCACACGTAAGTTCCCTTACGCTTAATGTTGTTGCTGTTTAATGTGCCTATACTGTGCTTTTAATATAAAAGCAAAATATAGACATCTGCCTAAGATTCCAATTAGCAGTACGACAAAAAATTATTTCTCTCGGTAAAGTTAACACTTTTATTGATGCTGTTTCCTTTCCACCAACATCTTGAAATGTGAGAATTTTGTGAGAGTCTATGAGAGTTCGTTAATGAAGAACCTTTGTTTCTGTAAGTGAAACATCTTGGATTACTTCGACAAGAATCAAGAAAGCTTAGTATTTTCCAAATTATTCTTCATGCAAATCGGAAATAAGATTTATATCTTAGACAGTCTTTCCTTCTTGCATACATACGTCAGTAGTGACGATAGCTGTCTAAAAGCAAGTTTCATCTTAGTAGTTCGTTTTCATTCGTTTTCACCTTTGTAATGTTCGCCATCAACACTGTTTAGGGGATTAAACTTTCCGACGTCTTGCCATTCTGTTAGAGAAGTAATTAGTTTGAAGATTATGCAAGTCAGTTATTGTAAATTGATGTCTGTTTTCCATTAAAAATAGGTCATTTGCAGTTCGTTCTAATTGTTATGAAAATGAAACTACATTTACAATGTAATCAATAGATCTCGCTACCTACAGTGAAAATCAATGCCAGCTGTAATTGTGCATCAACATAATTATATTCACTTTTATTGTCTCTATGGACCAACCACAGTATAGAATCGGCGACAACAAAGCTCGTTCTTGAAAATATGATCTCGGGAAAGTCAAGCAACATGCTAGATGACTCAGAGTACATACAGCTGGAAGGCATCAGCGACAATAGTGAAATGTCGTTGCGTTTGAGTTTGCTCAGCGGACGAAATTCTGGGCGAGTTTCTGATAATTCCTTGAGGGAAGATTCACTCCAAAAGAGCATCGATGAAACAGTAGAAAGGAATCCATGCAAGCGAGTTGAACTTCATCAGGTAGGAGCTAAACTTTGTAACTTTTTCAGAGAACTGAATGACACCACGAACTGTTTGCCCACGAGCAGTTTGCCTTTTTCTTAATTTCAAGAAATCTACCTTTAAAGTGAATCTCGTACGGTATTTACATCAACAGAATTTTCGAAAGTTCGTGGTTGACTGAATATAATGTGCAGCGGTTGATCAAAGCATTCAGGATTATTTTATTTTGAACACTATGAATTTCACGTCTGGCCAGCTTCTGAAATGGGGCAACAAAATGACATCACAAATTCTCTGGTAACAAACAAAACCGATAGTTTTCAGCCCCATAAAATTAATAAAATATTACTAGACCGACTTCAGCTATCATGACAGATATTAAATTTAGATGCCGCGGATATGCCATATAGATTTATTGAAGCATGTATAATTTCTTTTTTCAGATTAATAAAACAGTAGCTTTTGCAGTTATAAAATAGTTATAGAATAGTTTCTATGAATATACAAGGAGGTCGTTATTGTCTTTGGGGGGCGTGCCTGAAAAATATTAAGTTGATTCAATGTTTCCTCAAGTGTAATTTGACACTTTTTAGAGAATCACAAATTTTAAAGGTTGATCTGTCAAAAAATAAGTTGAAAACTGTTTACCTTGGTTTTCCCATATTTCAGTACTAATGTTTTCCAAGCATTTGTGATTTTGCTACCATTTGGTCTTCACGAGTATAGCGCCCCTTACCTCAAGTATTTGATCAAAACGAAAGTAAAGGGAAAATCTTTTGCAATTTTCGACTCAGCGGCAATTTTTTTAACTATAAACACCTTTTCTCCAGCTAAGTACGTTGTGATAATCTATGTTCATTTTAAATTAGGGACCTTTGCTCGCTCAGCTGTATGAAAACTGCTCCGATTCACTAAAAAGTTCTTGTGACCTTTTTTGGCGTTTTTGCTTTGTTCAATGTTCATTTCTGAGCGAGACCAGAAGTGTTTTCAAAAGATGAAATGGAGCGTACTCTTACTAGATAATCAGAAAGTTAAGTTGCTATCAATTCTTGTTCTCCGTAGCGTTAAACCAGGTGCTCTGGCGAACGCATATATATTCCCTCCAAGGCTAAACTTTATCGGCCTTTTCAACGTTAGGCCACTTTTTTGCCATTGTACCACTAAGGAACGATACTTAGTTGATAATCCGAGACATACTGAAGTTGAAATTTGGCATCTTGACATACTGGGCCCGGTTGTTCGAAAGCCGGTTAACGCTAACCTAAGATTGAAATTAATCAAGGTGCTTAATTTTCTTTCTCCAAACGTAGTTCATTGCTGATATTCTGCAAAATTTTAGATTAGGGGAAGTCAATCCTGAAAAACAAAAAGCAGCCGAAAAAACTTTCATCCAAAAGTTAAAAACTGTAACCACAGTTTACGCTAATCCTCGATTAGGTTAATCGGCTTTCGAACAACCGGGCCCTGATGACGCTGAGACTTTCTTTCTGTGAATTTTGGAGCTTAGCTGTTGCAACTTACGCAAAAAACATGCTACCCGGGTTTTTTGTTTTGTTTTTTCGTTTGTTTGCTTTCGTGGTACGCAGTAGGTGTTACTATTGTGTGCTGAAATAGTGTCTTTCATGCAATTTGATTAACCTCGCTACTTCTTCTCATTTAAAACTTTTTCCTCTCTTTTTTGTAACTTATGTTACAACATCACGCAAACACATATTTGGTTTCTGCTGCTAATACAATTTTCTTTCAAAACTACATTAATCGATAACAAAACTAGTAAGGTGTCACTGGTTTTATTAATCCTGGTGACTCTTCTTCATAAAGTTTTTCAATTTAAATTTTTCCAGTTTCGGCAAACACTGAAAACTATGATATGGCACCTTTCAAAAATAAAGTGGGGACGTAATACAGCGCCTTCTTACAAAAACTATAAATTAAACGTTGAATATTACCATAATACTCTGCTAACAATGAACTGCAAAACAAATACAATGAAAATAAAAAAATTTTATTGAATTTTCTTTTCCCAAGAAGGAAGTTACTAGTTCATTTTTATCAGTCAAACTATGGAATCAAAGAAATATCGGATTATCTATTTATGAAAGCGCTGATCTCCTGTGACTTTTAATGAAAATGTTTTTATTTTCATTTACACTTGCTGAACTCTTTTAGTCTTATCGTTAATCATTTTTTTATTTAAATTCCACCTACTTCTAATACAGTAACTGTCAAAAGAATATTAGAATACTGGGGTTTATATTGAGATTCCGCCTTCGCAGATGGTTTGAAAAGCTTCGTTTAATATGGGAAATAAACCATCAAACAAATTTAATGTTACAAAGGTTGGCAGAACTGACGCCATAAAAAATTTATCAGAGAAAAACGAGTTTGCTGAGATAAGCTGTGAAGAACTGAAAACTATGATATCCTGCTGCTATATCGCACTTTGTCTTATATGCCTGAATCCTCTTTGTCGAGTAACGCTTGCCGAAAATAAATTCTCGTTCGACGCGTGAATCTATGGATACGCATAGCAGCAGCATGCTTTTATGATTCGATGACAAAAATAATATTATCCCGAAAACTAACCAGTGAGACAGTGATAATTGGATGAATTAGGCAGTGGTGACCCTTAATCTGAAATGGAACTCTATATATGTAACCTTAGATTGGTCGCAGGCCGAGTTTCTGTAATTATTTCCAAACACAGTTTATGAATTATTCTCATTTGGTAGAAGGACAAAACATTTCCGCGTTTCTGTATTATATTTATAGATTTATTCTGAATTTAAAGCTTAGAATTGCGTAACCATAGTCTCTATATTCACCACATTCAGTTTACATATAACTCCGAATGTTTGTATTATTTAAAGAACACTATTTAATTAAAAAACGAAGTGGGTTTTACGAGGAACGATCGACTGATAGATGCC
>OX419340.1:7731052-7736052 GCA_948470475.1 Galaxea fascicularis | reverse complement strand
AACCTCACCAGTTGACTAAATTCACTTGATAGGTCCACTTAAACAATATTTGGCAGAGAACATTTCACTTCAAAGACTTAATTGCAATATTTCTGGGCTTACAGCCACTGTGGCCTAATTCGCTAACGAAGCCACATTTTTTCAGATTTAGGTTGTTCCTCTGGGCATGTTCTCTCCAAAACGAAGTCAATGACCCCCCCCCCCCCATTTGTTTACATTTCTGACATAACTAACTTATCATCTTACAATGGTAAAAGTCTCAGAAAAAAATCAATGTTGGAAAATATTCACGCGAACTTCCTTAATATGAGCGAAAAGCGCTTGCCCCTCTGTCTGCAAAACTGGCTGCCTCTTACTTTCATGTCTAGGTAAACTAAAAGACAAGTGCAAAATATGCCTTACTGCAAGGATGCACACATAGATACATAGACAGACTAGTGTCCCCAATCACTGACAGGTTATTGACGTTATTGAAGTTATCATTATCATTATTTTGTGTTTCGTTATCCAGGTTCTTTTAAATGACGGAGGAATTCCAGTTAACTGTGAAGATAATGACAGAGCCACACCACTGCACACCGCTGCTCAAGCAGGGCAGACGCAAGTCATTCAAAAACTGGTCAGCAAAATCTTCATCTAAATAATTGAGCAGTAAATATAGTTGTGTGATGTGTAGTCTTACTCCACAGTTTGTATGGGAGAGAACTTGAATATAAAAGAAGCTCGGAAAGTTGATTATGTTAACGTCGCTAATTTATCGCCTCGTGCCTCATTGTCAACGTTTCTTTTGACATTTGTCACATTTCTCAACATTCTGATGTATTTGTGGCTTTCTTCCCCCTACAACAATATTTAGTTTCTATTCTGTGAAGTATATATGAAATAATTCATATTTGTACTGCGGTTGTAGATGCAAGTGAAGAGTGATCATCGCAGTAAATTTTCCAATTTAAGCAACTGGAAAGAAGAAGCCTGAAAAAATCAGGGCTTCAACGGGATTCGAACCCGTGACCTCCGCGATACCGGTGCGATGCTCTACCAACTGAGCTATGAAGCCACACAATGGGAGCGAGGTCAATTTATTGAGTTCATATTTTCCCGCACAGTAAAGTGATGTGAAGTATATATGAAATAATTCATATTTGTACTGCGGTTGTAGATGCAAGTGAAGAGTGATCATCGCAGTAAATTTTCAAATTTAAGCAACTCGAAAGAAGAAGCCTGAAAAAATCAGGGCTTCAACGGGATTCGAACCCGTGACCTCCGCGATACCGGTGCGATGCTCTACCAACTGAGCTATGAAGCCACACATTGGGAGCGAGGTCAATTTATTGAGTTCATATTTTCCCGCACAGTAAAGTGATGTGAAGTATATATGAAATAATTCATATTTGTGCTGCGGTTGTAGATGCAAGTGAAGAGTGATCATCGCAGTAAATTTTCCAATTTAAGCAACTGGAAAGAAGAAGCCTGAAAAAATCAGCTCAGTTGGTAGAGCATCGCACCGGTATCGCGGAGGTCACGGGTTCGAATCCCGTTGAAGCCCTGATTTTTTCAGGCTTCTTCTTTCCAGTTGCTTAAATTGGAAAATTTACTGCGATGATCACTCTTCACTTGCATCTACAACCGCAGTACAAATATGAATTATTTCATATATACTTCACATCACTTTACTGTGCGGGAAAATATGAACTCAATAAATTGACCTCGCTCCCATTGTGTGGCTTCATAGCTCAGTTGGTAGAGCATCGCACCGGTATCGCGGAGGTCACGGGTTCGAATCCCGTTGAAGCCCTGATTTTTTCAGGCTTCTTCTTTCCAGTTGCTTAAATTGGAAAATTTACTGCGATGATCACTCTTCACTTGCATCTACAACTGCAGTACAAATATGAATTATTTCATATATACTTCACATCACTTTACTGTGCGGGAAAATATGAACTCAATAAATTGACCTCGCTCCCATTGTGTGGCTTCATAGCTCAGTTGGTAGAGCATCGCACCGGTATCGCGGAGGTCACGGGTTCGAATCCCGTTGAAGCCCTGATTTTTTCAGGCTTCTTCTTTCCAGTTGCTTAAATTGGAAAATTTACTGCGATGATCACTCTTCACTTGCAGTTTCTATTCTATTAACAGAGCGCTTTTCAGTTGAGTGTCGTAAAACCAAAAAGCAAAGCAATTACTCTGACCACTCACAAGAGACGAAGACAGCTCTGAAAACCAATCAGAATTTGAATTACAACCGATGTAAAGCGCGGGAAACAGCGCGTGGTCACGTGGTGAGAAAAGGGCGCGATTTTTGTCAACCAATCACAGAGCGAAGTAAAGAAAATTAAACCAAAGCAAACAGGAACAACTTTCAAATATCTTTCAAATATCTGGGACACATCTCTAGACTAGGGAACAGGGTGATACAGAAACAATTATTGTTTGATACAAGGACGCAAGACAAAGTATGGAAAAAAAATGGAAAAGCTTCTAGGTGTGGACAGGGCTCAAGTGAGAAGAGCTATGATGACAAAAACAGATCTGATGCCACTGGTGGATGCAAATCTAACCCAACCAGGAGCGCCCCAAGACCAGGCATGTGCCCAGCAGGAAATACGATGATGATGGTGATGATTTGAGAACGGCTCTAAGTTTTTGCAAGGTCATTTTGCTCTATGTTTTCTAGGTTTTATACGGAGCAGATATGTCCCTACGTGATAATGATGGTTACACCCCATTTCACCTGGCTGCAAGGGAAGGCCATGTTCAAGCTTTCAAGGATATGCTCAAGAAAGGTATCGTTCATTAGCTAAAGAAATAAAGCCATAAAGTAAACAAAGTACGTTTTGTATCCATAGAGGTACTTTTTTAAAATGTTCCCGAATGTTATACGCAAAATTTATGGGGGCGTATCCGAGCAGTTCTCCTTTGAGAAAGCTATACATGTTTAAGATGTCCTAAAAGAAAACCTCATTCCTTAGAAAATGGTTTCAGTAATCACATTTTGTTTAGGAAAAGCTGAATAAATCCTGGGGAGGCTGGTCCTCAAGTGACAGTGTGACGCTTTAATAAAGAGGCTCGAAGCAGATTGATCAGAAATGGTTTGTTCACTCGTTTCAAATGTAGCAAATCAACCTCATTCCTCAATCCTCCCTTCGTATAACTGCCGGGCGCCGCTCCTTATACATGATACACCAAAAAGTAGCAAAGACTGGAAATTGCATCTTAGTTAATTGTTGATGTTTTTTATTTGTTTTGTTTCAGCAAAAAATGGCGGTTTGTCAGTACGCACATTGTTAAACAGTCCGGATAACTACTCAAACGTTTGCTTACACTTGGCAATCAAGAATGGACACAAAGAGGTCAGTGGGCCGATGGCCGAGTATTGCTTCCTTAAAAATCAAGAGCACAATGTATATCAATTGCCACAATAAAGCAAGCGGATATAAATTGAGGTCGTTTTGGGAATTATGTGCTCGGTGGGACTGAATCCTATTGAGGAAACGATGAGAAAGGCAATTACGATTTAATGAAGTAAAATCCCCGAAAGTATTACGTGTTAGTTGAATTAGCGTTTAATTAAAAAAAAATCCTAGTAAAATGAAAGCAGAAATGAAATTGTTGTTGTTCACGAAATTCTTCTATATTATTAGATCGTGGAGCTGTGCCT
This sequence comes from Galaxea fascicularis, assembly GCA_948470475.1. NCBI lineage: Eukaryota > Metazoa > Cnidaria > Anthozoa > Scleractinia > Euphylliidae > Galaxea > Galaxea fascicularis. Next base: position 7,732,394 of record OX419340.1, on the reverse strand, counting down.
AGACTCCGGAGCTGATATAAGCAAAACACAGGTAACAACAGAAATTCATTTAAGAGTTTTTAACTGGTGTAAAACTGCACGTAACAACGCTTTTTGTGAGTGGGCCAAGGATGAAATCAATCTGGAGTCGAGTAAATCAGAGAATAAATATAATCGAGCAAACGAAGGAACGGTCGGTAAAAATGGGTCAATAAATGACTGACTGACTGACTTATAGACAGACTGTCATTCTCAACCCAGAGGCCGCGATTCGTTCGGTCAGCACCAAGAATGGCGACCTCTGGCCAGTTCCAAAATATGGGTAGTTTCAGTGAAGGTGCATTTTTGTAACCGTTGGCAGCCACTATTGTTTCAAACTTCCGAGTTTGCGTAGAAGAGCCGGATTGTAACTAGCCAGGGGTCGTTATTCTTGGTGCTGACCGAAAGAACCGCGGTTTCTGGGGACGAGAATGACAGACTGACTGACTGACTGACTGATTGACGGATTGACCGACCGACCGACCGACCGACCGACCGACCGACCGAAACGAATGAACGAAAGAAGGAGTTAATGAAGAACGATTTTTTTATTATTTCAGCTCGTGTATATCATTTTACAGTAAAATGTCTATATTAGTTAAATAAACCAGAAATGGCACATACCTATGTCATAAGTACCATATATTCCAACAAGAAAAGCTTTGGGGTATGAACTGTTAAGTATTTGCGCTTGAAAGACCAGGCTCTGGAAATCTGTTTTCAATTCCAGGTTTTCATACATTTCAGGCGGATTTTTCCTCTCCAATTCACCTGGCCTGCAGCCAAGGTAGTCTAGAAATTACCAAGATGTTGGTAAAACATGGAGCGAAGATTGAGGCAGAGGACGGCAATGGATTGACTCCGTTACAGAGGTAGTTAGCAATTACCCACTTGTCGTCAATCTTTGATCTCATCTGGTTGTATTTGGTGGATGCACATAAATCGCAAGCATTCACTTCGTCCTTGTTCGTTTCTCTCTTCAGAGCCTCGCTTGAAGGACATGTGCCAATCATCCAATACTTTCTTGACCAGGTAATATACCATGAAAAAAAAAACGGACATCACATCAAACATGTCGGTTCAGTGTATTTCATGTACATCAACTCAAAAGGTTATAATTGACGAAAATGAGGTTAGAAACCCAAATAGCTGATAACGATTTCAAATGTAGTCCTTGACATAGTTTCAACGAAAGTGACATTTTTTACTCTTCGTACCACTAATTTGTATTCATACCCAAATTATTTTCTTCCCAATATCAACATTTTTATCAGGGGGCACAACTATACCCTGCCACAGAGACTTGCACCCCCTCCGCCCTGAT
>OX419340.1:7713552-7726052 GCA_948470475.1 Galaxea fascicularis | reverse complement strand
CATCCTGGGGCACCCAAATGTCTGGCTTACCGGATGAAATGCGGACGAGACGCACGTATTAAACGGAGCTTTATTGCCTGAGCTAATGTGGGCAAACTAAAATAGGAAAATAAATATTTTTAGTAAATATTTTTAGATGGCGCAGCAAATGCTTTTTCATTTTTTAGATGGCGGGAACTTCTAAGCAACAGAAAATTTGATGGCGTAACTCCAATGCGGAGACTCATTGAAAAGTATCCACAAGCTGCCAAAGTAAGTTTGTTGTTCATTCTTTGACATTTAAATGCGTTCTTCGTGAAAGTATTTAACAAATTGGACCACCAAGAGAACAGACATATTTTCAGGCGCCAAGGTTTTTGTGGCTTGATAATTCATGACTGACTTTTGTAAATTGAACGTATCATATCACCATACTTAAAATTCCGCAATCCTACTAAATACTAAATAAGCGTAATTGGGATTTTTATTTGAGTTTGTTGCCATTTCTTTGATATGATTTGCATTAATTTAATCAGTTTCAATCAAACTTTTTTAGAATAATTACAGTTGAACGTTCTTTTCTCTTATCGTTCCCTCGCTGACGGATCCGCTGTTGATTGGTTGCTTTCCTACATACCACACAGTCCCATACCACACGGATGGTTGGGCGGATTCATTGAACTGACTATTTGAGTTCACCTGCATTTTGTCCATGTAATCACCCTCTGTATTAAACCTATAAATTTTCTTTAACACCTGTCCATGAACTATCCCCATGCAATATTCCCAGACGGTGTTTGAAGCAGATACTAACTTGTTATCAAACTTTCAGTATATTCTTCATGTTATCACTCCATGTTATCACCCATGTGGTCTTCCACGTAGCTGTCATAATACTTATCGTACATTCATAAATTTCCCAGTTATTTCCCTCACATACATCGTCTTCTTCAGGTTGTCTTGGACAAATGCATCGAACATTCACCACATCTGGACACGGACCCAAATTATACGGTAAGCTTTATCCAATCCCACAAAAAAATGAAATGAAAATTTGTTTTCCAAGAAGCACAATGAGTTCACGGCACATTTCTTTCAGATGTGGCTTTGCCGGCTTTCCTGGTCGGACTAGAATTTGGAAATGTTGGCTTTTTTATAAAACGTTGAAAACCGAAGAACGCAAAAGAGAAGCTTTTAGCAGGGTAGTGAACCAACAATAAAAATCGACCCACAGTATACGGTCAAGCTCAGAAATCACACCCAGGCCTACCCGGGCCACAGTGATGGAAGGTCCGGCGTGTGGGTGTTTAGTATCAATTCCTAGTGTAAAAGACTTATCGACAGAAAGGACAGGAAAACATAGAATTTCGGTATACACGAAGAAACAACGTCTTTGTTTTGCTCATTGTAAAGAGTTTCTTTTCTTTCTTTACTGCTTCTCTCACTTGGCGAAATATCTCGCCTTTGTTTCTTTTATCTTTCATTAGCTACATTTGTTTATCTTGTTTAATTATCTCAATTTCTTTAGTCCATATTATCTGCAATCATCGGGTTGCCAGCGTCAAAGAAGACCTTTAAACGAGTTTAGCAACCCAAAAATTCCGGGAAAATTCAGAGAATATTTTCAGCGTTCCTAACGCTCTCGTCGTTTTGTTTCTTTTGTTCTGTTTTTTTTTTTTTAGATCACGTACGATTTGACTTTTATTTGCCCTAAAGTTGGTGAGGACGTAGATATTAATACAAAAACAACATACTGTGGGGCGAAGGTAGGTCTTTCACTATTTCAGTCATTTTTTTGTCATCCCAAGGCTTGAAGGGCCGGGGGAGCTCTTTTTTTTCTTTTTTTGAGGAGTAATGGTGATAGGACTGAGTGGAGTCCAATTCAGTTTGTAATCATATGAGTGATAACAAAATCGGACGACCGCGCAGCGGGAGTACGATTTGTTTATCACGAGTATGATTACAAACCGAATTGGACGACACGAAGTCTTATGACCAATTAATCATAAAAATTACCATTTCCGAGAAAAGAACCGACGGAACTCGTCTGGTTTGTTGGCATAAACATTTGTGCCATAGGATAGACAAAATCACTACTGTCTTCTAAAATACTGTCATTGTTCAAGGGAAAAATTATCCATTTTGAAGAAAGCCTCTATTCAAGAGTCTTGCTCAGTTACCATTGATTGAAACCAAAGTTGTGATTGGTTGATTTAAACTACAACTTTGAATGTGATTGGCTTATTGAACTGTCCGAACAACTTGGTAAGTGAATTAGTGGAAAATAGGAGTTTTCTAAACCAATCACAATCGAGGAAATTGTAATTTCTATGATTAAACGGTATAAACCAAAATTCTATTCATCAGTCCTCAAACTTTCTTTTCTTCGGGTGCTCCTGTGCAAACCAAATTTAAAATGAACATTATGCATGGCAAAATTAAAAAAATACATACACGTTTTAATGTAAGAAGTACTTTTTCATTGTGTCAATATAGATGTAGATACATACATCTATTCATCCTTTATTGTCACCTCCCCAATAAGGCTTTTCCGGAACAATATGAACATAAAAAAGTAAAATATTAATAATGATAGTTAAAAAATAATAGATAAATGAATAAATAACTGAAAACTTAAGAAGCATTCCAGGATCCATCTCCACTGTTTTCATTACCAACTACGACTAATGCAAGACAAGAATTTTGGTCGTCGTTGATTGATTATAAGCAAATACTCGAGAAGATGAGATCAGTGAAATATGCCTTTCTTCTCGTTGTAGACGATGGCAGATTCGTGCCGCGAAGAGCTGCTGTTCCACCCTCTCACTAGAGAGAGTGTTCGAATGAAGTGGTGGGTACAGAAACAGTCTCACTTACGCTGCAGTGATCTCGTAGAGTACAACAATCAATCCCATGATCCATCGTAATATATCATTGTACATACTTATTATGCAATGCTTTTGAGTGGTATACCATGAGACAGCCCATGTGTCAGTTGTGTTTCCTTCGTATTTCAGCCTTTAGGCCGAGTGTGTACCGGTATGCAAAGAAAATACAATTTGCAAGTGAGATATTCTATGGTATATCATGAGAAAGCTTTACATAATTATTTTATACTATATCTTAGAAAATACATGGCCCTACACAATCGATTGTATATTCATCGCTGTATATTCGTTGGTGGGATACCGACGAATGTACAACAGCTCTACTGCAGCAATTTGATTGGTTGTATTTTCTATGGCATGGTCCCGGTATAAATGGCTATAGTTTTTTATCCTACTGTTGAAAAAAAGCAGTTGTGTTGAGCTCTTCTTCGAAGTTCAATGCGTTCTCCACATCCAGTGTCTCAAAACTGTGACAAAGGGGTCGATTCAAAGTAAATGAAAGTGCATGGTAAGTCCATGCCTCACCATGTTAGGTGTTGGGCCATAATTATTTACTTGCGCGCTAACTAAGGATAATTGATTAAACTCTTTGAAGTCAACCACTTGATTGAAGTACATTGACTTTAATCGCCAAAATAAAGGGGGGAAAAGACAATTCACGTTATTTATATACTAATCCCTGATGTCTTTAATGTTCAATGTAATCTTGTGCCCAGACGTTAATCGAAACTATGATGAACGAGAGAGATCTGTGAACGAGATTATGTTAATTGATTAAGTTGTGATAAGATCATTCTTTGGTCCTTCTAGATCCAACGTCCAGCCCAACGCGATCTTGTTTCACGTTCCTTTTCTTCGCGCTGCCTATTCCGTAGTTTTATATCATGTCAAAAGCCTGATTCAGACGCCTTACTTTTCATGAGCCGAACCTAATTCGTTGAATTAAGTAATGATAAGTTCGGCGTCTGAATCAATTAAGAGTGGCTATTTTAATTTGGAATGGCTCACCCGTTCTGCCCGCCTGGCTTGGCCAAGAAATTCGACTTTGGAACAGCTTTGATTCAGACGCTGAACTTAATGCATAAATCATTATAACGTAGCATTTTGAAAGCCGTTGACAATATTGATTGGTTTTCCTGGAACTGTATTAGGAACGGCTATGGAACGGTCCCCGGCTGAATCAGCAGGCGCACTGGGTCGGTCCAAATTCGAAATTAGTTCGCCTTGTGACAAGTAGGCGTCTGAATCGGGCCTAAACTCCTTCAACTGATTCCATGTCTTTGTTGTCGGTTAAAACCCAACAGGCGGCGTATTGGTCTGACGGTGTTTTTCTTGGGTGCTGTGTTGTACGCTGTATTCTTGGCCATTTTCTCCCACTATGTCTACTGTGGTCATTGCCTCATGGATGCAAACTGTTCAAATGTGTACGTTCAAACACCAAACGATCTTCCTTACGAGGTAAGTTGAGCGCAGCATTGTCTTTATCGGTTAATCGTATTTGCTAGCATTACAAGAATCACCTCATCATCATAGCGCATTATAGCGCATACCACATAACGGAGCGATTCTATGCGCATTAGATAGGTAGATAAATTCTTAGGCGTCCAAGATTTCAAATCACTATGCTTGTCGTCACCTTTACATTTGCTCCACAATCATTATTATCGTCACCTTTGGTATAACCATCGTCATCATCATCATAATCATTATCTCAGCATCACCACAACGCCATCATCATCATCCGGCATAACCCACAACACATCTACAACCAGCTGCAAAATTGTTGAAGCACTACGAATGAAAATCTTTTTCTTTTCAAAATCGCTACCGGTAAGAAGTCTGTGAAATTTTACGCACACCCCTTCCCTCCCTTGGTATAAAGTGCACCTCCACATACTAAGAACTGAATTATTGAGACGTTACTCTCTTATATTCTACAGCCATGCAATCATGTAGTATTAAAAGCTAATATGAATGCTTTCGGTCTGTTTACAATTTCTAGACATGCAATGTTGATTGGGTGATAACTCAGGAAATCACGCTAGTCATCTTTTGTGTTGTGAATCTTTTCTTCGAGGCGTACCAGCTGTATACTGAGGTTGGTATTTTTCCACGTTGAGTGACAGAATTGCTACGGGGGGTGGCAACTCTAAGAAGCCCTGCTTCGGGAGAACGACAAAATTCTTCCGGAAATCTGGATATTTTTGCGGGAATCGGGAGACAGGGGAATTATTCTGGGAAATATGACATATTTCTGGGATGTTGAAGAACTGGAAAGCGAAGTTTGACATTTTTACGAGATTGTCACCGAAAAATTCGGCATGACTTTAAGTTACACAGTGTTGCTTAAACAACGTTTATTAGAGTTGTCACCCCCGTAGAATTGCTCAATTTCTCATAACAAGTGTTTTAAGGAGCTTTCTATTTGTCGAGTCCTCTGAGATTCTTTCTTCTTAGATGCATAACTGAGTAATCTAATTTGAGGGATGGAGAAACAGTAGTTATTAACAGTAAGCTTGGAAACTCAAATGTCGTTGAATTGGCCCACTTTCAAATCCTCTCATAACAAACTCGCCCACTCTGCATGTTTGTTGCCTGAATACACCTTAGTTAAATGAGGCCTTTCAATTTTTCTTGGTAGTGTTTCGCAATTTTGATTCAAACAATCTTCCGGGTTAACTTGCTTGCACAGAATTGGAAATAGTGTTTGCTCTATCGGTCTTACGAGCCCAAGCAATTGATATTTTAAACATCCTTCACAGAAATCATCTTTCACTTTGTTTTCGTTATCTTCTCAGCGCTGGATGTACCTTGATGTGGCTAACTTTTTGGAAGTATCAACTTACGTGACGACACTCGTCACCATTCTTCCACCAAACGGACGGATCGATGACATGAATCAGTGGGCAGCTGGTGTCATAGCATTGCTGTTAGCGTTTGTTGTCATGCTCGTCCAGCTGCAATTGTAAGTTTCATGATAACTACCCAACGGCTTAAATCTATTTTCAAACAATTAGAGTGGTTTTCAATCGAGTGTCGTAAAACCAAAACGACCTAAGCAATTATATCAATTACATGCAACTTGGGTCAACTTGAGCCAAGCGCGGGAAAATACGCGCGTGTTATTCTCGATTGGTTTTGGTTTTGCCTTTCATTGGTTGAGAAAGTGGCACGAGGTTTTTTTTAACCAATCACAGAAAGAAGTGAAGCAAAACCAAAGCAAACGAGAATTACTTTCGAGGCTCAATGAAAACCACTCTTTACAACTCCAATGGATTGATTACAATCGCACCAATCACAGTGTACAGTCTTCACAGCCAATGACAACTAGGCTTAACTGACAGTCGACCAATAACATCACGACTTCGTTGACCAATCGCATCAACGACCAGAGTATTTATACCATCTACTGACGTTACACAAATCACTTGACTCTGATGATGACTTCCGCTCAGGTTGTCGAAACGTCAGTCAATGTCAGCACAAACAGTCCTTCTCAGGACTACACTCACCTGGACGATCGTACTTCACTTAATTATGACATGACTCCTGGCTTCAAACCATTTACGATTTTACAATTAAAACAATAAGATGAATAACGAGTTGGGTGACATCATGAAGGAATCTGAATTATGTCTTTTAACTTTTTGTTTTCACAGACTTTTTTGTTCGGGCATCTACGTAACAATGTTAATTGAAGTCCTTAAATCTGTGTCCCAGGTAAGACTCGTGTCCTCTGCAGGTATCAATATGAATTCCTTTAGGAATCACGAAGACGAAAAGCAAAAACCAAAGGCATTAGCGACTTGCACGCGCGGATTTCCCGCGCTTGGTGCCGAGCAAATATAATTGCTTCATATTCTAATTGGCTCATTGAGCTGTTTGGTCCCCGTTGTGATTTGTGAGAGTCATTACTTTGGTTCTGGTTTTACGACTCGCCATTGAAATCGCTTGAATTCTTCTAAATTAATTGGATATAACTTTCGGACATAATGTAGGCTTTACAACATTTGCAATTTTTTTTTTGACCAAATGTCCCATCCAGCTAAGAGACCTAGCTGTTGACTAAGATATCTTTGAATTGCTTGGGCCTCTCTTTTGTGATGTGTCTGTTAATTCCCTGACTATTTAATCTCATCAGGACTACTCTCTACTTTGCAGGTGATTTTGGTATTTTCGATGCTTGTTCTTGCCTACGGATTGATATTCTTTCTTCTGTTGGGAGACGAGGTAAGGCGGCATCTTGTTATTAAAGACATTAGAGAGATTTAGCATCGCGTTTACGGCAAACGGCAAACGTCAGGCTGTAATTTGCCGTTTACCAAAAACTCGTGAAATTTATTTGTTTTCAGCTTATATTTTGCCTGTTAGCCACAGCTATAGAGCTAAGAGAAATAAGCTAGAATAAGAGAATTTTCTTGGTTTTATGACAAGCAGCAGCCTGCCGTTTGCCGTTGGCCGTAAACGCGATGCTAAATCTCTCTATTGAGCACCACGTTTGCGGCATACGCCAAACGCCTGCTTGCCATTTGCTTTGCGATTACCCTATTGAGATAAACTGGCGTCATTCCATCTACTGAAAGTCAGAATTCATCGTAACATGTTTAGACAGTCCTCTCTCAGTTAAAAATTGCGTTAAACTCACATCCATAAATTCATTCATGCACAAAGTGGGATAAAACAACGTTATATGAAAGCATACGATCGCTAGTGTATCTGACAACGAAAGAAAATTCTGTTTTTACTCACTTTTGTCATGAACGTGAAAACCAACCTCGTCACCGCTCTTCATTTTAAAAACGGCAAAAATGGCGGGGAAAAGGTCACGTGGTCATCTCTGCCGTTTAACGTCTGCGTTCAACTATTTTTTCATGTGTCGAGGGTTTTACAGGTTATGGCGTTAAGGCAAAGAGACGCAACAACTGCAGTCCGGCTTAAACTTGGCTAATAGTAAATCTCTTAATTGCAGTTGTCGTATCAGAACCCATACATGTCAATTCTCAAGGTATTTGACATGATGGCGGGAGGAATTGAGTTCAACCATTATTTCGTGGAGAAACAGATTGCGATGCCTGATCTTGCTCGATTCATCTGTTTTACCTTCATAATTGTCATGTCCATCTCGCTGATGAATCTTTTGGTAAGTTAATGCTGAAAGATCGATACCTCTTACATGATTTGAAAACGGCTACACGCAGGAGCACGAAATCTAGATTTGACCTTGCGAAAGTAGGGGGCGGGATTAGCGGTTTGTGCTTCACACAATAGCCATCTTCCCCTCTTCCTTCCCCCTTCAGAGGATCACAAAAACAAACCATTATTTAAAAGCAAAAATAAAAGTTATTTGTTCGACGATAAAACTTTTTTTCCACCATTAAAAACGGTCACATTTTCAACGATTTTACTTCAACTTTCTTCGTGATTGAAGATTTTGCTGAAAATAAGCGACGGATGGGAAAAACTTCGAGATATTCTTGAGCCTGGGCATTAGCTATGTGGTGCTGATGACTTAATACAACTGTCCATGGCTTGCTAATGCTCAGGCTCAAACTTTATTTGGTAGATTTAAGGGGTAATGCCCGCTAACACGTGGCCTTAGAGCCCAATCAGTGGTTTTCAGCTTACATAAACACATTAATTTGTGTAGTATTCATATTCTCAGTAGCCTTGTCTATGTTTTTGACCTCTTTCAATGCGCACTTTTTTTAATAATAGATTGGCTTGGCGGTAGGAGACATTGAATCCGTACAAAAGAACGCAGAGTTAAAGCGACTCAAAACACAGGTGACAACGCATTGCATTACTATACCGTGTAAAAAGTCATTCAAAATTGACGCGAAAGCATTAATCTAATGTTATTACTATTTGCCATTTTATTCTATTACTGCTATTTACTGTTTTATGTATTTTGTAGGCACAAGCGTTTAGAGACTTCAGATGTTCAAAAGTTTATTCATTATTCATAATTTATCTACAAAGTCTGAAAGTACCGGTAAATAGGCCATTTTACAGTGGCCCTTGAGTAGAAGCGAGGTTGGAGTTGACCTTGTTTTGATACAAACCTCACCGCCTTTCTCATGTAATTCATGTTGTTGTTATGCTAACTAGTCTGCATTTACATGAGAAAGACAGAGAGGTTTGTATCAAAACAAGGTCACCCCCAGCCTCGCTTCTACCAGGTCACTCAACACACAGCTGTAAAATGGTCTATTGTTAGGTGCATATAAATCACGGACTGAATTATGACGTTTACATCTTAATGAGGCATTTAGGATAAGTTACAGTTCAAAATAAACGTTCCATGGTGCTTGGATTATACTTTGATTTACTGGTGTCATTACAACAGCGTGAGTGGTGAGGTCTAGTTTATTCCTTTTCTCCTCTGGGAGAAGAGAGCCATGGACTCATGGCCTCCATCCTACACTGTCCTTCGCAGCGATAACAGCCTCTTTCCAGGTGGCAAAACCCATGTCCGTCTTGTGATGTGGTGAAGTAAACCTGTTTGCTTCATAATGATAACTGTTTGTCATTTCTTGTCAGTATGTAGAGTGTTGGTTTTGTCCAGCCTCAACTAGCCTGTGGCTATTCTCGGGGCAAACTATTATTATTTGCGTAAGTAAGTTTTGTTGTTAAAAAGACCTGTACAATTGTGACAAATACCACAGCACAATGCTATTGATAACAGAGCTATCTTGTTCCTTTCTAACAGATAGAGGCACTCCATCAATTTGAAAAGAAGCTACCTCGTCGCTTCCTGGAAAGGCTTTATGTGCCACGTTTGGTCGTAAGGCCAAACGCAGATGCCATGTCGTTCATAAGAAAGTTAACGGTAAAACTTCAATGGCGATGCATTACATTTACTTGATTCGCTTACCAGCCCCATGTACCTTTTATAAATTTCCGGTAGATTAATTATAATAATAATAATAATAATAATAATAATAATAATAATAATTTCACGATAAAAACTTGCGACAAAACGTTGCTTGATAACATTGTAAAAAAGTTAAAAAACGATAAAAAGCTATAAAAAGCTAAAATCGACGACGTTTCGACGTTAACATAACGTCATTATCAAGTCAAGAATGTGTAAAAATAAGTTCTATAAATACTAAAACGAACAATAAGAGAAAATAGTTTACGGGTTAAACAAAAAGTTTCGCACGTATGGAGTCCGTTTGCATGTTCAACTTAGGTTTGAATTTCTTGATATAAAGCATTTCAAACACTAAGCAATCAAATTTTCCTTGGCACTTTCTCAGAATCTTAAAATTACTCTCATTCAAACGATCTCTCCTACCATGCCGACAAGAGCAACATAGTCAGAATTAATTTACCATTCAAAGATCAGGTTTCAGCTAATTCTGTTCGGAGGCAGTTGCGTGATCTCAGTAATAAGATTGGCCTCGCTTTGCAGCCAGTTTTCGTAAGCAAGAAATTAGAACAAGACCTAAAACCTAAAGAAGCCAAGCCGTCAATTGTTAATCAGCAATGCGTTGTTTATCATTTTGTATGTGATCTGTGCGATGCAGATTATGTCGGCTATACAGCCCGACACCTTTTTCAACGTGTCGCTGAGCACAAAAATTCGGCAATTGGCAAGCATCTTCATGAAGCGCATGGTAGGAGAGATCGTTTGAATGAGAGTAATTTTAAGATTCTGAGAAAGTGCCAAGGAAAATTTGATTGCTTAGTGTTTGAAATGCTTTATATCAAGAAATTCAAACCTAAGTTGAACACGCAAACGGACTCCATACGTGCGAAACTTTTTGTTTAACCCGTAAACTATTTTCTCTTATTGTTCGTTTTAGTATTTATAGAACTTATTTTTACACATTCTTGACTTGATAATGACGTTATGTTAACGTCGAAACGTCGTCGATTTTAGCTTTTTATAGCTTTTTATCGTTTTTTAACTTTTTTACAATGTTATCAAGCAACGTTTTGTCGCAAGTTTTTATCGTGAAATAATAATAATAATAATAATAATAATAATGAGGATTTATATAGCACTTTATCGGCCCAAGGCTCAAAGCGCTTTACAACACTTTATGGGGGACTTCGTCAGACTGCTTGTTTAGGCGCAAATTGCGGCCACGCAGTTTACAATCTTATTAGAATAAATAGTAGGATCAACACAGGTGCCCCCAGAACAGAATAAGTGATAGACCATCCCACTGGGGACTACATCCCCTACTCTTTTTTATCAGTAATTAGTGGATTAAGGAGGCATTACCGTTGAATACTTGGGAAAATGGAGTGAATTAAGAAGGGTAGAAAAGGATATACACATAAACTGGTTAGTCCGTTAATAGGCTCAGGGGCATCCTTGTTGCGGTAACGGACTATCTGGCCTTTGTCTATTAATTATTCACTTTAAATTTTAATTTCTAACCACCTTCAAATTCAATATTTTCCAATTTTCCACAATTTTCTCCACCCACCACCCCTCCATTTTTATTCTTTCAGAACATTCCAAAAATCATCCAAAATTTTACAAACATTTACTGAGCCAAGGCCACCAACCAAATGGAGCCATGTTTGATTGAATGAAGTCTTTGAGAGAATTTTAAGGAAAGTGTTGAAATATACGAAAAACAAGGCATTTACCAAAAAAGTGTTGAAAATCGTTTTTTGCCGCCTTTTCCACCCCATTCGGCATATTATCGACATATGTGGTTGTTTCATGCCAAAGCAAGGAAGTTCTTTAGAAAAACTGGCTACTTTGCTTTACCGTAGTCTCACTGAGGGTCTTAATAGGGACATTCAGATTTGAGTACGAGTACGAGATCGAGTACGAGTACAAATTTCTAATTTCAAACCAATCACCTCCCCTGAACCCTCACTCTTCCTTGTTGCTTACCAGCAGATCAGGAGATTGTAGAAACAAGATTGATGCCACTAGTGATCATCTAAAGCGCGCAAACAAAATTTAAAAAATCGTACTCGTACTCAAATCTGAAGGTCCCTATTGTCTGTCAACACGATATTGACCGCGCGGGGCCTGGAAAGAAACGCACACTTTTTTTACTTTCGTTAATTAGCCATATCAGCAATGCGCTCTTTAGAATCTCAAACCAAAACATCCATGTGCGTAGCTTGACCCAAAAGCTTGATAAGCATGAGCGGTCCAGTTTTCATGGAGAGACTCCCAGGGAGCATTAGTGTCCCTTCCTTGGTTGCCATGTTTACAAAACGAGGTAAAAATAAACTTGTGTTATCATATAGTTGTAAGGTTATGTTGGTAAGCTTTAAGAAAAACTCCACCTGAAAAAATTGTGACTTTTGAGGGTTGTACCACTTTAATAGTGCAGTGCATTTGAGATTCAGTTTTGAGCTGTTTGGATTGAACAATAATTCGACTCACAATCCGTTCCATATGTTTTTTATTCGTTTCAGTGGTACTTAGGTTTGGTAGACTATGCCCAGTGTCAGTTGCTGGCTAATACTCAAGCCAACGATGAAGATCAGATGACAATTATACAGGGACAACTAAAAGAGCATAAAGAAAGGTGAATACAACACAAATTTTCACGTTCAACTGAAGTGGTACTGAGCGATCAGGACCGATATCTAAACTACAGCGTCTTCAAGTGTTGTCAAACCAATAACTACCGTGACAAACAGAGATGA
>OX419340.1:7566052-7706052 GCA_948470475.1 Galaxea fascicularis | reverse complement strand
AAGTGGTGAACAGTATACTCACCTTCCACTGTTTGCAGACTTGCATACATTTTCCAACAGCCGAAAAAGGCAGAAACAGAGCTATTTCCTCTATAATCTCTGGTGGGAGAGTGGGTATTTCTTTGGTAGCCATTATTGCTGTGATTCTCAAACACAGTCATTTAATTTGCTTGTTCCCAGCCAAAAGTCTATAAAAATGAAATTCAAAAATCAAACCTAGGATCTCGCTTCCCTTTGAAAGTCCACATGAATTTCAAATCCTGGCTGATTACTGGACCAACATATTACTAGACTGTGCATTTCAAGGAAAAATCTAAACTTTCTTTCTCAGCTATGGTTGCCAGAAATTTGCTCACTGGGGAGTCATATAAGGTTATGGCAGTACAGTAATTAAATTACCAAGTGCTAACTTATAGTCAAAATACAATCAAACCTATTTAAAAGTGAACACACTTCAGACAAGCACAGGTTTGAATTCCTTAAACTCCGCTCTACTGTCCAATCAAGCAACAAACAAAATAAATTGAAGGGTTGAGAGGATGTTGCACCACACGCCACACCTCACCTATAAAGTCACCTGGTGTTCATTCGATACCCTACATGTAGGCTTTTGTACATTATGCAAGGATTTTAGTGAAGCAAATTCGAGCATTTTAGAGGCATTTTCCCGGATTTTAAATTTTTTCCGAGAAAAGAAAATATGAATTAACTTTTTTGAGAGAAAACGAAGACTAAAAGTCAAAATTCACAAAAAACCTAATACACTGTACTTAGGCCCGTAGATGATTTCGAGGATTATTTTTTGTTTCGCTGTATTTATGAACTTATATACGTCGCTGTTAATGTTGTTGCTTGCAACACTTGTACGTTTTTGTGAGCATAACTTTGAAATTAATTACTCAAAAACCGTTTATATAATGGACATTATCCGAGCATTTTAGGGACTTTTTGGGGGGAGACCGAGTATTTTAGTGGGAAAAATGAAGCATTAAGGTGGAGCATTTTAGTGGGGAAATAAAAGCAATCTACAAAAGTCTACCTGTGTGATGGAGTTCGATGGTTTCTCATTTCGTCGTTTCGATGGTTCGTCGGTTCCCTATATCGTTGGTTCGACGTTTCAATTCGCTAAATCGTTGGTTCGATGGTTCCATTGGCTAGATCGCTGGATCGCCAGATCGCGTGGACTCACAAGTTGAACTGTCGCATAGCAATGAGGGTATCCGTTGGAAGAAGAAAAAGAAAATCATTCAGGCATTTCATCTGTTTCCTTTCGGGTTCAGCTGCTACGTACTGTACTGACTGTGAACGAACCTATTTCAAGCCAGCCGCCTTTAATTCAATCTCTTTTGCCGGTATACACTTCATGGGTGAATGCCACAAGTGCACCCAATGTATATTATCACCATCTGCACTGTCAGGAACAGCTATCTACGGTTGGAGGCCCGGGGGACCCGGGGGGGGGGGGGGGTTGACCCATGTTTGGGTATACGGGTGCCCAATAAGTAGAGCTCAAGATTTAATGACACTTTAACAAAGTGATTGATGCCACTGACAAAAAGAAACTAGCAGCACCTGTCCTTCTTGATCTAAGCAAAGCTTTCGACAGTATTGACCATCAAATACTTCGCGCTAAGTTGCAGGACATTGGTGTGTCCAGCTCTGGAATAGAATGGGTCGGAAGTTACTTAACCTCGCGATACCAATTCGTGCGAATAACTACAACTCTATCGACCAAACCACCTGTTAGCTCTTGGCCCATTACTCTTTAACACCTATGTTAATGACCTTCTGTGCCAGAAAATTGTTTATCGCAGTGTTACGTCGACGGTCAACTACTCAACTCCAAGATCACTGGCACGAAGCGATATTAGTGCTTCGATAATCAGCTTTTACTCGACCCAGATAAAACAAAACTAGTGATATTCGGCGGCCGGTAAATGACTTCTAAGGTTAGCGACTTAAGGTTATTCCTATTGGGGAAGGACCTCGAGCCCGTTAAGGCTGCGAGAGACCTTGGTGTCACAGTGGACTCTGATTTATCATATTATGAGCATATTGTTTCCAATGTATCTGCTGTATCCTCATGCATCTCTCGATTAGGCCAAATTAGCAGCGTTAAGCATATTTTTGATAAACGGGCCTTAATTATTATTATTATAAATGTCCTAGTGTTTCGTAAATTATTCTATTGCTCTTCTGTTTGTAGCAACACTACACAAGCCAATCTGGACAAGCTCCAAGCAGTACAGAATTTTGATTGTCGCATTGTGTGCGGCGCCAAATAACTCTGCCGTGATGGGATATACCGCCCTTTGCAGATTATATGATTAGAATTAGAATTGGAACTCCTTTGCTAAAAGACTTGCGCTGGCTACCAATCAGGCAACAATTCTATTTTCATTTTGCTGTTCTGGTTTTTACATGCATGACGAGATGTGCTCCAGAGTATTTGACATCTAAGCCCATCAGAAGATCCGCCGTCTCGACAAGGAATACCAGAAACTCTCAACATTTGAACATACAGGCGCGTAGCGTCCTATAGGCATACACGCACGTGCATACTTGAAGTGAACAGAAAATTTTGAAATTTTTAGCAATTGTTTGCACGCAACCAAGATTTCGTGATGAAAACACCACTTTGATTAAATTCTAAAAACTAAAACAAAAGCTATCCCATGTTCTAACTTTGCAGAACGCAGTATTTTCGCTCAGTTTACTCAGGTTTCTAGATCATGTACTTGTGCGTACTTGAAAAAATGACCACGCTACGCGCCTGACATACCACTATTCCGCACTGCTAGCGGCCAAAGGACCTTTCCATATAGAGCGACCTCTCTGCGGAATGAGTTGCAGCCTGCGCTCAAACTTAGCCCATCCGTGACGGAGTTTCAGCGCTTACTCAGGCAAAAGCTTGTTAATGACTGTTTTACTTAATTTTATTAACCTTTGTCTTCTTTTATCATTGCCATGTACTTAGTTTTAATTTTGCAATGTAAAATTGACTCTGAAAACCCCCTGGGGAGGAGCCAATGAAGTATGTATGTGTGCATTGTTACTATTACTATCATCATCATCATCATCATCATCATCATTATTATTATTACCACTTTGTGGTCCGACTTTGACAAATTAATCTCTAAGTTTTTCTCCTTTAATACATTAATGCATTTTTGGCATTACAATTTGTGGCTTCTTGGAGACTTCAGCAGAGGTTTAGGATAAGTTCTACTGCGTCATTAAAAAAAAGAAAGAAATCTACGCTATTCTTTTCCATTCCGATGGCGACCTTTGTCACCACCATGCAGATGTTATGACTTTAGTTCTAATCCCCCATGTCTCTGAAATGCTAACCTCCATAGCAAATATATTCAGCCTTGTTTTTGCATATTTGATAACAGACACCCTTTATAAAATATTGGGTGTGACTTAAACCTTTTATCTTTGCATTACCAACTGATATTTTAATGATAGTTCGTTTTTGCACCAAAAGGAAAAATGACCTCAATACTTAAAATTACCCTTTAACAATACCATACATTCCTTTCATTTGTTAGTTTGTCTTTTCAAGTACATGTTGCACATGACAAAATTCCACCCACCCACCCAGGGGAAATATGGGTTAAGAGAAAGCAGGGTATAGGGTTCATTTGATCACACCCAATACCAACCCTTATCATTGGTGAAAATATTTTCTCAAGCCATTCAAAAAAATGGCATGCTTTTTTCAAATCCACTTTGTATGATGTCTGAATTGCGTTCCATTTAACATGACCTATTTCCTTGCCATCAGCAGATTCCCCTCTTGAATCAACCACCATCCCCTTTATTTCATTTTTAAGCATTGGATTTTTATGCATCGCAGGATGAAAATTAAACATTGCCAGGATGTCATCTGCAGTGGGCAGAGTATCTTTGCTCCATGGAAACAGACAGACTTCGATGAGGCCAACACCCTCATTACCCCATCCATCTATGGAAAAGTAACCAAGATATCTTGTTACAAAGTTAATAGTAGTTATTGTTAATAGTTCTTAAATTTGTTATTGACCCAGCTAATTAATGCATATTTTAAATAAAATCTCATTTGACTTCACATGGCTCCTTCACATTCAAGCCACTCACTCTAACTCACTAAAATTAACCCCTCTAACAGAACTTAAACTAATCTTCAGAGTCCTTCTTCACTGTTTGTCTCTTCCAAATATCATGACCAGATTTGCCTCAAGTAAATTTTTAGTTTAGCAAAGCCATTAGCATTTATAAGATAAGGATGATATCTGTCACTCTGACACTCCATGATTAAGAAGCAAAAACTATCACTTTGGCACTCTACCCAAAACCTGTCACCTTAAAAAATTCGCAGGTAAATGTTTTTTGTCGAGCTCTGAAGCAGGAATACAAGGCCTTTGAAAACTGATTACCGGTAACTCTGACAAAATTTGGTAGGAATCGAAAATGGCATCTGTATGTGTGATTTGCAAATTATCTTTGACCACAAAATCTGCAAAGGAAATATAAAAATTGCCAGGTGCAGATAGTCCATAATTAATGTTAATACTCACAAAAGTCCAATCTCAGTTCATCTGGTTCTGCTGCTTTCTGTATCCTACAGAGGATGTACACAGCATGCAAGAAATCTTTATACCTCAGGTCTTCATGCTCCTTAATGTCATAATCCGCCAAAT
Organism: Galaxea fascicularis; assembly: GCA_948470475.1. Classification (NCBI taxonomy): domain Eukaryota; kingdom Metazoa; phylum Cnidaria; class Anthozoa; order Scleractinia; family Euphylliidae; genus Galaxea; species Galaxea fascicularis. Next base: position 7,701,367 of record OX419340.1, on the reverse strand, counting down.
GAACTATCCCACACTTCCAGCGCTTTGGAGGATCAGAAAATACCCAAGCATCTGGTTCATCACTAGGAGCCCAATAACAAGCCCAGACGTTATTATCTGACCACATTCCAAGGAGGCCTGAGGGCAGTTCTTCATCTTCAAGGTTATAATGGCTAAACACATATCTTTTGCAAAATTGTTCCGATGAAAGAAATTCCTAAAAACAAGACAGAAACATTTTGGATAAATTTATCATGCAGTTCAATGCTATTAAAACCTTTAATCATTCTAAGATTGTTTACAACATTTGACATCAATGGTGGTACCCAGCCAGCCACAGACCAAATATAACTTATGAACTAGAGAATTTAAGTGCTACAAGGAAATGTAAATTCCACAGAAAATAATGCCCTTGTAAGGGCATGTGATTCCACATGATGAAAAACATCAAGTGGCTTAAGGTGATTCCACCGAAAAAGAAGGAGTATTAAAAAAATTCCCAAACTTAGTCCAGTTTGTTATCATGTTAAGTGCTTTAACAAAATGCATTAAAAAGGAGGGGTCACCTGGCTCGTTTTTGCACAACAGAGATAACCTTTACAGCGACTTAGTGACCAATGAGGTTCTCATTACTTAGCCTTAGTTGGCAGAAAGACGCACTAGAATTTCTAAAAAGAGCACTTCTCTGGTTATTTATCAGAGAAGTTCAACAAAATAGACCCTGAACTTACATTACAAGCCATCTCAGTTAAACAGAAGTGAATATTATGTAACAAAATTAAGAATTTGTGGTGTGCGAACATAGCCAGGACTACCTAAAGATGTGTTCTTTACAGCATTAATATCAAAATATTTTAAGGCAGAATTTTAAACTTTCTTTCAAATTGAGATATATTATTGTAGTTAACCTTCTGTCATGTAAGTTCATACATTAAAAAGTGAGGGTAACCATGCTTATTGCCGAGTTAGTGATCCTCAAAGTGGGAAAATCCTGTTTGAAAAGCATTACGGCCGAAACTTTGTGTGGAAACTTGCGTGGTGTCGTGCTCTACTGGGAAGCGTAGTATCCTGTGGGTTTGCAGGGATTTCTGTATCCCTTTCTAATTTTCTAAATTTTTTAGATGCTTTGTGATTGGACATCTGCTTACACGACGGATCACACAAGTCTACACAATGCTAAAAGTAATGTGTAACTATTGTTTTTGATTGATTAAGTCCTTGTTGTTTCTTCAGCTTCGCTACACAGTACCTTTTAATGTATTTGTGTTCAATTGATGGCAAAGATACATTCAGGCTCTCAATTTTGACGATTACATTGAACTGTTTCCACCCATTTCGGAGCAGTACTCTTTTGTGACTATTTACTATAACACAGCAGCATAAATTACAAGAAACAGGTGAATCACACATGGCTCTTTGACTAACAAGCAAATTTGTTTGTATTGTTTGAGTATTTTTAGCTCTGCGAAGTTGCATGATCTGTTCAAGCATTAAAGCAGCTGTTCAATCACAAAGTACATAAGACATCTAGTCAATCAGAAATGGATACAGAATTTCACGCAACCTGCAGGATATCAGAACAAGCTTTTGGGAGCCGTTGTGCAGACTCTGTGTACCAGAGGTATGTTCACTGTCTGCAATGCAGACTGTAGGTCATGAGTTTGAAGAATTGCCTCCAATGCTTCAGTCAGATTGTTTCCTTGTTTTTGAAAATTCAATTTTAGCTTCCATCATACTTTTCCCCCCAAACTTTACCTCTTGAGCTCCCCAACTCATCCAGGAAGGCAGGACAAGGGTGAGTGAAAAGGCATATGGATCTTCTCTGGAGCTATACTGGAGAGGGGATCCATGGGAATGGAAAAATAGCCCTTACGCTATCAGCACATTGACAAGAGGTTCCTCCCCTTCTCAGAAGAAAAGAGATTGTTTTCTTAAGAGAAGAGATTGTTGCTCTTTCAGAATAAATTGTAATTTGAAAGGAAATAGAAAAGAAATGCACCACAATACTGGTACATAATAGTTTGCTCTCCTACAAAACGAACTACAATGCCTTCTCATAATCAAATGTCATTTTTAAAATTCTTTTAACTTACGTTTGGATCACAATAAAATGTAAAACATTAAATATTTGCACATAGAATGTCTTCAACAAATAGTATCATTGCCATTTCCATTACCATTATTTAATACTATTATCATTATTATTATCATTAGCTTTATCACTATCATTTACACCCTAATTATCATTATTATTGCCAAAATACTCACTTTCCACTGTTTGCAGACTTGCATACATTTGCCTACATCTGAAAGCGGCAGAAACAGAGCTATTTTCTGAATAATCTCAGGCAGAAGAGTTGGTACTTCTTTAGTTGCCATATGTGTTAAGTTGTGATTCTCAGATGCAAACAAATATTGCTTGTACACAACAATCTGCAAAACATTAAATCAAACTTCAAGCATCGTGCTTCTCTGTAAAAAGGCAACTTCACACTTATCAGTACTTAGACCAATCTTGCAGCTCCAGAAAATATAGCAACTGAGAGCGACTGGGAGGATTATTAAGAGGGGGAGGGGGAGGGAGGAGTTATCAAATTATCTCCTATCTCCACAAAAAAATAGGTGTCTTGAATAAATATCCACTTTAATTTCTCGTCGATTACTTTTCTTAGTTTAATTATTTCCTTTGTTATTATTCTTACTATTTTTTCAAGCACTACAATTTGCAAGGTGCTGGGTCACCTTTAATGGAGCACTCAGGTCCTTTAATTTCCGCTTTCAATTACCTCGTGCCGTTTTCTTCATCTACTCTATAACTATTCATTATTTAAGTATTTGCTTTTCTCTGAAATAAGCGTTTTCGTATCCCGTCGTCCGTATTGAAATAACTAAGCTGAAAACTTGGTGAAGAACTTACGAGAAACGCTATCTTCAACAACGAAACGATTCACTCTGGAACCTCAGTTTCATTAGCGCAAGAAAAGGCAGAAATTGTAACTACACAGAAACAGCTTGAGATATTTCAATTATTTGGAGAGGTTGAACAATGTTCCTATGACCTAAATGCAGGACAAGTGTATACTCACCCTTTCGCCAGCGAGGCTCGGAAACAAAAACAACTTAACTAGGCCCAGGTCCTCGGCTCGTAAATCAACAGGTGGGAAGGGAGACACGTGGTACAATGTCTCACGCAACTGCTGTGACTGTCACGACTTTACAAAGTATCACTGAAGGGAGTTTAAACTGAATAACCGCCAAGCCACAGTTAAGAAACTACAAAGTGATGAGCATCGCAAAGCTATGATTGACTGATCGATCTCTTCATAGTTCATCGCAATTTTTCTTGGACAATTTGCGCCGATGAGGTTAACCCAGTCTTTGCGATCAGTGTGTGGGTTTCTTTAACGTCTAACAAAACTCAAAAGTATCATGAACAAAGGTTGTGAGATGGGACCCACGGTTCATCCCTTATCTGAGAAGGACTTAACCATTTGCAGATGCCATTACAAAGGCAGCAGGAAAACCGTGAGCCGAGGATTGAACCCACGACCTCCAGCACGGGAGTCCGGCCAACCGGCCGGTGGTTTCTGCGCAGAACTCGGGAAATGAACTAACAAAGTGTGCTGACCAAACATCCCTCTTCTATTCTCGATATATTACTTCCCAAATCTCAGTATAAATAGATTTAAACCTTAAAAAAAACTCTCACGGAAACATAATCTTTTTCACTGAGCTTCACTACCTAATCGTCTGACTGAACAAATCTCATGAGTGGGTGAAACTCTTCTACCAGTGATTTTTTTGTTTTGTTTTGCTGTTCGAATTGTTGCTACAGTAGTTAGATAACAGGTCACTTTATCTTGTAATAAGTAAAAAGTGTGTTTGAATTCACCACAATCGATTCGTTTAAGAGGTAAACTGAACGGGAAAAGCAAATTCCTTTGAACACCACAAAAACAAAACCCAGTAGGTAAGACCGGGAATAAAATTTGAAATCTTGAATAAAAAAAGTAGCTCCAGGATATTAAACGTCATCCCGTGGTCAATAAACTCGCATAAATAGGGTTTTAGCCGCAGGATGGCGATCGTATGCATAACCTAAGACGCCCTTTTAGAAGCTAAGGCCAGGTTGAGCAAAAAAGCTTACAGAGCACGCAGACGATTAGTTTATGCACCAGTCAATTCCCGCAGTGCCCAGTCCCCCATTCAGTGGCTTCCCAGGCATAAGCCGGGCATTTGCTCACGTTTTAATTCCGGGGGTGGGCCACCAATGGAATTGACTGGTGCATATTAAAGCCTGTTTGTTCATAAGATTGCCCACTTTCGATCCAAAACGGCAAAGAAAACGTCATAGTCTTCGGAAATTAATTCCCTCCACTCAATAACTTGATTTTCACTCTGCTAATTACCTCTTATCGGTTTAATTTGCCTCTTGACAAATTAGATCGGTTTCATTATTCTCGTTACATCTTTCGTTACATCTTTCCGCTAAGTTTTTTTACTGTTTAGTGATGCCTCAGGCACCGCTGGAACAAAATTGAGCGCCAACGACAGCTGATAACTTAGGACAGGGTTCGTACACTTTTTAAGAAACAAAATTCCACGACTTTTTCAGGCCTCTGAAAGTTTTATTCTAGGCCCATAACGTACACGAGGTATATTTCAGTTGCTGGATTTTCACATCTCGCTGCCCTCATAGCTGCGATGGTCATCTCCGTTCAAAAATCTTTCGTACGCATTTCGATGTATGACGTCCATATATCCACGTCCAAGAGGAAATCAAGTTGGGATTTTGAAATGAAGACACGAAAGAAAAAAAAACAACAACAAAACAATAGGAGTCTTGCAACCACTCCATAACGTGGGGAGTGGGGTAGTAATCTATTCCCAGTGGACGCTCGCTTAATATGTAGTGAGAACATTTTTTCACGAACAAGCGCCATCGATTGACGTTTTTCTCTTATCATTTATTTAAAACATGCAATTCATGTCCAGTCACCCAAGAGAATGTTACATTCATGCTAATGCTTTTGTATTCGCACAATAGATTGTCAATGTTTATGATAATTGCGCAAATGAATTTTCTACTCTTTATGAATGATTGTCAATAAATGTAATTGTTTGTTGGTTGGTGTTATTGAAGTATATTTTGATGTAAGTGACTATAAAGTTCCCGCTCAAAATGTCTGAGCGCGCATTTGTTTGTCAGTTAACGTTATTGAATATCATACATATTCAAATATCCTAATTGAAAGTTCGATCAACACTAATGAAATGTATTCTATAATGATATAACTTTTGGCATAAATGAAAGTATATTTTCTGGTAATGAACAGCAAAAGGTGTAAAGGCCTAAGGACTCGAGAGTTGCGTTTCAGACGCGAAAAGACTAAACCAAAGATGAGTTAAAATATGAGGGCAGGGGAAGGGAGGGGAAATAAATCGAGCAACTACAAAAAGACGGATGGTAAGCAAAACCCTCCCCCCCCCCCCGCCCCTAATGAGAGGGGGTTCGTTTCCGCAAGAATCCATCTTTCCCGCGCTTGCTGCTAAAACTGGACAAATTCGCCTTTACACGTGTTTTTAATTATATATAGAAAGCTATTCCCAAAGGGGATAATCAAACACACGCCGGAATTAATACTCTAGAAAGTGATAGGCACGAGATTATAGCCTGTATTGCGCGAGCGAGCATTGGGAACATTTCTACATTTCCTCGTGTCTCATTCAGCGTAGCAGGAAAAGACAAGCTGTCGACTTAGGGGGAGGCACGTGGTTTGAATTGAAGTGAATATCGCAGAGTAAATTCTGCCGGGACTCTTTCAACACATTTTACACCTTGAATACGATCCTCGTGCACACTTCTTAGTACTCCAGAGGTACAAGTCTGTTGTTTGAAAAATGTCTTCCATTTATTGCATTTTTATTTAATTACAGAAGGTTTATATTTGAAGGAGAGCAGTGAGCGCAACTTGGTGTTTAAAAATGCCTAAAGCTCTCTCCTTACTTACCAACCCTCGTTCCTTAGCTTCGGGGTTAATCAGGACTGCGAAAGAGTCGGGATTTCTCCACCATCATATTTTCAGCGGTTTCTCCAATTACACTGCCGGTATATTTTAATGCTCGTCCCAGGCCGCATCGCTGAGCCGCAACACCTCGAAGACTGTTGAAGTGTGGATTCCAACTGGTAAAGAGCAGCCTAATTCGGGTTTTTACGGTAAACTGAGTGCAACATAAACTGTTAACCGCTAGCTAATGACGGAAAAAGAACTAGACACTTTAGTGACTGATTCAAGACGGATCAACATCTGTCTTCTCCTTACATGTGCACTGTCATGTGAAAAAAGAAACGGATAGGGAGAAGAACGGAAATAATCCAAATGCCATTTCCAAGAAATGGCATAGACAGAAAACCGCCACAGTTAGTAACGAGAACCGTTATTTCATGCAAAGTAAAAAAGTTGGCCAAATGTAGCGCAAACGGTACAGGAATTTCAACAGTACTTACTAGTAAATCAGCACTGAGTTGTGAGCACTATAGAGGTTTCTTTTCTACCGGTCCGGCAAATTTTTTTTCGATCTCTTTCGATTCCACTTTTTTTTTTCTATTTTACTAAACGGAATGTCTATGTGGCTTCTAAATTTGCTCTTTGTCACATTGCTATACACGAGGCAGGCAGCCAATACGAGATAAAACGATTCTCCTCATTTAAATAAGAGTCGTAAAGAGCCAGAAGAGTTTTCATAGCCTCCGACGGTTGACAAGCCGGTTTGTCGCTACAATGATGGTTGTTACTTCCACCAATCAAACAGGACTGGGAATGGACGAAAGAAAGCTTGTGCCCAGGGTTACACCGACGTTCTCGCCACGGTCTTATTTACATTCTCTCTTAGGGCCAGGCACAAATAGTATTTATTCCCGTCTTCTGTGCGACAGGGCGCTTTAAAATAGACCAAGAATAAGGAACCCTAGAGTCATCACGTGTCATTTCTTATCCCTTCACTGCCAAACCTGGCGGAAAGAAAAAAAAAAGAAGGATTGCTCTTAAACAGACTTAATCTCGCAGAGAATTACTTACAACTTCTGTAATGACCCAAAACAGAGCGTGATTAGCAAGTAGACACTGTTCATATGTCGGGAATTCAAGGCTACTCAGGTGTTTGGTCGTTTCCTTTCCTAAGGTGAGAAACCTATTTCTGCTTTTCTCGTTCAAATCACTTTGTTCTTATGTTAACCAGTGTCCATTTACACGAGAAAGACAGAGTGGATTGTAACAAAGCAAGGCCACCTCCAGCCTCGCTCTAACTCCAAGCCCAGGTCACTCAACACACAACGGTAAAATGGGCTATTTTAGGGGTAGTTTGCATTCTTTGGTACTAACAAGTAAATAAAATTAAACACTTCGACCACAGACGAGTTGTATTACTCGAAGCGCCGCTACTCACCTTCACTGTACTGTCTACTGCACCAGAGAATATCCTGCCCTTTGTGACTGCCAATGCGGCCACGCTGCCTTGATGACGGAGAAGGGTCTGAACACAAGTGAAACTCTCCAAGTTCCAAACCTACAAAGGAAGGAAGATTAAGATGCCAAAACGTAACAGTTTCGAGTAATATTTCGTTTAAAACTTTAAACATAATTCAGTGAAGACATCGCAGTCACAACACAGGAAAAATAATTTGGTTTTATCAACGGAGTTGATAATGTAAACTGACCACCGTACGGCTGAATTCTAAAAGCTAAGGGCTTTAATTAATTACCTCTCACGTACAGATCGTTTGGTATCTCAACAAAATTTTGAACGGCCGATCACAGCTTACAAAAAATGCTTTGCCCAGTTTTAATGTAACGGATAAAAATTAGAAAAGTGATTCCACTTGGCTTCGCCTGGATACTCGGGTAACGCACGGATGACGTCAAAAAGCGGTAAGAACAAAGAAGTACAAATGTCATTAGAGTGACTATAATTATAATAATAATAATAATAATAATAATAACTTTATTTAGTCAGGGTAGCACGTAATAGCCATGGGCTAATAAACTTGCGGCCCTGAAATCTATTACAAATCAAATCAAACCAAATCAAATCGCTGAGTCCGGGAATCGAACCCGCGACACATTGATGGAAGGCGAGCGCTCTCACCACTGCACCAACCCTACTCCCCAAATAATACCGCAAGGCACTGTGACTGACGGTCTGACCACATTTCATGTCTTCGTTTCACACGATATTTTTTTTCAATCTTTACCCGACTCGTGACGTCATTCGTACAATCGTACACGCATCCTGTGCTTCAATCGCAAACTATTCCAGACCAATCGGGACGCAACATTTACACCAGCCATTAGCTAATCAGAGAACCTAATCACCAACCGTCTAAGTCGCTTGTTTAAAACCAAGACAAGATGGCTGAACAATAATGCTACTCACCCTGAGTGATCTGTCGTAAGATGCACTAAACAAACGCGTCTGACCTGGAGCGCTTAACACTGCAAGTCCGTACACAGTTCCCACGTGACCTATCAACACAGATACAATCATGAATTACTTTCGATGCTCAACTGAAAACCGCCCTGGCAGCTATGACTTAAAATAACTTAAACGAATTAAATATGGTAGTTTGCTCCTAATAGGAATGCTGTAAGACGGTACGCGTCTGTCCTGTACTGCATTAGGACCGTTGCACTCGAAAGCGCCTTGTTTACTGAACCATTCTTGCAAATAAAACAGTTTTGTTTTCATTCTTCAAACAATTTTCCTTCCACTTTTTCTTTGAATTCTGGCATAGACATGACTGACAGAAAACAAAACTCCACACTCATTTTCACTCACAATGCCCTGCGGTATTGTTTATCACTCGTATATTTATTCAGCGGAGGATTGAACCAAAGAACCAACAAATGAATGAGGTAAAGGAAGAAAGACGAACGAATGCGGGAACAAGCAAAAAACGATAGAACCGACGGACTGCCAAACAAACGAACGAACGAAAGGAAGAAACAATGCAGTACGATTGATATCATGTATACCTCAATGACAAGGGCACCGGCATCGGCAGTTGGCCAGTCATTCAGGTCGGTCAGCCTTGGTGGGATAGTCGGTCGGCCAGTTGCTTTGTCAGTCAGTCAGTCAGCCTGCTAGCCACTCGGTCAGATGATCAGTCGGTCATAATTGATTATGACATAATTAACAATAACGCATTTTTAACTGCTTTCCAGCAACTTCGCAAAAATAACGGGACAAAACCGATTTGAAGGCCTTTGGCTCGAGGAGCGCGTCAGTTATTTCAGTATCGTTTGTATACCAGATCACAATGATTGTTTTTGGTTTTCCCTATAGTTGTTCTTCCGGCAAAAACACCGGTGCATCTATTTCCTTAGAAGAATCTTTATTACCCATGAAAGGTCCTCGGCAAGAGACGTGGGATGTAAAACCAACTCGAAAACAACATTGGCCGAATTTAAATCGATCATCCATCCGGAACTAACTTGGGCAAAGGGTAGTTCGTCTGATAATTCACCACGGGTTTTAAGCAGCACTTGCTTATAATTTGCGGTTGGGTTAACCAGCTCGAAAACACCAGTACGAAAATAACAATGATCATTTCCGAGCTTGAGTGACCAACGCTAAAAAGTACTCACAGTAGCTGGACACCCAAAACAACTATAAATAAGCTTAACTAGTTGGGTGACCCTCATTAATTAACCGAAAATATATATAGTCAGAAAAGAAGCTTGCTAATAACGTTAATTAAATTATTAATTTGCACCCTTTAATTAAGGGTAGAAATTACTGTAAATTACTGGCTATAAATTCCTCTCTTTTGTCTTGAGCGCCTTGACCTCCCAAACAAATTATTGTTTTTCTTAACGCGAGTTAATTGTTTTCTTCTGACTGATTGATTGAGTTTTCTGTTTTACAGTGATTATTGACGAATTTCACAGTGGCCTATCTGTCGGGACGGAAGCAACGACCAAAAGAACTTGCAAGATATCTATCCCGCTTTTCTCAAGATTTGGCTTTTGTGACCAAATCATTCTCTCTTAATCTTTTTCGGTCAAGAAGTTCAGTTTTCTTTCTTTCTTTCTTTTTTTTTTTTTTTTTTTCAGCAATATTGCCTTATTGTCTTTCGTTTTGTCTGTCATTTCATCCAGCCACACCCATGATTAAGTCTATTAACCACCACTGTTTTCAGAAACAAAAATAAAGTCAGATTAAATTTGCATTGCACGAGAGACCTTTGCTTGGACCCAAATGGTTTTTGAAAGGCAACATTTACTGAACATTTTGGAGCTCCTGTGTCACAACGAACTTTAAACAAATACACACGCAAAACATTGTGGGCAGAGTTCGAAAACAATCAAACGAATTTCCGTACTGAATGTTCTCCAAGGAGTGGTTGCTTTTTTGTTCCGCGCGCAAAGGGGATATTAAAATAAAGCCAGGCACGTGACCAACCTGGCAGAAATAAAAGCATGAACACCAAACGCAGCACGTTCACAGCGAAGTCAACGCAATTTGAGGACGGCGACCAACAAACGAAACAAAGGCAGCAGCCCAGATGGATACATCCAATACTAACCACAGCAAACGGCGAGGAATTGACGCGGTAAAGTTTCCCTCGCATCCTAAGCCTCAGGTGAACTCGAAATTGATGCAAGGGTCGCCACAGAGCCACGAAGAGTCGCAGCCAAAGATCTCGCTTACCGAGCAAACCTCCAGCGAACCCGCTCTTGCAGCGCCCAAAAGAGAGGATAGCAATGGTGACACGGCAGAAAGAAAACGAATCGAATCAGTACCGGTGACTAACGAAGGATCAAAAGATTATTTTTTCTGGCGCAGCAATTCACTCACTGAGCAGGCCAAACATCTATCGGAAGAAGAGATCCAGGCGTTGGAGATTGATATCTTCAAACCACTCGATTTTTACGAAATATTGTTTACCAGAATGAAAGAAAGAAATTGCGGGGAAATTGTTACCTCTCTGAGCGAACTTTTGTAAATCATTACTTGTTCGCAATATAAATTATGTGCGTAAATTATCACAGAACAGTAGATTTGATTGTACGCCATTACGTAATTCAAAAAGCTTTGCATTCTTCTGAAATAATAAAAGGCACTGAAGAAACTGAACTGATGTTAACAATATTTCAGCGCGCAGGTAGTTGGTTTATACGGGGCCAATTAGTAAACCTAATGTTCATCACCGAACTGCAGTTGGCCATTTACAAAGCATAATGAAATAAGTTATTTTATGTGACATAAAACTTGCTAATGTTTATTCTCTGAATCAATATTTTACGCCTTCATCACGTCCCTTCCATCAAATACGCTTACTCTCGAGGCCCCCGTCATTTGATGATCCATAACGTTAAGTAGAAGTTGAGTTCATATCACGGAAGTGCACCTAACTGATGGAATACAGTTTACATCACAATATTTACAAACTCATTGATTCAGATATCGATGCCGCAAAAGCACTGTGCATTGTATCCGGCGGATAGAGATAGAATTCGTGACCAAGCCAGCTTAATGTGAACAGTGAACCGAAGCGGCACGCGTTTAAGCGTGTGCTATGGCACGAAACTAGCCGATTACAATAACTACAAACAAATATGGGCTTTCTGCGGTGCTTTTACTTAGAACGAAGGCGCAACTTCAATCAATTCAACTGATGTAATCGCCCACAGATAACAACGGCAAATAAAAATTGTTGAATGAAATCTTTGTTAACAACAGACGATGGACGATGTTTCATCCGAAACAAGTTTTGAAAAATGCATTTTTAGAGTATTGTGTGGTTTATCAAATTGCGATTAATAATGCAGGCAAGAGCAAGAAATTTCACATTATTTTATTGCAGTTCAACCTGAACGGGTTGAGCGCTTCGGACACACCACCAACAATATTTACGTTAATGATCGAAAAACTTCCTCGGATAAAGAAAAGTCCAACAGGTATACTGAGTCAGCAAACGAGACACCAAAACACGGCCCTCATTAATCTCGAAACGGTTGAAGATGTTACATCCTAAAAACGCCTTTTATGGAGTGTTTTCACTCATGTGACTTTCAGCCATATTGGTTTCCTGAAACAAAAGAAGCTATTTGTTTTGGGACACCATTATTGAGAATTGGTCATGTGATCTATGAAAAGGTCTCTTATACTGAGCCGAATTTAATTTGAGTGTCATTCCTCTCAGTGTAGTCTGTTACATATATTGTGAAAATTATCACCGACGTGGCTTGTCCTTTTGATATACGCATAGCAGAAAAAGAAGGGCATGTAGCAGCTCTCGTAAGGTCTCACGAGATTGGCTTGCAACCCTTCAGGTGAACAAAAGAACAAACAACACAAACAATGGACCCTATCCCTAAAACAATAGAGGTACTACACTATGCCTGCCAATAAAATTTAGAGCTTAAGAGAGCTGCTACAGTATCCGAAAAAGAACAAGAAAAGATCGACTTCTATCAGGACTTGAAAGTGGAAATACAAACATTGTGGAACTGCAGAAAAGTATCTGTTATCCCAATCGTAGTTGGAGCGCTTGGGGCAGTGACTAAAAACTTGATGATGTGGATTATCAAGATAGGAACACCTGGGATCTTGAATTTACTCCAGAAAGCCTGCTTGTTAGGTACAGCAAGGATTTTAAGAAGGTCCCTAGACACCTAAGACTACAGGAAATAGCCTGATGTTCTAGGAATACGTAACCACCGATGCAACTAATGGTGTGAGACACGAATAAATAATAATAAATATTTTTCTAATAAAAGCCCTTGACTCAGGCCTAATCTGTTTGAGGACATGTTAATAAAGGGGTTAGTGTCTAAACAAACTGTTATGCTACGTCCGTGGGGGAGCGTTACATGAAAATTTTGTTTTTTTAGTTTGGTTGATAATGTAAATTGGCCACCGTAAGGGGATCAAAAAAGCTGACGTTTCTACCATTGGCCCTCTAGCTCTCACGAAGGGCTAACGCTCGAAACGTCAGCTTTTTGAACCCCTTTACGGTGGCCGATTTACATTACCAACCAAGTTGAAAGAAAAAAAAAAACAAACAAAGTTTTGAGGACACACTAGTTGAGTCGACTGTGTATTTAAAACGACACACTCTTATCTGACGACGTTGCTTGAATGAGAATGTACTTTACGACTCACCATTCAGCGTTTCCAAATGTTTGTGAGTGTTGATATCATAAACCTGGAGAAAGAATATATTAATAAGTAGTTTCTTCGATGACGACTTCGTACTAAAACAGAGGACTATTTACTCAAGTTTCAAAAGGTTGCGAGTCATTTCGTATCCGCAGATGTTAACCAAAAGGATAAGAAATGAGTGCGGGATTAGCTTGTAAGTGGAGGGATGGGCGTGTCGTGATCTAGCAAAAAAAAAAACTGAAAAACATTTTAGCCTTACTTGTATTTGGTTCTCGTATGTTCCGCACACCACATACTCCTTGGTGACTGCCAGAGAATACACGCTACCCCCTGATGTTTGAAGGACTCGAACACACTCTAACGTGTCTAGGTCCCACAGCTAAAACACAAAGAACACAATTATACGTTTCATTTTTATACAAACAGCCGCCAAAAAAAAAAGGGGTCGTAACCTTTTTTAGAAATACATTCCTAGGACTTTTCCAGGCCTAAGAAAGTTTTACTAGGACCGATAATGCTAAATTAAGTATTTTCTAGTTGATCTTCCCATCTGGCTGCTACTCAATGTCTTTCAAGAAAACTTTATCACTTCAGTTAACAGATTTCCAAGACTTTCGTGGACTTCCCGGAAAATGTTAGACTACAATTCAAGTACTTTCCAGGATTTCCCGGACCCGTACGAACCCTTTTCACAAATAAATTTTTCGAAACTAAGGAAATCAAAAAGCACCAAAGGAAACTACTGCTCGAAAGTGCTGATTAGAATGGTAACAATTTAGGATTTCATCCAAACTCAATTATGAGAGTGTGTAGAGAACAACAAACAGCATTATTGTAAAGAACAGCCGTCACTTGGCCAGACTCTAGGATTCTGCTCTCAGAGGCAAAAGTGAGATCCACCTTGTGCAGTTCAATAAACAGTACCACTGTAAAATACTTAGCATCCACGGTAATAATCTCCTTAGTACTTAACACTGCACGAAATATGCGGCGAAAATAGAAAAAAAAAACTGCACCTGTTCTAACTTTTGTAAGGCTAAAAAGTGAGGAACATTTCTTTGCAGCATAATAAACAGCACCACGGGAAAGCTCTCCCTCACAATTTTGATTACACCGGTTATTCCTTTGGATTTCATTCATAGACACAAAGAACTAGAGCAAAGAAATGGCTAATCCTTCAGTCCTTACTTCCTCTACCCACCTCAACGATAAAAGTGATCAATTGTGTATTTCCAATTACTAAAAAACTAGATTATTGGATAATGCAATTCAGAGTTTTGATTGGCTTACCCGTCCAAGTGGTATTAAACCCCTAGGTTGTCATGGTATTCAAGCTGGGTTAGCGCTAACAATGCTTCGATGCTCAACTCGGTGCTGGTATATGAGCCATTGCACCAACCTCTACAAATATGGTAGCTCGCTACGCGTCAGTTTTTTTTTTTTTTTTTCGGTTTTTACAAAATAAAGTAGGGACGATTTATCCATAATTTGTGGGCACTTTTAATAAAGCAATTATTCCGCACTTGTTGGATATGTATAGGTATATATATAGCATGACCTGTAGTGGTATTTGGCAATAATACCGCGAGTGATATTTCAAAATTGTCCAAAATACCACGAGCCGCGAAGCGGCGAGTGGTATTTGGAGAATTTTGAAATATTACGAGCCGGTATTATTGCAAAATACCACGTACAGGTCATGCTATTATTTGTTTATAATGGAAGCCGAGAAATTTTCGGTAACGCACAAGAGACCCCCCTAGTTTTGTATTTTTGTTTACTGTAATTTATTTTGTTTATAATGAGAGCTGATAAATTTTCGGTAACGCACAAGAGACCTTATTTTGTTTGTATTTTTGTTCACTGCTTTTCCGGCAAGCTTTTGCATTTCTTCCCCGGAAATTTCCGGGAATCTCGCCGCCATTTTTTTTTTTAAACAAAAGCAAAAACGTCATTGTGTTCAGTGTTGTCATGGTAACTTTGTTATACCATCCATTTTTGCTGTTATACCACTATTACACGAAAATAGCGATACTATCAACCAATCAAATCTCCGAAATTTCTCGGCTTATATTATAAGACATGTTTATAGCCCGGACGGCGCCACGCGCCTCGTTGGCTCTCTAACATCTCATATCCAGCTTGCGCTTCTGGAATTGTTGCAGGAAAACGCCAGCCGAGCCTAACTCTGAATGAAGAAGCCGTCCACACGAAACCAGGCGAACAAGTCATGAGAGTCAAGATAGAGAATGAGCAACAGATGAGGAATGGAAAGTACCTTGATGGTCTGATAGGAGCCGCTGAAGAGGTGTCTTTCTGATGCTACCAATGCACGCACCCAGTGATTAAGGCCCGTCAGTTCTTGAATGAGTTCCATGGTTTGAAGATTCCACACCTGGCATGCAACAGCACAGATTCAAAGTGAGGAAATTGCTGGTTTGCATGTGACAGCAGAAATACAAGAGACAGTATTACTGATCAAGGGTGTTTAAGGCACCGATTACATAGTCATTGTTAAATCCCACAGAAGCGACTGAATATTACTGATTTTCCCACTTCGCTTCAAATGAGTGCCGTACAACCAAAACCAAGCAATTCCTCTGACCAATCACAGGAGACGCAAGCAGCGCAATGAGCCAATCAGAATTTGAAGTAATTACATGCAACCGGCGCCAAGCGCGGGAAAATGCGCTCGTGCAAGTCGCGATTGGCTTTGGTTTTGCTTTTCATTGGCTGAGAAAGTGGCGCGAGTTTTGTCAACCAATCACGGGTCGAAGTAAAGCAAAACCACAGCCAATCAACAGTCAATTGAAAACCGCTTTAATATGAGGTGTACATACACGTGTGTCATCATGCGCAAAGGTACACTGTCCAAAATGTTGTTGCCAGTTTGCACAGTACCTGCATTACATACCTACCCAATTTGTAAGTAAACGGATTCAAACAATTTCATCTGACTGCCAAGCTGTCGAAAATTTTTCTCATTCCATAGCCCATTTTACAATTTTGATTTCATTTGTTTTTTCAGCTTTATTGGACACATCAAAATAAAACAAAACGGGACATCATTAAAACATATACGATACAAATTACAAATATTTAGTGAAGCGCAATGGCAAGGGCAGACTCTAGAAAGGAACCACGTACAGGGCAAATCAAACGCCAGCCAAGCCTAGACCGTTGTGTGTTCAGTGACTTGGCCTTTGAATGAAAGCGAGGCTGCACGTGAGCTTGTATTGATACTGACCTCTCTGCCTTACTCGGGTAAATGTGGATTAGTTGGCATAAGAACAACATGCATGATTTATGTGAGAAAGCAGTGAAGTCTGTATCAAAAAAGGTCACCCCCAGTCTCGTTTCCATTCACAGGCCAGGTCACTGAGCATGCAAAATGTAAAATGGGCTGTTATCTGCAAAAATCATAGCACGGTGGTCAGATTACATAATTATACCAAACCATACTAACCCAGTGATTTTTAGAAATTGACCTAATTAGGGTACAAAACAATTCAAAAGTCATTGACAGTAAGCAAAAGCTACATTTATATCCCAAAATTAGCTTCACAACACAAATACTCCAGACGGCTCCATACCTTAATTTTCTTCAGCGATCCACTAAACAACATGTTTCTTTTAGTGACCAGTGTACAGACCGGGTTCTCGTGGCCACGAATAGAGTCCAGCAACTCGAGGGCTTCCAGACACCATACCTGTGATAGAAATGACAAAGGTAAGGTCTGGCGCGTAACAAAATACAGAGAAGATATTTGCAACTTAGTTCATGGTACGTACATTTATCGTGCAGTCAGCGGATCCACTGTAAAGTTTTTTGCTGAAAAAAAAAGAGGATTGTGTTAAGAGGTGTCAACAAACTGTTTCTCTGGAGCGGCCCAGGACTACAACCAATCCCATACTAACTTCAAATATGGTACGCCAAACCATCAACAATAAAAACGTGATAAAAGAGCCCGTAATTACTTCCAAGTTGTCCCGAGCGAGAGACAAAAAATCATATGCGATATGAATAGTAAGAAGCGTGGAAAAACGGGGAATCTGATGCAAACGGTGTCTACCATGAGAAAAAAGAACAAGACCACTGGCATCAAACCCAAGAAAAATGTATCGGCATCAAGTGCACACAACCGATACCAAGCGTGGGAAAACGTCAAACGGCTGCCACGCCCAGGAAAACATGCAGGCATTGTCAAGCGCGGGAAAACGTACGTTCCATTTGAACCTTGCAATAGTACCTTGCACGGCTACACAGACAACAGTTAGCCCTGATTGGTTTAACTTTTGTCGCCTTTAGCACAAAATCAATTACACAATAGACCCCAGAGCGGTTTACATTTGAATGTCGTAAAACCAAAACCAAAGCAATTATTCTGAGCAATCACAAACGACACAATCAGTGTAATGAACCAATCACTTTACGAAGCAATCACACGTAGCCGACGCCAAGCGCGGGAAGTACGTGCGAGATCACGTGCGAGAGAGATCGCGCGCGGTTGGTTTTACTTCTCACTGGCGTGAGTTTGCCAACCAATCACAGAACGAAGTAACGTAAAACCAAAGCAAATGCGAATCACTTTTGACACACGGCTGAAAACCACTCCGTACTTTCGAGAAAATTTAAGAAATGTAATAAATCTCGTATGAAAAAATTTCCTTTATGTCTTGTTACAGTATTAAAACGTCTCATGAGGAAGTAATAACAATGTTGGTTGGTGGGTAACATACTCGTGAGTGCACAAGGCCAGCACAATGCCACTATGTCCCTCCAGCGTTTTCACACATTTGTAAGTCGTCAGGGTGTCCCATACCTAAAGAAAAATAAATGACCCAACTAAAGCTAAACAAGCAGCATTACTGGATCAAAATTACTCGTTAGCTTTATAGGCTTTATTTAAAGAGGGTAAACACTTAACAGTAGTCCTAAGACACTGTTTGTAACACGAGTTATAACAATGCATGTTTCCCGCCACCATGTACCACTTGCTCACTAACTGTTACAACAGCAGTAAAAAGTCTACATGTATTGTTTTATTAAACAAACCTTTATTGTCTTGTCAGATGAACCACTAAAGAGCCAATCCCCATTGGTACACAAGGTCCACACAGGACCCTGATAAAAAAAAAGAATGTCAGACAATTAGGTATGAAATTTATATACTCTGGCATAGTGTATATAGGCAACATGGCAGAGTAAATAACGTGACCAAATATTGAGAGAGCGACAATTCGGGCATTACTTTCTTCACGGTACGTTCATGAGCATTTAGTCTTGTGAATCAAATAAGAGCAAAAACGCATTAAAGTGAAATTAGATGCCAATCATCCCAGACAAACTGCAGGGAGTTCCTTTTCAAACGGAGTGGAAGTAGGCGAAAGGAGATTAGGCGGACAAATCACCAAAAAATTTTGACTTTTCTCTCTATTTATTTTTTGGCTTAAGTCAGAGTTACAGGCGACCTTGTTGTCTACAGGCGGCGAAAATCGCCGGTCGCCTGCATAACTGGAGAACCCTGAAAACGATGACGGGTGGGTCGGTATAATTATTACTAAGTACAAAGCAAAATTAAATGCTTTCAGTACGAAATGGTTCTGAAACGCGCAGCAGAAAGTTATAAAGAGGGTGACAAATTAACATAACGTATTAACCGGTGCGTACTCTGTTACCTGGTGGCCAACAAAAGTCCCCTTGCACTTGAACAAAGGCTGGATATCAAAAGCTAGAGAACGATAAAAAAAAAAACAGGTTGACTTCGGTAACAATTAACGGAGCATAAAAACAACTAACGAGAAATTTTAAAATGGGAATTAATATCACATACTTCCTACACCCCATAGACGAGCCTCGACATTTGAGAGATCAGTCTGTTGAACGCAACAAACAAGAGACAATCAAGTTTCACAGAGTATTTATAGACGTTCACACACGCATAACATCTGTGCTTTACGAAAAATTCAAAATGAGTTGTTAATAGCTGAGAGAGTTAGTGTCCCAGCTAAAGCAGTGTTGTAAATATCACTGTTAGATGTATCAACCTCATGAAAACTACCAAACAGGAAGAAAGAGTAAACTGAGAAGTTGTGTTTAGGGTAAACTAACTCGAAGAATACACCACTTTCCTAATGATCAGTTCCAAAGTGAATTGTGGGTAGAACCAGTCCTTTGAGAGGGCAAACGGTCAAAATTAGACTTCAAATTACGTCTTTAAATGGCCGTTTCCCCCACAAAGGACTGGATCTACCCACAATCACTCGGAACTGATCATTAGTAAAACAGTGTATTGGATCAATGTTAGTATCTGGGCAACAGTGCACCAGCCCCTCCCCTAACCCAACATTGACACTAACTTAAAATATATACTTATTACAACTCTTTGGGTTAGGGGAGGGGTAGGTTTGCTGGATCAATGTCAGTATCTGGAAAACTGTGCACCTACCCCTCCCCCAACCCAACATTAACACTAACTTATTAACTTATTATAACTTGTTGGGTTGGGGGAGGGGTAGGTGAGCAGCTGTCCAGATGTACTGGTATTGATCCAAATTTTTTACTATACCTGGATTTGGGAAATGCTCTGTCTTGAGTCCAGCAAATCTGATGACAATTTTGTTTGGCTTTCATCTAAAAGATCTTAACAAAGTAATAAAAAGGCCACACAAGTTAATTAGATTGAACATCAAAAACATTTGAACAAATGTCTTGTATATCTTACCTATTCTGATATCCACAGTTTTCTCCATCCTATCCACTCGCTCAGTTAACTTTAATATCATCGCCTTGAGGAACACAATTTCCTGAAAGAAAGTTTACCAAGCAAACACATAGTTTAAAATGTTAGCTCACAGATGCATTGCAAATTAATAATCCACAGGTTATAACATTTATCACTAAAGGGCAAAATTACTGAACACTGATTGGCTGAGATAGAGGGCATTCAAGAGAGCCGATTACTGTTTTTTTGTAAATCAGTTCTAACAAACTTTACAATGGCCAACGTGATTTAGTTTAAACTAAATTTGTTTCTTTTTGGCCAGGACTTTGGTTAACAAAATTTGTTTTTTTTGGTCAGAGATTTTGGTTAAATCTCATTGAATCGATTGGTTCATTAGATTTGATTGAAATTTGCACTCGCGTTAAGAGGGCTTCCAGTGACAAATGAATAAACTGCTTTGCCCTTTTAGTGATAAACAAGTAATCCCATGTTTCCTCATAAAATTAAGGTATAATCATCACTTGTGTTTTCAGAAGTTGATGAAATTTTGCGACTCTGGCAATTTCAGCAATTTTCAGCAACACATGCTGTGAGTAATCCTTAATTTTACTTGGCCCTATGTGATTACCCATACTAAGTATTGTCAAGTACGAGAGAACCATTGGCCACTTTTGATACTAGTAAGGGCCTGGGAATGAATCCAAACTTTATTGAAAATCAATCAAATTGAACTAAATGGTGTCCCACATAAAAGGGTACCTCAAAATTAGTAGTTTCAAGAAATTTGGTCAGTTCAGGGAGCAAGCTGTTTGGGGTTTTTAACCCAAGAACCCGCTCTTCTCTGGAACACTACCTCACTATGGTGTTACAACACAGTGACTTGATGTTTCTGTACCTGATCTTTATCTTTGAGCATTGTTTTGAGTTCTTCCATTCTCTTGTCAGTATGCTGAAGAAATTCCTGGCAGTAACAATAAAAAACATAATTTCATAAATGGAATACTGGTACATTTCCCATTTGACATTCTAGTGAACATCCTATGGCATGCACCTCAGAAGTTGGCGGTCTGAAAGCAAAGGACCATGGAAAGAAGTACAATAATTCCTTGGGAGAAGCCTTGGGTGGGCATCAGGGGGAGGGACAGGGGCTTTGTCTAAGTTGTTTATCCCCAGAGCTCCTCCTCTTTCCATAAGTATAACTGGTATAGGGCATTGGTTCAATCTGTCGTCCTACAACCATGAAATACCATACTTTGTCCAGGTACATTGCAGGTAGTTTGTTTCAAACCCATTAATTTTATTATGTAATATATCAAACAAGAGAGACAGTGTTTCATCGGGATATCCAAACACAGAGAAGAGAGTTGAAAATATGACGTGCAGTGGAGTATTTTTGATGGAATCTGAGGTGTTTGGATGGCCAATGAAACACTGTCTTGAGTGTTTGATATATCTTCTCAATTGAAACAAAAACTAAGGAATTTACGGGGAAGTAAAATTGTCAAAATCTATGCTAATTAAGACTGGGTATCCAAACACCCTTCACAGTTGTGATTTCCTTTGTTTTAACTTGCTAAATTATTTATGTGTGAGAAGATGACTTGGAAAACCATAAGTTAATGAGGGTTACCATGTCTGTCTGACTATCAAACAACCAAAGCATTTTATTTCTACTTTAGCGGGTAAGGGGAAGCACTTCCTGTGGACTATAACTTTTCCATGGCCTCCATGATAGGCAAGCAGGTAAACCCAAGCTACTTAAGTATCCTTCTAGCTGCTGTATTTTGATCAAATGATGGAGTTGTCTTTGTTAAATCCTACAAGGCTAAGGTAAACATTGCACATACCTTAACAGCTTCAAACTTGCATGTTTCAAGATGGAGACGCACTTCTTTGTGATTGCCCTCCATGTGGCAGCTGAAACATTATCACAGAGTTCAAGAGGATCATTCAAACAAGGTTGACATGGCAAATGAGCACTAGGGTAGATGCACTAAGGGAATGACTTAAAGAGCTCCATTAAGTTTGAGTCCTACCACCAACTTTGTAGCCGGCCAAATCACTCACATGTCTGCTACTTTATAACAACTTTATTTGCATATACAACTAGAAGAAAAAAAAGTATAAATGCAAATGGGGTGCCAACAGGGAAGAACTTAATCTTCATATAAAAGCTGACCCCCAGAAGAAAAAAATATATACAGAGAATATAGAACATAAAACATCCTAGTGCGATACAGAATCCCTAAATGAGCAACTTATACAGACGCCTCTTAAAGTTGTTAACATTGACTGCTTCAACGACATCTTTCAGTAAGGAATTCCACTCATCAATGTACCTATGCCAAAAGGAATACTTAAGGATATTTGTACATGCATAGGGTTTCCAGATCTTATAACTATTGGTACATGTTGTACGGCAAGTAGAGAACTTTACATAATCATCTAGATTTACAATACAAAAGCCCTTGATATACTTAAAAAGTTGTGTCAGACTTAAATTTCGACAGGTTTTGAGATCCATCCATCTAAGCTTCAACAGTCTTTCGTCATAAGTAATTTCCTTGCTAAGAATCCACCTAGAGACATTATGTTGAATTTGATCTATGGTAGTTTATCTGACAAGTATTGTTGATAGGGATTCCAAACGGGGCACACATATTCAATCAATGGACAAACAATAGATACCGGTATGTATCCCATTTTTATAGCTTCAGATCATCTACCAAAAGTGCGTTTAAGTAAGCCCAAAATGTGGTTTGCTTTTGCAGCAACTGATAGAACATGGGATTTCCATAAAAGATCACTTGAAAGAGTCATGCCAAGATGCTTGTGTGAAGTGACTTTCATGAATGGAACCGAGTTGATGTCATAAGAACAGGTAGCTGCTGCCATCAATCTTGTAATTCTCATGAATTCGCATTTGTCAATGTTTAAATTCAGAGACCATGAACTGCACCAGTCACTCATTTGATGTAACCCTTGTTGAACAGGAGTAGAATAAATTTGACATGCCTGGCTAAATGTAATTTAGGCAAGGTTAAACTCAAGACAATGCTGGACCAGCAGTCACCCCCTTTAAGGCACCTGCTCCCAAGCTCATTTTTTGTTGATGAGTTTAACTCACATTTTAAACTGCCCTGAAACCTCATGTTTTCAGAACTGTAGTTTTTTGTGCCCTCTCTTTCTACTCTTGGAAGTTATTATTTAATATTGCAACAGGACATGGCGGAGAGTAAGTGACTAAAGTAAAAATTGGTTAATACCCATATTTTTGATGAGGACATCTCATGTGCTCACAAATTTGTAAATGATCTTCAAGATCCTAAAAAGCAGAAAGTCAAACACAAGGTTATCAGCAATGAAAATAACCTCAATAATGTACTTCAGACATTTTAGTCATGTAAGGAAAGGAAAGTTAGGAGAATGCAACAAACTATAATATTAATGTGGACAGGTTTGAATTCGCCTTATGAATTCATACTACAGCAAATGTACCAAGCTAATAGGCTTTTGAAGACAAATTCCTGGTCAACTTCTTTAATTCATGAACACTTTGCTCAGCAAAGATAAAGAATAGTTACAAGTAGGAATGTGGCCAGACAATGTCCAATGGCGTATATTGTTATTTGTGCAACTAGAAAATGGATGAAAACCATGGATTTTGATCTGAGATCTGGTTGGAGTTTCAAGACCTAAAAACACCAAAGATCCTAAATCTAGCAGACTATCTCTCAAGGGTTGCAAGAGTAGGGGAGCCGAGTTGAAGCAGTGGTGAAAGCGCTCGCCTTCAACCAATGTGGCCTGGGTTCAATTCCCGAATGCAGCTTTATAAGTGGGCTGGGTTTGTTGGTTCTATTTTCTGCTACAAGAGGTTTTTGGTACTCCAGCTTTCCCCTCTCCTCAAGAACCAACATTAATAATTATTAAAATTTTGATTTGAGTTGACTTAAAGTTGATTTGATTATTAGGGTATTCTAATAATATAAGTCTCCACAATTAGTAAGGCACTGGTGCTCAGCTAGAAAGATTGAGACTCTATTTAATAATGATTGTATTGTGCTGGGTGGCTACAGCACTAGCTAATACTGAAAATGAAACATGCAAGTCCTAGAAAGGAAGAGACCAGTGAAATGTTACACAAAAATCTGGACTTACCATTTTGAGTAACGTTGGGCACTGTGAGCTATTAGGACATTGAGTTGGAGCATACTGGCAGTTTCTTTCATGTTCACTGCAAAATACAATTAAGTACCTTCAGGTGATTCCTCACATTTGCCAAACAAATCTTTTCAACCCAGTGTGTACAGGCCCTTAGGCCCACTTTCCCACAACTTGAAAACAACAACTAATACATCTTTGCAGTGATAGAGCAGTTTTCAATAACTGAATTATTGAACCTTGACGTTAATTGTTGTTTATAATTATTGATTTTGCATTGCTTTACTCCCTCTGTGATTGGTTTACAAAACTTGCCCCACCAATGACAAGAAAAACCAAAATCTATCATGACTTGCACACATCTATCTTATTTGCGCTTTGGATGCATGTATTATTACATGCACCCAAAGCAATCCAAACTAAGCAATTATTGCTTAGTTTGTATTCGGTTGGCTGGAGTAATTAGTTTGGTTTTGATTTTGGTTTTATGCCACTCAAATGAAAACTGTGCTAAAGCTTGACTTACTGTCTGTTAGAGAGCTTAACTGTAACTGGGCATCCTGATGAATTAACTTCATAATCAGCTAAGGATCCTGATGACTTCATTCTACAGCCATACTTGCAGTGAATGTAAAGTTCACCAATCTGTTCTGATACCTACCAAAATAAATTAAAAGAAGCACTGCAATTACTGCTTGATAGAGAAGAAAATGTACCATATGTGTACTACCAGAATTTACCATTAAATAACACATTTATAGGATGTATTGTACACCTCTGCCCTACATATATTAACTTACAACTTGCCAGATTTGTGACTTTGAGAAAAAATAAAGGAAAAATTTAGTCAATTACTCACAGCAAGGTTAACAACAACTATTGACAGTTTGTTGTCATCAACAGGACACTTTTCTGAGGTTCTTGAGAGAACACAACTTCGACAAAACGTATGCTAAATACAATAAAACAATAAGAAAAATAAAAAAACACAAATGCAATGAGTAGTATGACAACACATGACACAAAGCTTGAAACCAACCCTTTTTAAAACACCCTTACCCACTCTTACGGGGAAACAAAAACAAATATTAGCGCAGCAAAATGATGGAATCACCTGCAAATTTAAAAGGGACAAGCTGTTCCCACAGCCTTCACTTTGAGCAAATGATCTACAGGTGAAGTATTTATGAGTGATGAACCCCTAGTTCTATATTGCAAACACTATATCATGGAACATTATCAAATAACTGTACGTGTCACTGGGCACTGATGTTAAACCACTGGCCTTTCCCACTTCATCTGCCCACTCAAAAACATGAATAGAACATAAATAATCCACACTGACCACCAAGAGTAGGCAATGTAGCTCCCCGTGCTGACCTGACCTACTTTCTACATGGCAGTGGGCTGAGTCCACCAGTCCATGCAATTAAGCTAGTAACATTGCAAGAAACAACAGTCATATTACTGTTACCCCTTGGTGTCTACCATGAGCTTCACAGTAAGACTTCAAGCTAGGCCCCTATAAAAATTATTAGCAACACTTTCCAATTACACACTTGTAATTCATCGATCAAATAGGTTTTTAGGAAACATTACCAGTTGCACATAATGCATCTATCCAATAAGTTTTGACTTTTTCAGTCATACTAATATAATTCTACAATCAATATGGTTCTAACCTTTGACTCTTTCGTTTCAGTCCCAAATTGGGATCATGCAAATACAGTAAGCAGTCAGTGACATGCCAAAGAACCAACAAACCAATGAGGGAACCAACAAAAAATGATACCTCCGATGGGCTGCTGAACAATTATGAGCAAACGAAAGGAAGAAAACAAAACTAAATTATTTTTCTTACCCCACAAGATGTAATGACAGGGTCTTTAAACACACGTTGGCACAACGTGCAGAACAGCTTTGATGAAGGCTCCTCCACAAACAAAACAATTGCCTGAAATTATCAAAAAGGGCCACTGACATGATTATCATGTTTTGAATTGCAAGTAAAACAAAAGGAGTTTAAACTGAGGCTTCTGAAACATGATTTCCACAAAACTCAAGCATTTTGTTGTCTTTTCTTAGATCTTTAAATAATAAAGAAAGAATGAGAAAATGTATTTTATGATTTGTGACCGTGCATAGGATTTAGTACACTAATGCTTTACTGTTTAATGGAAAAAAAAGATTACTATCTGTTTACCAAATTCGTTTAAAATGGATCATCAAAGCGCTTAAACGTTTGCTCATCTGTTTTCTGGAACCTTGTGTCCATTTAACGTTTTGGACAAAATGTTTAAATGGTTAAACTATCTGTTTAAAAAAATTAGCATCCGTTTAATGTTTTGGACAAACGTTTAAACAGTTAGCTTGTCTGTTTATTAATACCTTGCATTTGTTTAATGGTTTTGACAGGTAAGCTTCGAATTCACTGTTTAAAGAAAACCAGCCAAACTGATAAAAAACAATATCGATAAGATGGCGAGAAGAGCAATCGGTTGAACTTACCTATGCTTTCAAAATTTACTGTACCTTAGAAGCCGTTTAATTACAAGAATTATCAATAGAGACATTGAGAAACTCATATCAATGCAAGCATTTTGTTCAAATCAGAAAAGGTTATCGCTTCTTCATAATCATCACCAGGCCATATGTTTTCGAACAGATCAAAACAGAAACATTTCAGATATTATTTTCACCCGTGCATTGCATCGAAAACATCGATGTATAAATGCAAGTAAACAGAAACAATTTGTACTGGACATGGCAAGGCTTACTATAAAATTTTCATTCCCTTTGCCCTGCTTTAAAAGCTTTTTTCATCCAACCATTTACCGCTTCCAGCTATCTGTTTACAGATTTTGATCAACCATTTAATGTTTTAAGGCATCTGTTTATTTTTTTTTTCGATCCATTTAACGGTTCAGTGAATCCATTTTTGGACTTTGCTCTACCATTTAACACTATTGGCTATCCGTTTAAACGGATAAGGACACCATTTAACCGCTCTACTTACCTGTTTACTAACCATTTAAAAACCATTTATTTTTACCCGTTTAATGGTAAAGCGTTAGTGTACGAAATCCTGTGCATGGTCACATTTTAAAAAATGGAAGAATCCATGAATTTGTTACCAAATATTTTGGTCCATTGTGAGTTTATCTGAATGCATTCTGTTTGTTCATAAAGACAGGAAGATAGGAAATAACATATAAAGCCAGTAAATTACCTGATTTGTTAATGAATCTCCCCTAATCTTGGGGGTTAGTGAGGAAGTACAATACATAACCTTTAACTGGCTTTATGTGTGTAAATAAAATAACGAAATGTGTCAAAGGTCGTGAGTAAATGTAAAAGTTGAACCTTGCTCAACTCTTACATTTATGTGCAACCTTCCATACATTGTCTCTATTTTATTTACGCATTAAAGCCAGTGAAAGTCCATACACCTGTATGCTTGTAAAAATTACAGAAGAGTGAAAATCCACCTTTTAACTCCTACTGCACAGTTGAAATTTTTCTCTTTCCAACGCTAGTTTGTTGAACACTGACAGTCAGCTACTCCAAGAGGACATGACCTGAATACACACAGAGTAGACATGTGATTGAATAATACAAACCTCATCATCCTCCTCGGTACAGCTTGAAATGGAGTGATGAGAGCGAGCAGATATTGTTGATGATGTCCTGTTATGGCGCTTGAAACACATAGCATCAAAGCTTCCCTAAATTGCAGTATAAACATGGAATTAACAAGTTGCATACAGTTGTTTTTAACAGTTCCATGACAAGGGTGTTGATACTTAATGTTTCTTAAAACAATGTTGTCTACAGGAAAATTTAATTGTCCAATGTGTTCCATTTTAATGTTTTTTTTTCTGAAGAAAAACAAAGGGTTGTTTTATTTCACATTTGTTTTTGGATCTTTACCATTATTTGAAGTTAGTGCACCTGGCACCTTGATGGTCTCACTAATAATAATAATTATTATTAGTGAGACCATTATACAATTATTATTGATATAATTATAAAAACTGACAAGTTGGTTTCAAGTTAATGGTCAGCAAGCACATTCTGCAAAAATGTTGTCTAGGCAAAACAAAATTCAGGTAAACATTTCTCAACCCAGCTTGAATCTCAATTTCCTTTGTCCCCTAATGTGAAAATGAAAATGTTTTACCTGAATTCAAGGCTGTGCTGTAAGAAAAGAAGTTGGGAGCCCTAGCCTCTAAATCCACGGTGAGATCCAGGATATAAGTTACAAGAACCAATATTTCCTGGTCACCCAAAGGCTAAAGTAGGGGGGGGGGGGGTACTCAACAGATGCTTGGGTAGGGAGGTGCTGCCCAGGGAACTCAAACCCTGACCCTGTTTAAAGTGCCTATAGCCCCAATATTTTTTTTCGCTAACATGCATCTTTGCACCTTTTCGAAATGGATTGTGGCACTTTTTGTCCTTTTGTCTCCAAATCTTGACTGTTATAGGCTTTGAAACAGAGCATCATTTGATTCACAACCGAGTCAGAAGGGGAGTGGGTCTATTCCTGATTTGACGTCACAAACTGATTTGCATGCATGTTTACAAAGAGTCAATGCGATGCAAATCATTTTGTGACGTCAAATCAGGAATAGACCCACTCCCCTTCTGACTTGGTCATGAATCAAATGATGTTCTGTTTTAAAGCCTATAAAAAGTCAAGATTCAGTGAAAAGAGGAAAAAAATGCTGCAATTTGTTTCAAACAGGTGCAAAGATGCATTTTAGCGAAAAAAATATTTCGGGGTTATAGGCACTTTAAGACACAAATCTCTGATTTCCCCATCCCATTTAAGACAGAATCCAGATTATTCAGACCCTATCTAAGACAACAAATAAACAAAGACAATGCTTTGCAGTTACCACTTATCATTTTTTTAGTGTAATAAGCTGTAATTATCAAAGTCAAGGGAAGCCCACCAATATTTGGCGGCTTGTGGTCAGGCTTAGACTATAAACAAACATCTCAGCTTATCCTGTTTAAGCCATTCGGTCATGTAGTGATACCCTGTTTAAGACAGAAAGTGATGAAATCGATATCCTGTTCAAAACAAAACACCCTGAAACTATACCCTATTGGGCTGCACGTCCTCATTCAGGGTTTTCAATTTAAGCCGGCGCCCAACGCAAGTCCAGGGGTTTCATTAAGTTTTAAAGTAGAAGGGACCTTGTGATAGAGTTAACGGGCACAAGTATATAGATTCTGGCCTTTGTTCTTGAGACCTCCTTTAAGCAGAGGCGGGTACAGTACTCAGCGTAGACAGGTGCTAGTACCCGGGTCCCGGCTTCTAATAAAACCCCTGAAGTCACCAGCTACTTTAAACGTTTGTGCCGGATACTTTGGCATAAACCTCGGCTCAGCAGCACTGTGCTGCTATCGTGGTGCAATAGTCCTCTGGGTACTTCAGAATATCCTCCTGCTACTTTTTTTCTTTTTGAAACCCCTGCTCATCAAGGCCATATAAGGAAGTAAATACCCCTCCCCCCCACCAGGGCATATATAAGGGCTGTCTGTAATGACCCCACTTGACGGGGTTCGAAATTGCGACCAGCTGGTCACCAATGCAACTGAAAATTGAGTGTTGGTGACCAGAATTTTAAGGCTACATGTAGTGGCCAGGAAGCGACTTTTAGTGTCTTACAATGTTTTGAACCATGCAGTGCTCAAGAAACCATTTTGTTTCAAAGGTAAGATTCGTGTTATTCTTGACCTTTAGAACAGTTGTAATCCACACACCAGGTAATCGCCATTTAGTGGGTGCCGTTTACATGTAGGAAAGTGTTTCAACTTAGCGTATTTGTGTTTCGCTCTGAATAAAAAAATCACGGAAACCTTTTGGCAACTGAAAAAAAGTGTTTTGTCACCACTATGCATCCACATATAAAAGTAAATTTCGGACCCTGACTAGAAAATTAAAGCAGGAGGGAGTGATCAGACTCTTGCAGACTGTATTTTATATTGCACAGGCTCTATACCTGATCTGAGCCAATTGCCCCATTGATGTCTCCTTCTCGACCTAAACCACTTGTGCTGTTACTTGAAGACATGCATATCATGCTATTGGAATTTCTTGCAAGACTTCCATGACGCTCACCATCAACTGTGTATGAACAATACCGATCACTGTTGAGTGAGTTAAACATGCATTACGCACACTAAATATTTGTTGTCTACCCACTCAAATTTAATGTACCGGGTATATGTAGTTCCCGGATAATAGAGTTTGTAAAAAGCTGTCAACAAAGAGTAGAAAAGAAGTAGTAAAATTCAGTATCTCTAGTGACAGTATTAGTATTTAGTTTAATTGGAAAAAATTAAAAATGCCACAGGAATATTAGAAAAGATCTGGCAGATGGCCATGCCATTTAACGAGGCAATATCCCTCCTTCAGAATAATGCCCCAATGCTACACGCATTTTTTTTAATTATTTGAATATGGCCCTTGGCAAATTTTTGATTCCTATGACTCTTGACTCACCACACTTCATAGCTATAGTGGTACTGGCCACTTAAATGTACAACATCCCTTTGACAACTAAATCAATACAAAAAGAAACTGGGTTGTCAGACTGTTACTAATTTCCTAGTAGCTCCTTCCATTGCTGTATATTATCTCTGGCCATCTGGTTACTTAATTGGCTTATTATTCACAGTGCATTCTGCAACCAGACTGTCAGAGCAACATACATGTAGATACAAGCCAGTACCCTGCCTGTCTCTATTTTTACCTTGCTACATTCACTACCATGTGCAATAAATGAGACTGTAATAAATGGTTTTCACTGTCACGCCATAAAAAAGTAAATTTGAAGCTGTTCAATGAAAAAAGCCAAGAACATGACCAATACATAAATCACCTCTCCAGGTCTCATTTCTGTGTGATACGTGTATTGTTTCCGAGTTGTTTGCTGAAGCGTGCCATGCAACTTTATGGAGTTTTGTATAGAATCGCAACATTGGTGGACCACTTTGGTCCACCAATATGGTGGCCGGAAATTAACAAATTAAAACATCTGGAGTTCACCTTGCAATGAAAGCCCTTACTTTCCACTCGTGAGACAGTACATTATGTGTACAAACACATCTCCTAATATACTTGAAACATTTAAACTAGAGGAATCATAACAAGATACATTTTTTTTCAACCAAATAGGTTTGTATCTTGGTGTTACGCAAGGTGACAATTCGGAAATTCAAAATGCTGTATTTTCAAAACGAAAGACATTACAGAACTGGTTACTCCCAAAAAAATTTTTTTTTTCTAGGTCATCCTCAACGTCGTATAGATAAAAATTCAAAAGACCTAGTGATTTCAATTTTAGAATTTGATGATGTCACTGTGAAAACCATCTATTGGGTTCTGGTAACATCCAGAACACTCAAGAGTTCCTAAAACCCCAAACAAACTTATTTAAAAACTTGTTTTAATATGCTAGTAGATGTGCAGCAACTCTAGTAATGACACCACTTTCTTTGCTAAAGACTTTGAGGGCATCCATTTTGATCGACTTTTCCTGCAACTTCAAAAATTAGCTACACTGTACGGCTTTGTAAAGCAAAGACTGAGATACTTTCGAGATCATCAAACAAGAAAACATAGATTTTGAAGGAAAATGTTGCCTACACGAGATATTAGCTTTTTAACAAAAACTTCAATCTCCTTTTCCCCTGCTTCTCAAACCTTTCCCAAAGCACCAAGTAACTACTGCAAGCACCTGTATAACAGCTTATGGCTACCAATTCATGATCATCATTGACTACAATGAATATGTTACAGGTTAAATTCGATCTCAGGTTATTTTTTATTTAACCTAGCTCAAAATGAAATTCCTTTGTCTTCTCATGAATAATTAGGGTTAGGAGACAAAGGAATTTCATTTTGACCTAGGTTAAATAAAAAATGACCTGAGATCAAATTTAACCTGTAACAAATACATTACATTTTGCTTTGATTTGAAAGTCCAGAGCTTATGATTAATTAATGAAAGATAGAACTGAATCAAAAAACCAATTGAACAAGCCTTTTTGATAGATGCTAAAATAGCGCCTTTGCAGTTTTAATTCAGACTTAATAAAGCAAAGAAATTAACACATACTTAGTTTTCAATATAATTTTTGCATGCAGATTAATCCATCTAATATTTAGGATAGTACTGTACAATTGTACAGTACCATGGGCACTGAAGTTGTATAAGGCTTTACTTTTGCAATTTAAAGACTACAATTTTGAAAAAAATTACATTGTTTCACATAGTAAGTATTCTAGTGATAATTTTAAGGTTTACCTCTGGTTATGGTTGTCACTGGTGAGAAGACAGATGTTCCAAATGTGGTTTCCATACGTGCCTACAGGTAACATTTAATTGGAATTAAGTTAGTTTCAAACAGCTCTAAAACACATTTTCCTCATGAAGGACGAATTCAGGCATATCTTTGTCTAAATCAAAAGCCAGTGTCTTATAACTATGCAAATTAACCAGCTGATACTTACAAAATTTTGGGTACCTTAATAAAATACTCACCATCTTTAGATAATTATATCAAACTACTTTTCAAAGTCATATTTCTAAATATGATAAATATTTTTTACAAGTATGAGAATACTATAAAAAAGCTTCTTTTGTGGTCTTACACATAAAACATATAACCTAGATTACTTACATATCTGAGGTTTATATTCACCACCTATCCCTTCATTGGCAAACATGCAATTTTAAATTTTACATTAACTGCAGCCATTGTTATTTGAAGGCTAGCAATAATGGATTGATAAAATTGATTACTTCTTGAGAGTTGACTGAAAGGGTTTGAAATAAACCCTGACCACAACTGTTTCTTGAAACATTTGTCTCTCAAAGCCATTGCACCAGCACAGTGTTAAATTACCAATGGGTCAGATATTCATATTCAAACCATGGTGCCAAAGAAAAATAAATTGTGAAGGAAGTCTTTATTTCACCTATAACTGTGCAGATCACTCGTCTCAATCTGGAGGAACTTAAGTGTTTTGGTTATCAAATAAAAATGCAGTCGTGGCTGATTTACATGTAGAAGTCAGCAAAAGTAATATTATTTCTTATCAATAAAACCTATAGTGCTATTATGACCAAAGGGTGTACAAGGATTCAAAATGGTGTGTTATCTGATGTTGAGCATGGAGTGAGAGTTTGATGTGTCAAAAAAATTAATATTACAGTCACCATGATGATGCGGCTTTAACCCGTCGCCTCACTAAGGAATGTTTTGGTGTACATTGAGTTAAGCAACGTACAATGTCTGAATCATGCTCTTGTTCCTGCCTTGCCATTATTGTATCCACATGTATATTCCACTTGAAAGGGGCACAACATACAAACTTGCTTTTACATTAATGTTTTCAGTTGCTATGGGGTTGAACAGAGTCATAGGGTATCAGACTATAGAGAAATTTGAAAAGATAAGTAAGCCAGTGGGTTCGTCCTTTCATTCAATAGGCGAAATACTTGGTAGATTATATCAGTTTGTGTGTCATAATAGGGACAGTAGATCTGTATTGAAAAACGTTTCCAAAAAGCACCCTTGGCAACGGATTTATTTTCCAATTGGATTAATAAAAATCGTGAGACAGGAAAAGCGAAAAACGGTGCTCTAAGAAACAATTAACTTTGAACCAGAGTTTTTCAGTTCGTAATCCACTCTGTTAAATTTAAGCTTAATTGACTGAAGTGTCGTAGGTTTAATTTCAGACTTGGCCTTATTTTTCTGCAAACTAATTCTCTCGTACAAATTATGAAATCGCGAAATTTGTTTTTCAACAGTCAACCTATGAAAACGAAACTCGAACCCACGTATGAATAACATCAATTATGCAGTCTGAACATGGTGGCAAAATTAATGCCGTTGGAAATTTCCAATGTTTACTTTCTATGTTATTATAGTATACAGACTTCTTCATACCGAGACACCACAGCGAGATAAAAAGGACTTATTAAAAACATTTTCAGTTGCAGAATACAAATAAAAGTCCTCTCCTAAGGCCACGGTAGACGCTATATCAACGTGAAATAATAAACCTAATTTAAACTTACACAAATTAAAGATTGGCTTTCCCATCGCATCTGCTTCCCTCAATTTATGATCATCACGAAGGACGACTTAGCTTAAAACCTAACTTGGCCCCGGCCCCTGTTTAGAGGCACGATCGGAGAAGCAAGTTAGTTATTTATATTTTATGTTATCTTTTAAGAGAAAACGCTTGTTGGTCTTTCTTACCTTGGTGTTGATTGATTCGTAGGATTGCGATCTAACACTGTCAGCTTGCATATTCCCAATGATCCCAGACATTTTTCAACCCACACAACAACCTTCTCACGCGAGAGATCAACAATTCTGAAGACGCGACGAAGGGAGAATACTGCGTTAAGCCATCACAAAATCTTGCAGAAACATCTTTAAGGCTTCCGTGTAATTGCTGTGGTCACAAACCTCGAAATTCCGCTTTAATCGTCACTGACACACCACTTATTATTGAACGACTTCACTTTGCGTTTATGTTTGTTTGGTTCCCAGACCCCTTACATTTTGTAAGTAAAGTGCGCGCGCAATTTTCAAAGCAGCTTTTCGCGCCAAAAGTGCGGGAATTCTCCTCAGTTTCCCCTATTCCCCACCCGAAATAAACGACACTGCACCAATAAATGTCCATGAAAACTGGGGAGCTGGCCGCTGCACCCGATTAGGATGGCCGCTGCACGTCAGACCCTCTTTATTGGAAAACGTAAATTACACACGAAAAACATACGAAAATGAGTCTGCCGCCCGCCAGGAAAAACCCCCGAGGGGAAACCTGGTCCCTCCCGAAAGCAGATCCAGACTCTATTACAATCTCGAGGGAGTAAGATTGCTAACTACTCGACAACACGAAAGCGTGAACAAATGACCAACGACAACGGAAGTAACGAAAACCGTTAGATAACGTACGTAATAAAACTGAAAATATAAAAATTTGACTGTCCGGGAGCAGCGCCAGACTAGAATGGAAACTGTCAAAACCATGTGCCCCTAACTGTCGACGAACTAGCCTCGTTACCATGGTAACTGTCACTTGGTTATTGAACCGTGAAAACAGTAATTTTCTGCTAATCTCCGAACCGCAGAAAATAGCAAGTTTGTAGTCCTTGATGAAAAGACTCAAAATTATCACAGCTGTCCATCCAGTTGCTATCATTTGCAACCCCAGAAATCAAATGTTCCTCTTGACCCACTTAAATAGTTGGTGTGGGAGTCGAGAAAGATTGCACCTTCATGTAAGGTACAAGCTTGGCTCTCTTTGACCTCTTTGACATCTTGGGTCAGAACAGCGCGTAGCAGAAGGCAAACAATGTCAGTGACAATGTCAATGGCAATGTCTCCAAAACTTACCATTTAGTTGACTTAAAAGATATATCTCTCAGTTAATACGCGCGCTGTGATTGGTAGGTAGGTAGGTTGCCTTATACACGATATGTATGAAAGCTGAAAGCTTGTGGGGTCGTGTATTGGCCGATATTGTGAGCCGTATTCTACTGTACGGCCCGCCTAATTTGAAAGTTTCCTTTTCCGCGCGCCTGATTAACCTCAGAGATATAATAAATATCTTTACCAACCTCGTTTTCTCGGTCCTGTAAGTTACGGATTCTCGGTTTTTCCCTTTGATTTACGGAGCGCGCGCTTCGTGCTTGGGTCATAAGTGAACGGAAAAAAACTCGGTTCGTAACTTACAGTACGGACCTCGAACTCTTAAGAGGTATTTCTGTTTCCTTCAGAGATCGTTTACATGCAGACTACACATGTAAGATTTTAGAGTAAAATACTTGTTTTGGAGCATCTTGAGTTGATTCTACGACTCGATCCATTTTTTTTTCAAGACATGCACGACAGAGCCAGTTTCTAGCAGAGCGAATCGATCGTTTTGAAAATTTCGCGTTTTGCTGAACGTATCACCGTTTTACGTTTCCTTAGGTGAACTGATTTTTTGTTATTTTCAGATGCCTTAAGTCCGGAGTCCCGGTAGAGCGGAGTTGTTGTGTGAGTAGACGAGAAGACTTAATTTCTAGGTATGTCGAAAGTTCGTAACTTGCTAATAAGTATAATGAACTAGTCTGAAATGTCAGCCGTCTCCTTACCCTAATTCACGAGGGGCGCAACTTGTAACTCTCGGAATTCACATGTCTCTCTCGCCCGCGCGCCCTGTGGGTTAGGGGAGGGGAGGGGGGAGGAGACGGCTGACATTTCAGACTATGAGGGAGGTGCTCCAGTTTACTTATTTTCGTTTTCCGGTAATTGGCTCTGTACGTAAATGTAAGTGATCGTCGCAGTTATAACACTACTTGAGGGGTAGTGAAAATGAAGCCTGCAAAAAACCAGGCTTGTGCGAGAGTCTTTGTTGCTTTGTTGCTTGCCGGCAACGAGGTATATTGTACATTTGTTAGGTTAACATGAGAGCAGTTCTAGATCAGAAAAGTTACAAGAGTGCATGTTTACGATGGAATTTTATGTACACTGTTCCTATGGTACAACCTTTTTCAAAAATTACACATTTTAAAGTGAAAAAACATGCAAAAAAGAGGAAACATTGATTTTCAACGTGATATACACTGGATAAGGCTCGCAGATTTAACCACATTTCTACAAAATTTATAGACAAATTCATTAGAGAATCATTCATGACACCCAATAACTGGAAAATCACATGGAACCATTCGCTGCAGGAAAAATGACAAAGAACTATTTACAAATGACTAAAAGATTGTTATTACTATTAAACCTATATTAAAGTTGCTTTTCTGCTAGCTTGGCCGCCTCTATCTTTGTTCGAACTCCACTGCAGTTCATTGTAAGTTCCGCGTGAGCCATTTTCAACTGGTCGATTTTCTCTCGCAAATCGTCGCTCTAAAACAAGACAAAAAACCTTGCGTTAACACTTACTTTGGGGCGGTTTCCTGTTGGGTATCAAAAGCCATTATCCTTTCCTTTAGTACTGCCCTACTTAACACTCTGATTGGGTGGCAAAACTCGCACAACTTTCTCAACCAATGAGAACAAACTAAATTCAATGGTAACACTCTCACACATTTTCCCGCGCTTGAAACTGGCTACATGTCCGGCGAATCCTGATTGGCTTACGGCGTTGTTTGTGTCTGTTTTGATTGGTCGGTGTAACAACCGACTCTCTAACTTTAGCCAATCACAACAAACACCAACAGGAAGATCAACAGATCAGAATTCAGGATTCGTAAAAAAAAACCACACACACACACATGCAGCCGGCGCCAAGCTCGGGAAATTGCTTGCGCACAATAAGTCACGAATGGTTTTATTTTGCCTGGAAACGGATGAAAAAGGTAGTGCCACAAATTTTAAAGAACAGCGAAGCTAAGGTAAAGCAAATTTACCTTTTTACTCTCTCAATAACCACTTCGAAGAAGTCAAAAAACAAACACAAACATTGGGGACTGTTTAAGCAACTACTGTTATTGAAAATAAACAGATTAGGAAAGTACTTGCAAATACTGTAATAACAGCATTACCCATTGTGTTTCGACGAGGTAATAATGTCCAAGGATAAAACAACATCCGAGCATATTTTTAAAACCAAGCCTAAATTATCCTTCAAATATTTTTCGCAACACTGCATTTGGGAAATATTTAACAATTATTCACCGAAGTGGAGGTAAATACCCACCACTTTCACCGACTCTGAGGTGAATAATTGGTTTAGTATTTACCACACAAGCTGAATAACTAGTGTGTATTCAAATAATTTCCTCTTCGGAAATCGAAACGGAAAGCCAGTTTGTTTCTCTTCGGCTGGAGGTGATTAGCAAAGTACTATTCACCTCCGAGTTAACCTATCAGAACGCGAGAAAAGCACTATTCACTTGTGTGGCTAACACCAGATATTCCCCGGTTTTAGCTGGGGTATATTCAGTCACGAAAATATTTTGGTGGATTATAAATTGTGATATCAGCATTACCTGTTCTTTTCTTTGCTCGTAATCTCTGAGCAAAGGTTCATTTCCTAGCAGCCCGCACTTTTGTCTAAGCTTGACGTTCTCTATTCTCAACGCATCTCGAACTTGTTTCGTTCGTGTCAGGATATCTCGCCTCTATGAAAAGAGAAGCAAATGAAAATGTGACACAGGAACTTTAAATGCGCGTAAACAGTAACCCTCACTTAACTATATCACTACTCACGTTGTCTCCTAACGTCTGAGTTTATGAACCTGTGGATGTTATTCCATTCAAATAACAAAGGCCTTTGTTTTATACTTGTCAAAAGTAAAGTCAATGTTGTTAACAGCTTAGGAATAAAAATTCCCCGAGGTGGTGCCCATCCCTTGCTATTGTATATGATTTATTTCACACACATCATTCACCTGGCTAGTCTGCTAAACAGAAGTTTCGTTTAAGTCTGAGAGCTGTTGTTCTTAAACTTCTGTTAACTGCGCAAACCGGTAGGTAAGCCGGCTTAAGGATAAACTTCGAAACTGGCCTGTCCTTTTAACCACGACTCAAAAGTACACGCCTCTAAATATAGCCTGTTCCATGCGTTCAGATAGTAAACGGGGCGCGATAGTACCAGTAGAGCGAGGTGAAAAATGGATGATGCTACCTCCAGTCCCTGCTCAATTTTTTTGGTTCGCTCAGTCTCGGTTGCCCGCCTCCATTATCTGAGAGCCTGGAACAGGATACTCTGAATAACACTCAAAAAACAAGTCTATCAATGTTCCTGACAGAAGCCATAAAGCCACCAAGACACAAACCTGAGCTACGTGGGACTCCACCGCTCTTAGCCCGCTTCTCTGCTCACTGTTCTCAGCCTGCACAAACTGTAACTTCTCTTTGAGATGTGTTAGAACTTGAACTGTTGTGGTGATTTTCTTACGGAGTTTTAACAGTTCCTAAAACACGCCAAGAAAAGCTAAATAAGGCCGTGCTATGTCATACAGACTAGTTATGTTTTACCCCTGCTGACATTAGTGATTAACTGTATACTTCTGAAACGCGGACTGAGTAGTATGATCCCAATAACTATAACTCAATAATCAAACATAAACAGGACTACCAAAAGAAATCATATTTTATTAGGTCTGCCAAACACTCGACCGTCTTCTATTAAATCCTGCAGCCCGCTCACTTAACCAAACGTAACCAGATTTATTGTACTTAGTTACTGAATTACCTATAATTATTTATTTCTCTTGTATTTATTATCACTCCAGCTATTTTTCTATTTTTCTACAAGTAGAGGTTTGGTTGCGATTGGCACAAAAGTCCTGTTCCTTCCTCTTGCCACATCACAAAGTTTCTTTCCGATTCATTCTGTAATTTTTCAAGACTATACACCTACAATGTATTATTTACTTAGCTTACAACTTACGTTACTGTGGCGAATTCATTGAACTAAACTAAACTAAAGCAAGATGCAAAATACAAAATGTTGCTCACATCTAACCTCATTTCTCTCCTCGATCTTTTCATTGTAAGTCTGGTTTTCAATCTTGAGTTGTTCAAAGTCTATAAGATGCAGCCCTTCAGCCAGTTCCTCCTGATAAAACAAAGCAAAAACCGATATATTATCATACTGATCGATGGAGAAAAGCAATATTAGTTTTTATGACTACAACAACGACAAAAATGGAGTTTCACGTTGATATCTTGGTTATCAGGCGATAGCGCTTTGCGCCAGCTACGATTGTGTTCTACTTGCTTTACACTGGCAAAGCACAACCCTTGATTTCATGTGCGGCCGTTCCCATGGATTTATCAGAAGATGGAGGCGCAGAAAACTTATCATCCATCAAATATTTTCGCTCGCACGCACTCACGTGACTGAATATACCCCGGCTAAAACTGGGGAATATTCGGCGATATTCCCCAAATGCGTGTTGCGAAAAGTATTTGAAGGATAATAAAAACGACAGCCTCTATTTATGCTCGGATATTTGTCCTTGGTCATTATCAGTTCCTCGGAGCTCACAGTTTTCCTAGAGCTACGCTCTCGGAAAACTGTTCGCTTCTCGCGACTCACAATTGGCACGACTCACAATGATGTTTAAAGTAGTTTCTGGTCTATCAGCGATACAATTTCCACCCTATATATTATTAAAAGGCGACAGGGCACTAGGCAATTCCATCCCAAGAAATTCATTCAAGCTGGTGCTAAAACAAACAAATACCAACACAGTTTTATTGCACGTTCAATCAGAAACTGGAACTCCTTACCAAATAGTATCATTGAGAAGCAGTGACCAGAAGCTTTCAAAAAGGCCGTCATGTGCCATCTTTCAAAACACTGATGTTTTAACTTAATACTCGCACTATAATTGTATGATAGGCATATGCACATCTGCACATCTGCCGTGATGGGATATACCCTTTGCAGATTATACGATCGATTAGAATTAAAATTAGAATGTCCGCGGACAAATACCCAATTAACCCAAGCATATTTTCGCGCCAAATGGAAACTACTGTTTATCTATAATATTTACTGAACCGCTTAAAGGGCCGATAACTATCCACAAGACCCATCTCCGTATCTTTCAATATAACTGTATCAACCTGTATCATTTTAATTTGTGAACTTACCTAGGAAATAGCTTAGGTGTAAATCTCACGTTAACAAACTGTATTATATTTATATTTTATTACACGACTTAGACAGTCAGAGGGCCAATAACTAAAATCGACCAATAAGATTGCTCTATTGCCAGTCCGATATTCTCTAAGTATTGGATCGGGTATTGTCCCAAATGATCCCACCTTCTTCCCGCGTTGTCTTCAGTCGTGTAATAAATCTCTTATTAACCAAACTTGCTCGGGACCGTACTGGGAGAATATCGGCGCTCGGTCCGTACTGTCAAGACCTCGGACCGATATTCTCCCAGTACGGCCCTCGCGCTTGGTTAATAAGATATATGTATTGTATTGTACGTATTGTAACCTCCCTTTTCATGACCACTTGTTTTTGCTACATTTCACGATAACAGTGTATTCATCCGAGTTGTATACAAGCACTCACTTTGGCCTTCAGTTGCATTTCTCTTTTCTTCAGTCGATTCTTTAGTTTTATATTTTCAAGCCGAACCTGAAAACAAACACACGAAAAAATGTTTTAGTGACTTGAGAGGATTACTGTAAGACTCAGAAAATCGTGAACGCCAAGAATTATTTCTGGAAGGTTTATTGTTCTTCAGCCAATCAGACGCAGCCGCAATGAGAAACCACAAAAGCGATTGATGTTACAGTTTGCGGCTTAGCCATCGAGTATCTGATTGTTTTCTTTTGCAACACAATAGACATTCCAGGAATATTTGTAGAGTTCACGGTTTTGGAGTCGTATTTTGTGGGGTGGTGGTGAAATACGACTCCCCTAAAAACGACTGCGTGGGAGGCTAAGTTTTACAGTGACCATTCAAAGCCATTTCGTTGTTTTGAGAAGGCTATATATTCTCTTGTTTGCTTAGGTAATACATTAAAAGGGGTAGACACCGCCATTCTTCACACTGTTCAGTCTGCACAAGGATCTAACAGGAACGGTCTTATAGCAATAAGTTTGTTTCCAAATTTGTTTACTGAGTAACTGTTTCTTCCAGTGCTTTACAGCTGATATTATCTGTTCATGTTCAGTGTCGTTTCTTTGCCATGAAGAGGATGTTCGTTATGTAACTCGATTTCTTTTCGAAGAGCGAAATGACACAGAATGAGGGGACAGCTAAGCTTCCTAAGTTAACGAAACCTGCCAACATTAAAGAAGAAAACATCAATTTTTTTCTCTCCTTTATAAAATGTATGTCATCATAAGAGCACAAATAGATTGTTGTTGTTATTGTTGTTAGGTTTAAACTTGATTTATCCAGCTTAGCTCCCATGCTCATTTCCTTATAGAGGTGTAGATGCTAAATAAATACGAAAATACCTGCATAACTTCTTGTTCTTTCTTGAGCTCACTCATTTGGTACTGTTCAAGGTCCTAACAGACGTGAAAAGTGTATAGTGCGTGAGAGTAGCTCTACATAGCAACAAATCGTCCGCTCGATTTACAGTTCCAAAAGATGGCTGGTATGAAGCCCTTCCACAAGTTATTCTGAGAGTAAAATTCAGTCGACATTAAAGCTTCTCACCTTTGGAGAGATTGCTTTCCCCGATCGACTGTTGATT
Source organism: Galaxea fascicularis (assembly GCA_948470475.1). NCBI lineage: Eukaryota > Metazoa > Cnidaria > Anthozoa > Scleractinia > Euphylliidae > Galaxea > Galaxea fascicularis. The sequence goes on along the minus strand of OX419340.1, from coordinate 7,659,119 downwards.
GACTGCTTGGCGACATCCATCTTAAACAACATGAACTCATCACTGAAAAACAATAATGCCACAAATGCCTGTAAAACCCAAACAGTTTCGAAATTCTACAAATTGCTATTCTAATGGTGTTTATCAGAAGCAAGTTTTCAAAACTGTAAAATAAACGTTTGAAACTCAGTCCCGTTTTGTTTGTTTCTTTGTTTGGCTTTGTTCAGATTATCTGAACAGCTGATCATATACTGTATTTCATTGATTCCTTGAAACGGTTCTTTCAGGTAGGAACTCGACCTTAAAGTCACTTAAGTTGACTCATATCCCTCGTTATGGCTTACTTATTTTATCCGTAGGTCGTTCTAAAATTCGCGTCAATTCAACAGCTGCCCTTGGTTCCTCAGATCACCCGGGCGAACATCCTCAGAGAGTGACGGTGACCCAGGGGTAGATAAAAAGGGGGTAGTTTCTAAAGAAACTGTGGTGCTGTGTCAGTGGGGAAGTTGCGAACAAGAATGTGGTTTTATCAACGGAGTCGATAATGTAAATTGACCTACCAGGGGTAGATAGTCAGGATGGGACGAAAAATTCACGGCTTGAATCCGGAGTTGAGCAGGTTCTCAAGACAAGTGTTAAGGGATGTTACTCTTCTAAAGCCTGCCAGTAAATTTTTCTTCCCCCCCCCCCCCCCGACTACCTGCCCCTGGGTCTCCGAGGATGTCAAGTCAACAGACAAAAAGATTATAAAAATTGGAGAAGAGCACGAGAGGGGATTCCCCAAGGCTTTGCCGCTTGCCACTCGCTATATCCCACCGCGGCCACAGAATGTACGAGAAGAGAGAGACTGGTCGCAGTTAATTACAAAAGAAGATCAAGTCAGAAACACTTTTGGAAACATACCTGACTTTGTTGACAATCTCCTGCTTCTCTTGGCATTTTGCTTTCAGATCCTCGATCTGATCCTTGAAGTTGTCCCTCTCTCTTCTGTCTTCATTTTGAAGCTCTTCCAGGTTTGCTGCAAGGGAAAATATAACCGTTATTCCTGGAATCAGCATAGAAAGACTGAAGCGTTATTGTAAGTTACTTTAAACCACTTGGGAGAAACTCCAAATCAGTATAACGATCCACAGGGTAATAGGCCATTTCCGAGTTCATGTCTGTCTCCTCTTCAAAGCGAGTCTAAGTGCGAAGTTTTTGTGATGGTAATTAGTTCTACTTTACATATGAATGAAAACTAATTTTCATAACAAAAACTTCGCACTTAGACTCGCTTTGAAGAGGAGGCAGACATGAACTCGGAAATGGCCTATTCATCGTGTAAACCTCCACAAATCATCTCCGAAAATTTTCAGATTAAACCTGACCCTACATGAATCATCCTGGGTGGAACTTACTGTTTCACAGAAATCAGCTATGCCAGTCTAATAAAGTTTTGCACAAAAACAAAAGTGATTAGCATATGACTTCTCCTTATAATATTAATACACTGTCCAGCAGAGAGATGATGAGTATAGACAAACTTATCAACTAGAGGGTGTTACCTTGATATAGCCCTAAATTCCCTCAACTTATACACAAGAAACTCGTCATCATCATCATCACCATCATACTTTATTTCGTAATGCAGGCTGAGGAGTTGGAAGGACACACCAGGGTTTCTAAATAGAACTTTGAACAGCTGTTGCTGTGCTATTTGCAGCCTTAAAATTGAAGGACATGGCCAAAGGTATCTACTGATTGAGATACTTTTACTGGCAGCCATAACACTTACTAGTAACACCTGTCAACTGAGAGCCCTGCATAAGTCCTGATAATAATCAGATCTTGAGATAAACAACTGGTATCTGATACTCACACATATATTTCAGATATCTTTGTTCTTGATCTGTAACATTCTTTTCGATCTCCTGCTGCCGTTCATCACTCTGAGAAGATATAAAGAATGGCTATGAATAAGCGTCATCAGTCAAATATCTCCACTGTGTACAATTAGCTTCATCCTCTGGAGACCACTTTTATTTTCCTGTATATGTATACCTTTCAGAACCCAACTGTAATTTTCCAGACATGACATTTGTACAGTGTTAGAAAATGAAGACATTTCCATTTAGCACAGACAGAGTTACTGTACATGTATATATTGGTAAATCAAATTTTGCTTCAGTTTTTGTCTCCTCAAGATAACAAATAAGAGACATTTTCCATGTCTCAACAGAAACAAATTGCTTAATTGACAAAACTCAGCACAACCATTTGCAATAATTAACAATTATTGGATGAGGTTGAGCATGATAGCGATAATTATCAAGGCCAAAGTTTGTGTTATCTGCCGAAGCCGAAGGCTGAGGCGGATAACACAAACTGAGGCCTTGATAATTATCGCTATCATGCGAAAACCGAATCCAATAATTGTTTTATTATGCATATTCCTGAGCTGTACTGGCGACTCCGCCATAACAAAACTGATCAAACTGCTGGTTAGTGTATTAGTTGACGTCACTTCTGCATGCATAAAACTATTGTCTGTAGGTATGACGTCACTTCTGCATGCATAAAACTATTGTCTGTAGGTATGACGTAAGAGAAACAGAGCAAGCAAGAATTAGCTGCGTGCTTATAGCCAATCAAAATCGAGCTTGTGACACCAATGCATAATAATAATTATTATCTTACAAGTGCACTTTTTCTTCAAAACCCTCAGGTACAAGTACTTTGCAGAGATAAAAGTTTTTATCAACGTTTTCACCTTCTTCTTTTTGAAATATTCAGCTAACTTGTGCTGCAGCTGGGCATTTAATGACTGAAGGCTTGATCTCTCCTCCAATGCTTGCTGACAAAAAAGAAAAACTGTTGTATAAGTTAGTGTTTATTAACAAATAAGGTGGCATACGAAATCTTATTCTTGGAAAGCAATGCCCAGGGATATATAGTTAAAAATAACTAATTTACACAAGGATTAGAGTAAAAGTTGTTGCAGAACCTTTGTGAATCAGAAAATAAACAAAGATTTTCAAACATTTTGGAGAATCTTTCCGTTAGGATCTTGCACTTGTAAGCACAAGAGACCCTAAAGAACTTGCAAGTTGATCTTTCAATTTATTGACCTTTTGTCATGAAGTATCTCCATTACTTTTGATCATCAAATATCTTGAAGGACAACTACCATGATCTTTACAAGGGTCTTTGTTGAATTTTTTCTTTCTCACTTCACGTCTTTGTATAAAGATCTTTATTAAATTTTTGAAGAGCTTTAAATAACTTTTAATTAGAAATTTAAGATAGCAAAATTTGATAAGGATACCAAGTACATGGATCTTTTGAAAAAATATTTCACTACCTTTGAAGACCAACATCTTTGGTACATTGTGTCAAATTAACCCTTGAACATCTTGCAGGATACATGTACATGCTATCAAAATTCATTACTGAATACCTGATAGCGTTCAATAAGCTCTGCTCTGTTGTAAACAGGAATCTCTGGTTCAGAATCCTCATCAAACTCCATTTCATCATATCTCAAACCATCTAGTAAAATGCATGAAAATAGTGCGGCTATAACTATTTCCTCTTTGGAAAAACCATTCAAACAACAAAATCTAAAACAAGTTCTACTCTCTAGCAAAATGCATTGTTCCAGAAAATACCCAGAGCCCTTCAAGGAAAGTATTTTTAAGTTTTACTCCTTCTCTCCATCAATTCCAAAATTAGCTCTGATCTATACTTTCCCCTTAAAGCTTTATTTTTTTATGCACCCCTCACACTGGGAAGAAATTAATGACCATCCACTGTTAACAGGGATTAATATTTCTTCTGGAATGACAAAATGTTCAGAAAAGTTGATTTTGATTTAACTGTTTGTCTATCTTCGGGTACTTTGGAATCGTGGAAAACAGCATACTAGGCCTGGGGAGGGGGGGGGCAGGGAGGCACACCCAGAATACCCCCACCCCCCATGATTGGAAACTTGGCTTATCGGGCCTTTCCAGTGTCCTCTGGTCAGATAGATACATGTATACTCAAAGACACGTTGCAAGATAAACAGGTTCTCCTAGAAAAAAAAATCCTGTACTCTTCACATAAAAGCCCTCTGGTTTAGAGCACTGCTAACAAACTGGAAATTTAAATTTAACTTTTAAAACTTTGGCCTTAAGACCTTGATTTCCCTTCCCACACTACTCCCCTTGGAAATACCACTTTTTTCCTCTCTTCACCACACCCAAATTCCATTTGAGTTGTAACTGGTTACCTGATTCAATGTTAGTGTCTAGTGGTTCCATTTCAGTGGGTGGTTCAGGAGAGTGTGACTCTGGGGGAGGGGGTGTGGCTGATGCATCTGGTTCCTCTTGCTCAGCATCTCTCTCCACAAAAGGTTGTTCTCCACTAGGGGTTCCCTCTCTGGATAATGGCTGAGCAACCTCCACAGTGGGACCTTCATCAGTCTCTGGAATACCCTCATTCTGAAAACCAAAGGATAAACATAAGCTGCATCCACACAAGCAAATTTTTCTGTGACAACTTTTCTGTGACAATTTTTATTTGCTCATGTACATGGGGAAATTTGCCTGAATCTTACTTGGCAAATTTTCACATGTACACCAGCAAATAATCACAACTAAAAATTGTCACAGAAAAATTTGCTCCTGTGGGTGGGGCTATACAGTGTAAGATTACTGTGCTGAAAGGCTGGATGACGTGTATGCAGGGCTCTGCATTTTTTCTGCAGTGTCTCCACTTGGAAACAAAAGGAACTGAAGCTATGTGACACAGTGTCTTTCTCAGTTGCAAGTCACCCTTCTATAAACAACGGACTTGTCAAATTTAGCTTTTTATTTGTTCATCAAGTGGTTTCAATAATATAAGGTTAATTTATATACTGTATATATACGTTTGACTTGATGTAAACAGGTTTAAACAAAGTGATAGTGCATGTGTTATGACATGTGGATATGAAAAAAATGCAATACAGTAAGTCCTGAAGTCTACATTTCCATACATGCGCAAACTTTAACAATAAAACAGGTCAGTTTATAGGGACTTTTCACTGTATCGCATGAATGAGCATGCATGGAGACTTCCTGGACATGGTGGAAAAGATACTTATTTTTTGAAAAAAATTAATGCTTAAGAGTAAATCAAACTTTATAAACAACAACTGCCATCCTGTTAAGTCTCTGTGGTTTGGCTTCAATGTTTCAGCAGAAATTTAGGTGATGTATTGGAAACTGAGGGAATCCAAACAGAAAAATTAATGATCTTTTACCTCGTAACACCTTCATGTCTTCTTTTTGATCACCAAAATTATACTTTAAAAATGGGTTTAGACATTTAAATAGCAACCATTAAAAAAAAATTGTCAGCCAGCTCATCTCACCCTTAGTGTACAACTCAGAAATGGAAGAGCTATTTTCTATTTCAAAATGAGAATTACGGTTTTACAATAATTTGTAGCTGTACCTCTGGAATAGGTGCATTTTCATCTTGTTGCTCTTCAATTTTCTACAAACAAGTTAAAAACAGGAAGTTGTTATCAAATGCCATTTGCAGCTTATCAAGTGAAAGGTCAAAAAAACCAAATAAAAGATAATTATTATTGTGTGTGGTTCCAGAAAATATCCATGACCCCCTCACATTAAGGAATTTTGGTTTGCCCATGCCACCCCTCCAGAAATTCCAATTTAGTTCCTCCCCATGGAATTTTTACTGACCATCTGTGAGGGGGGGAGGGGAGGGTATGGATATTTACTACAATTACTACAATTTTCACCAAAAGAACCTACTTCCATATCCTCCTGTGCCTCTTGAGGTTGATCACCTCCATCTTCCAAATCTAGCTTCTCACCCTCCCCTCCCCCATCTGCATCAGCTCCACCAACATCAGCACTAGAAGCGTCTTCAGCCTCCCCTTCTGCTGGTGGCTCATCTGCAGGCTGTGAGCTAGAGGGAGTCTCCTCAACTACAACATCTCCAGAGGGAGGGGTGTCTGAGTCACCTGTAACCTCAGGTTGTGGGGTGGGGTTGACTTCCACTGTTTCCTAAACGTTGAATAGATATACAATAACGGTCAAGTACAATTGCTACGTAACAAAGTCAAACCTTCACTTGCAGACACCACCCATAAGGAGAACGGACACTTCTTTGAAATACCAGGACCGAAAGACCCTAACAGTGTCTGTTTCGTTCTTCAAACGATGCTGCTACAAGAAGACAATAGTGGTCAGAAGTGGCAGGGTATTCTAAAGTTGCTCCAAAATCTTAGAGATAGTTGAAATACTTAGGGACGCAGTTAAGATCTTAGTAAGATCTGAAAAATGCGTTTTACTGTACTCATTTTCAATGCTGTTTCAGCTTTTTTTAAATAACACTTTATGTGATCAGATTTAGAAAAACAGTTTGCTGTCAAGAGCAATAGTGAAGCTTATGAAAAAGCTAAGGCCTTTTGATTGAGAAGTCTCAAAACAATCTGGACCTATTTGAGTAACTCCAAGAAGACAACAGACAAATTCTTTGTTTAGGTGCAACTAAATCAGCTACAATTTAAACACAGGCTAAAAATCCCAAAGGAAGATACTCACAGTGTGTTCTTGCGAAGAGCTGTCCGCCATGTTTTCATCTCTTTTTCTTTCAGTTGATAGTGCTTGGCAACCATAAACTCTTCATCAACTCTACTCCTAAAATTTTGCCCGGGGGTCTGGGCAGGAGAAACAAAAGCACGATGTTTGGGCGCGAATTTTGTAAAAGTTTTGGCGCATTGTTCTCGTTAACGAGGCCGACTTCAACGTTCCTCCACAGAGCGCAAGCATCGAAAAGTTTTAAAATGTCTTTAGTTACAATTCCAGGCATGGAGGTTCAGGGTGTTCTGAATGCAAGAGGCCAAATTCAGGTAACGTGTTCACCAAGATGGCGTTTTTAGGCGTTCTAATTTTTACAAGCTTGTCTTTGTTTTTCTTATCTTTGATCGCAGGTCATCTTTGGTCCAATGTTTTCAGGAAAAACGTAAGCTTCGTAGTTTGTGCTTTTTATTTTATGTTAGCCCAAATGAAAAACTCATTTATCTTGGGAAGATCAAGATGTAGACGCCGTCCATTCCCACATGTTTGTACATTTGCATATGCATGTCATGTGTATTCATTGTCATTCGCCCTCTTTCAAACAGAACTGAGCTCCTTAGGAGAATCAAACGGTATCAAGTAGCAAACCATTCATGTATGGTGATAAAATACGAGAAAGATAATCGCTACGATGCTGATGGAGTAGCAACACACGATAGGTGAGAAAACCAAGGTCACATTCTATTGTTCATCTCCTGCTCGGATAGACAATCTTCGCGCTTCGATTAAAATCCTTCATCAGTCGTCAGTTGTCTTATTTCGAGCTCTGTGATGTGTGGAACGTAATCTGTCGTGCTACGTCTTTGTTAATTTGTTGATGATGATGAGTTGAACTTGGCGCCATTTTCTGAGAGACCCCCCAAAGAGCTTAAAATAAATCATTTGAAATTCAAATCAGAGAACAAATTTTACTCACCGTTAATTCAGCGCGAATTTTCATGCTCAGTAAGTTATTATCTATTCTCTTATCGAATTTCTATCCAACCTTGGAGATTTTTTATGTTCTGGATATTTACCCATAATGCTTTAGATTGTGTTTATCAATCAAAAGCTGGTTCGTCACGCCATCTCTCCTCCCAAGAGATTGCGTGTTGTACCAAAAGGAGGTCAGTGTAGAAGGTTAAAAAGCAGGCATTACGATTAATTCACTTTTGTGTTTTATTACAGACAAACCCTCAGAGCCTCTGCTTGCTCAGAATTAGCCCATATAAAAACGAAAGCCATGGATTATTCAGTCCTAGGAATTGATGAGGGCCAGTTTGTAAGTCCCTAAATTAATTAGGTAGCATTGTTTTCTGCCAGAGGATGAGCATACCACCCCTCAACATGGAAGGTTATTTATATTTCATATTTTCTGGTCTCTTTAGTTTCCAGACATTGTAGACTTCTCAGAAGAAATGGCTGGTCATGGAAAAGTTGTCATAATCGCTGCACTGGATGGAACGTTTCAGAGAAAGGTTACAAATATGACATTTTCAGTCCAATACTGATAATGAAAAAATATGGGAATAATATTGATGTTATTAAACAACAACTAATAAATGGGTGAGAATAGTGTGTTCTTGTGTACAGTCATATAACTGTCACTGTTGGGTTGCAAAACAACACTTTGATGTCACTAATCTGGACACATCAATATCTTGTGATTATCAATCGGGCACAAGATAAAGCTGCAAGAAAAGTAAATCAGTGGTCAGTTGTGAAACAGTTTTCCTAAACCGTTCAATAATTTTACTTTTTTTACAGTTTCATCTGGTACCATATTGGTACCTACACAATTGGCATGTCAAAATAAAATCAGTGTTAGTGGTTTTGGCAGCCTCACAGTAAAAACAGTAATGTTATGAAACAATAGTTAAATGTTCAATGTTCAAGGATCCATAAACTTACAATACTGTCTCCATTGTAGGGGTTTGGGCCAATTTTAAATCTTGTTCCTCTAGCAGAGAGTGTTGTTAAACTTAATGCAGTTTGTATGCACTGTTATAAGGATGCTGCTTTTACCAAACGGTTGGGGACAGAAAAAAAGGTGAGATATCCAGTGTGCTGCAAAGAGGATATTTGATTATGGTATAATAAGACCTGGGAAATTTCCATTATTGTATGGTTATGTTTTATACCCCCCCCCCCCTGCCCCCCCCATCCCTCTTGAAATGCCACACACAAACACACACCCCACCCCCACCCCCCTTAGCTTGGAATTTGCACTAACCTTCTGTAAGGGTGATATGGATATTTCTGGAACTGCCCATTCAACTGAGCTCTGTACAGGTGTATGTCACAGTCAGGTAGCCACATTAGCTGAAGTTGGTTTTCATAATCCGACATACATAATAAACAGGGGTTTCATTAATTAAAAAAATAGGAGAAGGTATAGGATTCTAAACAGGTGGGTACCCCTAAGATTTCTATGGCTTGCCCTTTTCAAAACCTAAACAGTGTTCATTACTTCAAAGTATATGGGTTCCAGTACCCAGGTTCTGGCTTCTACAAACAACCCTGTGGTTGTGTTTTGGAGTATAAAAAACTGGGGAGTCCAGATGCAAGGTAAAAACCAAAAATCAAGCATACGTGATCAAAAGTTAAACACGGTTTAGTTTACACTGAAACCTTGAAACTTGAATATGGCTCAACTTCACACCAGTCCTAGAAATTATCAGCAAACAGCCACCAACTTTGAGTTGAGGGCTCTTTTAACAACTATCTTAAGTGTTATTATAGTATGGTTTATCATTCCAATGTCTTTATTTATTTATATTTATTTACTTGTTTCACTTGCAGATTGAAGTCATTGGTGGTGCGGATAAATACATGGCAGTCTGCCGAGAGTGCTTTCATTATGCTTCTGTTCATGAAGTGCTTGCTGGTTCTCCAATTAGAAATAGTTTTCATTAGGTGCTGTGGATGCAGTAACTTTGAGATGGATTTTTCAGTAGGTTAAATTTATACATCCTTCACACACAATTCCACTATCATTGTCTTGTAATAAGCTACCATTCTTCATGGCAGTGGGAATTACCAAGGTTTTAGATTTCTTTAAAGGTTTAAAGTGACCCAGCCATTTAACAGTGAAAGTTTGTGCTTTCTATCAGAAAATAACATTATATTGCACATAACATAATAATATTTTATGATTCAACAATATTGCTATTATAAAGTTCAGAGTACCAGATTTCTTATGACCTTATCATCACATTATTTACCTTTTAGACTTTCTTTTAAAGTTTTGTATGCAAACCTGTGGTCAAAATCATAACAACAGCTTTGACTCAGACCACTGTTTGAGTTTTCAGACTATTATGCAAGTAATAAGGTAGCCTGTTCTAAGCATGGGCTTGTGTCAATTTAAATGTACGTCAAGGCTGTTCTCTAAGAAAAGCAATTGGGCGCCTGAAATATCTAAACTCTTGAGATGCAAGGTGCCAGCATATACGTTTGGTGCAAAAACTAATATTTCCTGGTCACCCAAAGGTAAAAGTCACCAGGGGTGCCCAGGCACCGTTTTTGATCACAGCCCTGTACATGCTATGATTGGTTGGCTCAACAGCATCACCCAATTTTGTGCAGATTAAAAGTGCTTATATTGAATTTATACAGTTGGTTTTAAAATGGAAATTCCTCAATGAAACTGATTTATTATGTTTTAAAATGTCATTACTTAAGGGAAGTAACTGTAATAGTTTCATGAATGACAAATGTCTTAAAACAAACACATGAACAGAGACTGACACAAGTTTGTAAAACCAGTAACTTTACCAGATACTTTCATACTGTGAAGCAGACTTCACTATTTCCATGAAGACCTCCTTGTACATTTTGTAATAATAAATAATATTATTGGGTTTTTGAGTAAATGTTAGCCATTGTATAATTATATAGTTTAAAGGCATAACATTTGAATTAAATGTTTGTTTTACAAAGTATTGTTACATTTTTGTTCTGTGATGGTAGTCTTGGAGAGGCAATTCGTGATCTTTGATGATGCTATGTCCCCTTTGAGGAACATAGGGGGAGCAGTCATCTTCCTCGACCTGTTTAATTACCAGTATTAAGCCATTAGCCTTCCCCACTTCACCTATCCGCATAAAATTGTGAATGAAACATAAAAATAATTAATAGTCCACACACTGATCACCAGACCTAGTATAACCAGTCCATGCAAAAGCCTATGTTGGAGGAAGCAATATATGAGCATTCTGTTTTTATGCAGATAGGTTCTCTTGTTTCAGTAAACCAATACTGCTGAAAGACATATTTGAGTGAAAACACTATATGGTTCTAACATTTGACTGTTTCACTCTCAAATTCTGATCATGCAAATTAGCAGTCAGCAACATGCCACAACACACTTTCCTTGGTAAATAAACCTGCTGGTGTGTATGACCATTGAAGACTATCAAACAAAGCCTTATATTCACTGCAAAACAGTTTGTATTTTTGCAAGAGGCTAAGTCAGGAGAAGGTAAAGAAATAAAAATTGATCAAGACTGGCCAACTGCACCAGTGACATGCAAGAACAACCTGCAATCAGTTTGATGCCTCCTTAAATTTGTTTTTTCACAATTTACCCTTTACATCTCAATAGTGATCACCATCTAACTTCTCCTTACCATAACAATTGTTAGTCAGTAATATAGGGCATGAGAATACAGGAAATGGTCACCAAGGATCCCTACACTTAAAGGGGCACTCTCACGGAGGTTTTTGTGATTTTTGCTCAAAATTCACTAAATTCTAGCTTCAAACCCTTTGTTAATTCGAATTCTTTCTACATTGCTAATTCCAAGAAATAATGTGAATTTAGAGTGACAGGATGAACTGAAATATGTTAAAATCCATTTTTAGAGAATTGCAACACAAATTCAATTCAAACTCGAAAACTGGGCCGACGTTTTCAAGTTTGATCTGATCCCTGTCTCGGTTGTCTGCCTCTGAAATCGTATTAGTATAATTTCTTTGCATTGCAGTAAACCTTTAAAGGAACTTTAACCATTATTTTACCTTTGGCATCAACAGAAAAGGGAATTTTTGATTTTCAATGTGTTACTAAAAACAGCATGAGAGGAGAATACATGTGCTGATTTGAGGTTTGAATAGTGGTTTGTTTTTCTTAGAGGGCTCTTTACATCACATGACCCATGAATAGCATCATTCACAAACACCTTAGACAAGCCAAGCTAAATAATTTATTTATTCAACCATTTCAGGGTGGAGAAGTAAATTAGAGAATCTTGTTTTCAACTCACAATGAAATTCAAAACAATACAAATTTTTCTTGAATAAGTTACAATTTAACTAAGAGCCTGGAAATGAGTGGATTGCCTGCAATGACTTTTAAAGTCAGCATTGAAAAATAAATTGAAGTTATTTTAAAGGGATAACTGGACACCTTGCAGACGTTACCAACCTAAACTTGATAACACAATCACAAAAAGGTTCTTTATTCTCAACCAAAGATGCAAGACCTTCAGCACAAAACCTAAAAGCTTTCTGAAAGTTGCTAGCCCTTAGCCCTTAATTTCATGAACCACTGTTCATTGTGGCTTCACTCAGATGCAACATCAAAAGTAAGCAGAAAGGGGTTGATGGATGCAAAGTTTCGTTGCAGCAACAACTGGTCAAGAACTGTCCTAAAATAATATTGTTCTTCCTGTCACTTTAGAAAGTTCTAATCAAAAGAAATTACCTACTACATTAAAATAACAGTTCAAACCTCTGAGAGATATTCTCAAGTAACAACATACCAGCTTTGCATTTTGAAGCCACAACACTAGGAAATTCAGTACTACATGTAGGAGCCCTGTGTATTTCAATGCCAACTGGAAAAAGATCTAGGGTCGAAGAATTGTGGACAGTAGTTGACAACCTTTTGGTATGTTTGTTTGCTGGAGAACTCTCAAAATCATGCAAAAAAATAGAGAGTAGCAGCTCCCAGGAAAGTATATGAAAAATAAATAAAACTAAAAGGTGTTCAAAAATTCAGGTGATCTGTTAACCCTTCAGCCCCTAAGAGTGACCAATGATTAATTTCACCTTACAGCAGCACTGCTCAATCAAACTAAGGTTGTGAGAAAAGGGATCAACAGGTAACAAAGGTCTTGATTGTTTGACAAATTCTCCTCATCATCACCATAGGAAATATATGGAGGACAGTGCAGAGAAAATATGTGCTGATATATTTAGGGCTTAAAGGGTTAAATCTCAAAAACACTTGCATGCCACTTTACAATTACATTAATTATTTTAAAGGACATATTTTCCATGGGAAACTACTTTCATTGAGGCTACTTCTTTTTATAAAATCAGCTTTGATGTGAGAATGGGTTAAAAGCCTCGTGGTATGTTTCTGAAAGCTCCAATGTTTATTAAGTGACCGTTGATATTGTCATCCCTACTAATACCTTGCTTTTTCAATCTTTTTTATGTTAATAATTCAGAATTGCTACAACATTTTCTTAAATTCAATTCAGTTCAACTCTACCATAATAACCTGTAGCTCCAGGTCAGTGGGTGGCTTTTCACAGCCTTTTACCACACTAAATCAGGCGGAAAGGTGAAAAATCAATTCAAAGAGAACCCTCAGTTCAAAATCTACCTTGGCCTTTCATAATGTCAATTCTATTGAGATAATTAATTTCTATGCAAACAAATATTCTCGCATAAGCCTCAATTCTTTCATAAATCTGTCTTCCAGTCTTAGTCATTGAATTTTTTTCACATGATAATGAAACAGGGTAAGGATGGGCAAGCTGCTTGGTTAATTGTCAAGTACATATTAAATATGTACATGTAAAGTTTAATATGCTGTTGTGTATTTTATGAAAACCTGTGCTGTTGTGTCACATACAATCCTTGGTCAAACTGACAAAACATTTCACCCATCGGCATGCTATACTGTTCTGTTTCTTTAACCACTGTGTTGCCACTCTTGCAAAGTTTCAGTTCTGCCAAACTAGCATCATGTTGGTACAACCATACATGTAACACGGAAAGTTATTATTATAATGAGTGGATGTACGCTGCCAATCCTGTTGACCATGTTTCAAGAAGATGAGAATAAAAAAATTAAAAAGAAAGAGGATGGCAAAAGTGCTTCCACTGTTTTCAGTAAATCTGTACACCTGTAACTTCCTTGATACCAAAGTATTGGCATCAGACATTGATAACCTCAGAAAGATGAGTTAAACTTTGTGAAACAACAGGGAGCTTTGAGAGCTTAGAGGCAAAGAAAGCGTAGAAGACAAAAGTGATACAGCAGTGAAGAAAGACAAGTACATGGTATCACACTTGGTTCTAAATGCGTAAAAAAAGTCAACTGTTGCCTTCATTTTACCGCCTTTAACCACTACATGTCTTATGTTTGACCATTCCCTTCTCTAACACATTATAAGAACAGCTGCATTTTTGTTGAGTGAAATGTTGCCTAAGTTTGACTGAGGCTTATGCCTTAGTGTGCTTTCCTTTTGTTAGAACTGGCTACCCTTACAATTCTTTTTGTGACAGAAATGTACTATTCTGAACAGCTAAGTTGTACATATTCTTCATAAGAGTTCATTTAAAACTGGATTGCACTATTTTGATAGGAATTCAAAGAACTGATGACCAACAAATAGTCCAAATTTGTGCATCTGGATTCACAAAATGGCTGGTTTGATCAGCCAGCTATGACAAATGGAAAGCCCCCTTAACAGTTTACAGTACACATCTACCAAACTAAACCCAGTTCCACTAACTCTGAAAATGCATCACAACAACCACAGGAGAGGTAGCCTGCATACTTGTAATGACATACCAATACACCAACGACCATAGAAATGATGTCTCATTCTGTTGCGTAGATCCAGCCTACTTTGTCCGTAAATATCATGCTTGCTGCAGAACATGTCATCAGTGATCAACCAGAGTATTATGATCACAATCCAGTCTCATTCAGTCTCTGTCAGATTGTATCAAACAGTCTTCTTGTTTCCTCTCTGAAAGGGCAATCAACGGCACTGAGTCCTGAACAGCTTGTCATCTTAGAATGATATGTACATGTCTTTCGTTTTTCAGAAAACAATTTCCTTTACACTCTGGTACTGCCCCTTCACCTCCTTAATTCAAACCATAACCACCTTCTCATATTCACTCAAGCATCTGCTATGAATGCTGCCACGATTCTACACAGCAGAAGACACTATAATATGATTGGGTGAAACGACAGTGATGACATCAAAGTGATCTGATTAATAAAGAACCCACTGGCTTTGCGTCAAACCAGTGTACAGTCATGCATACGTAGTGTCCGATGCTTTAAGCGCCTTTCTGTCAGTGACCAGCCAAGCCAAGGCTTAGCCACATCAACTGTGTTGCAACTACAAACTGCACACCATGGTAGTTTCCAAGAATAAAGTGTCAGAGACACGGCAAACGTACAACTAGTCTGTATGCCTTATCTTTAATGTTAGAGTTTATCTTGATTTGCGGTCTCCAGCTGACTGTTCTGCCACACAGTATTTTGCTGCACAAATTTTTGACGTTTGATTTCTGGTTCCTCGTCAGCACTGTTCGGTCCCTGGCTAGTGCTCAGTGCTCTCTTGGCACCATTCATTGCCAAGGATACAGCAGCAGTAGTGGCTGCGGGAGAGAGCACCCCGAGCGGAGAAGACTCAGGGGTGAGAGTTGCAGTTGTTACTAAGGGGAGTGGTAAGGGGTTGGGTAATTTTGGTACTTGAGGCTTTATGGAGGCTTCCTGTGCTGCACCAGTGGGTGAAACGGCTGTGGGGGTGGGGCTGGGTGTAAGGAGACCACCTGAAACACAAACACATCACAAGACTTCATACAATGTACCTAAAATACTTTATAGACAGTACCACTGCTCATGTGATCTTGTGTTCACAAAATGCACTTTTTGATCATTACTAGGTCCAGAAGACACAAAAAGGTGCACTGTATGAACAACCTTTTCCAGTTTCCCAGCCACAATACAGAGTACATCATTGGACATTTTTTGCCATCTTGTCAATAATAATAGCAAAACTGGGGGAAATTTAAATTGTTGCACATGATGCAACACAACTCCACCAACACACTTCAAGAACATGAAATTATGTTTTCTGGTACAATAATGTGCCATCATTCTGAATCTTGCTAAGCGCCACAGTAACATAAGTCAACTGTAAGGGTATGTTTTTCCTGTCAGCTGAGCTTGTGAAAAAGGAAGGAAACGAAGTTCTCTCACACTGAATGTAGGATCTGGGTATGAGACAGGATGTCAGTTTCATGCTTGGTCACGTGATTTAGTTTTTGTTTTCTTGTCGGACAGTGCAACAGCTTTCCCACCCTCCATCCCCTTGCCTAGTTCTTACCTAAAGTTTTTATTCAGTAGCTCTTTCCTGTTGGTGATTCAGATGTTGTTATTGTTGTTGCGATGGCTGATAGATTAGTCAATAAAGTGTTGTTGCATTGTCGTCCGGCAGACAAATGGCATTCAGTGTGTGAGAATATTTCATTACTCCTTTTGACGAATTCAACTCATGGCTATGTCTCTCGACCACTACATCTGAAATCAGAAATGTAGATCTCCAACAACTAAGACATTGTACGTAAAACCACAGATGCATTTACCTGAACTTGGAACAGCAGCCCCGGCAACAGCCTGTGTGGTAACCTGTTGCTTCACTACTTGAACAGGCAGAGGTTTATTTGCACCAGCCATTTTTGACTCCAGCTGTGGAGCTGTCTCCACTGGTGATTCCTCCCCTGAGGACTGAGAGAATCCATTCTTCTCCATATCAGCTCCATCATTTTCCTTAACTGCTGCCAATGATGACTTGATCACGCTGACAGCTAAAGGTGCTCCAGCAAACGGTGAAGAACCAATTGACTGGAGTGGGATGGCTGATTTTACAACAGCCTGTGGGAGGGAGGGTGCTGGGGGAGGAAGCCCAGCTGGTGGAATAGTGGGGGGTGATGTAGGGGTTGGTTTGGCCTGAGATACAACTCCATCAGGTATCTGTGCCACTGTCTTTGTTGGAGAGTTCTCACGTGACACATGACCCCCAGGAGCTGGAGCATGAAACTGAAGACCATGAGTAGGTGATGCAGGTGCTGATCTAAAATAATCAGATGAGGTAAAGTGAAAACCAGAACAGTTCTTTGATACATTCAGGGGTTTGTTAATTTCCAGAAATTAACCCATTAACTACCAGGACCCTAAAGATTCGCACATGAAAGATGCGATGGCCATTTTGAATTGAAATTTGATCTTGGTGCGTGTGACAAAAACCTTTCTCTTTAGCACGCCCTGAGACTGTAAAATATATGCGCAGTTACTGGATTCTGATTGGTTTAGCTTTCCTGAGGACAACCAAAACAATTGGAGACAACACGATCCTCTCTACAGGAGACAGGGACAGAAAGCGGATTTGCGTGGGGCCTCACCCGGTTTTGGCTGGCATGGTAGTCAATGGGTTAAAAGGTAATCCATAAAAACTCACTATGGTCCAACTGCACATTGGCCTGAAACTTACCTGCAGGACAATTGGGAAAATGGTGGTCTGAAACATGGAACACCTCTTTGACGTCGTTTGCGGAAAGCTTGTTCAGCCAACTTTTGCTCACAAGATGGGTCAATCCGCCAAAAAGAACCTTTGCCAGGTTCATCTTGGGCACGGGGTACTTTAACAAAATATCGGTTCAAGGAGAGGTTGTGACGAATGGAGTTCTACAAAGACACAACAACGGAAGTTTTCAACTACTGTTAAACAACTTTCCATAGGATGTTACTCATAAAAGGTTGGAACATGCATATGCCAATGTGTGCATACCAAACGTCAACCTACATACACGCGCTGTACCTGTGTATGATACACGTATGCGTAGTTCGCTTATCTTTGAACTGCACTGTAATTTGCTTGTGCTTAACAGTTCTGACTTTCAAATGAACCTTAACCCTTTGATTCCCAAGATCTGACTAGTAATTCTCCCATCAAGCTGCCATACATTTCCTTCTAAGTTACTTAAGAGAATTTGGTGTCATATTAACATAACACCTTCCAACTGATAAATTTGTGTATTCTTATCACCTTTTTACTTTCTAACGTATTGAAATTGTGAGAAGAACTTACATGTAAATCACTCCTAGGAGTTAAGGGATTAAAAGTCATGGTATGGATGCCACAGTCATAACTCTCCACTCTAAATTCTGTTTCATTTCATAATTTACAAAAACTCACCTGCCAGCCTTTGTCAGCACTACGATAATAAGGGTAGTTTTTCGTGATATGGGTGTAAATACCACTTAAAGTCAACTGCTTATCATGTGCGGAAAGAATGGCTTGGACTATCAACTGTGCATAAGAAAATGGTGGCTTCCCACCATCCTTGTTCCCTCCATCTCCTCCCCCAGCAGCATTGGGTTTTTCTTCCTCTGCAACAGTTTGAGCATCTTGTGCAGCTAATTCAGCGACAGCATGTAAATTAGGAGCGTAATGGTGGCTGGAATCCCCACGTGGACTGGCTGGACAGGAATTGGGCACACTATGAGGGAAAGAAATGTATGTTCAAAGCAAGGAATGTGGGCAAGATATCCACACAGCCCATGTTTTACACATGCATTTTGTGACTCAAACTCTATTTGTTTTCAGGCAAGGGCTTCTCCAAACTCCAGAAACCTTGCAGGTCTATCTTGGGTGCCACAATTTCTTTCAGCTTAGATGACTGTAGACTACATCATCATTTCAACTTTTGAAGAGAATTTGGCCATTGCCCCACAAATCAACTACATCGCAATTTATTTTAAGTCTGTGGATCCCTTTGATAGATTTTTCTTTGATTTAATTGATGAAAGAACTGCTTTGTGGTTCAGTGTTTGCCCAGATGCATCTTCAGTACATATCTACTCTCTGGGGAAATTCCCAGCTTGTCAGATTCCATCATGTCAAGAACAACAGGTTGAATGGTCAGTTTGGAGGTTTCTTTAGCCATACGTCTAACTCTAAACAGTCCTACCAATAAACTGTTTAGAATACAAAGCAATCTTTCGCTGTTGGCCCTAAACAGAATTGTTGTCCAACCATCTTAAAATCAAGCTGCAGTTTACGCTGTGCCCAGTGTAAAATACAGCTCAAGCTCAAAAACAGAAAAGGTCTTGTGAATCCCTTAGCACATCTTAATGAAAATATCATAGCTTAATTCAGATAAACTCTTTGATTTTCCTGAAGTTGTCACTTCTATTTCAAGTAAACACATAGTGTCTTGGTTTGTGTGACAAATTATCAGACATAGTCACTTGACGACTAAGTGGTGCAAGTAATAAGCGCAAGGTTAAACTGAGATCTCAAGGTCGCGCGATCAAATCCTGATGCAGGCAAGAAAAAATTTCTCTCTAGGGACACAAAAAATGATAAAAAAAATGGTATTATTAGAAGCGACTTGTCGCCTAGCGACGGCCGCTTAACTAGCACAATGCTTTATGCCACTTAAATACACCACTCTATGCAGATAAAGGTACAAAAACCAAAAGATAATAGAGAATATTTTGCTGGACTATCTTGTATGTTTTAATTTTAAAAAATCCTGATAAAACAAATATCATGCAATAACCTTACCAATCTAGCAATTATTTTATTTGGTTTGGTATTTTGCAAAAAAGAAAGGGTTGGTCATAACTAGATCAACACACATACGTTTGTTTTGAAAGAAGAGTAGGTCTCAATTCACCACAAACACAGCCAAATACTCATTCAAGACTCAACAATCAACATCAGCTTAACCAATAATTATTTATTAGTTCTAAGCACACTCAACTTGAAAGCAAAATTGCCCGTAAAAGCTCTTGGATAAATTGTTGTTTTGAAACGCATGCAAAGAAAATTATGTACAAACTATTCAAAACATCCGTACAAATTCTGGACTAAAGGCAGAATACGCTGCGTGTGTTGCTCTAGAATTGAAAATAAACGATCCAACAAAATCCAATAACAGAGATGTGTTTCATTTCTTTCAAAGTTCATGGTGCGGTCATCTGTCCTCTTTTTTTTAAGTCCGTTTAAATGATTACGTTTTCGACTGTTTTTTTTTTCAAGTGCAACGAGCTCTTCGTCTATGTAAAGTAAAATAAACATTGCCATGCGCAGACAAAACAAGAAACGTACAATGTGGATATCACAGGCGTTGTGGCGGAAATCATTTCCATAACATGAGGATTGCGAAACACGGAATTAAAAGAGGATCTTTGTATTTTCAATTCGCCGTCTCCTCAATGCCAGTGTTAAATACGATAATCATGTTTGCGTTCCACAACAGCCCAATGAATTAAAAGTTCCTGCGGAGACTAAAACTGAAATGAACGCGAAAAGATTTCTAGCGAAGAGCAATCAACCGACAAAGCTAAGCATTTGACCTCTTTTCTGGAACATTGTGGAAAGGAAAAGAAACCAACTCAAACACGTGGCAAATCATAATAAAACTACTTGTGTCTCCAGGGAACTTCCACAATTTTCGCAATCTATCGAGGAAAACTGCAATTGTGACCAAGTGATGACCACGGATGAACGACTTCGTAATTCTATTGACCCCAAGATATTTT
This sequence comes from Galaxea fascicularis, assembly GCA_948470475.1. Lineage (NCBI taxonomy): Eukaryota > Metazoa > Cnidaria > Anthozoa > Scleractinia > Euphylliidae > Galaxea > Galaxea fascicularis. The sequence continues at coordinate 7,638,959 of OX419340.1, read as the reverse complement.
TGTCAGGGTGTTTTCATGTGCACGTAGGCTTACAAAAAATAAACAAGTGGTTTATTCGACGGAAGAACACAAAGCTTGATATAAATCAACCCCAAAAAGTTTTATCGAGCAGAAAAGCAACAGTAAAATAAGTAGGAAACTAAAAGGTGGATTCATGCGCGAGTAAAAAGCTGTAAAAACAAACCGTCGCGATAGCTGCGAGCACCAACACTCACACACATTGTGACCAAGGTGTTTTACTACGGCCGACAACACAATCAACAGTGGCAAATCACGGCTCGCAATATAGATACTTCCTTACCTTATCGTGCCTGTTGGAGATGGAACGGGCGAAGCAAAGTTAGAATCTGATTGCGGGATGTTTATTCGGAGCGGTGGTAGAACCTTTGTTCGCGGTGGACTCGGTACACGTCTCGGGGTACTGTCACTAACGAGCGACGTAAACCGAACTTTCACGTTCGTGGAGGGAAATCGCAAAACACAACTGAAAGAAACAAATCAACAACAGACCACGTCATACAGGCGATGTATAAAACAAGACTGACCCTTAGAACCTTTCGAGAACATTACACAAGAAAGTGTAAGAGTTTGTATACATACACATCGGGCAGTTTCAATGCTGGTGCTCCCCGTCTGTGGAAAATACCATCTACGAATATTCCATTCTTGCCGTTACAGCTAAGATAGAAATCCGGATTTTCATATTTTAACTGTAAGTGCTTCCTCGAAACAAAACTTGAATGTCCCATGTTAACGTCCACGCTGCCAAGGCTGCTGTTTCGCCCGATGATAATCCGGCTCTGTCGAACCAAATATTCGAACTCACGACCCTCCAGTTTTGCTATGGGAGTAACGGTGTTCACGCCGGACCATAGCTGCCTTGCAGGATCAACAGCACCTGATTTCAGAGCTAGTAGCGCTAAAGCATCGCTTTCCTGATCTCGAGTTGGCGAAGACATCTTCCACTGACAGCCACGATTCCGAATTCCCTTGAGTTGCACAAGAAAGGGGATCAAAGCAAAACAACAACACGAGGAGAAACATACGGGAATTCCGGAAAACAAAATCTGCCAAATTTGGGCATCATGACCACATTTGGAAGTAGTACAAGGCTGGCACCGGCGTATCTGTTATGGTCAATGTCGGCTCTCGGGGAGAGCAGGTAAACGACACGATTTATTTAGAGAACAACCTTCTTTATTTTCAAATTAGCCAGATACACAAACGCGCACAAAGATTTTTCCAATGTACGGACGGTAGGGGGTGTATGGCCGTCCTTGGCTCCTTTCGCGCGATCGTGTTTTCACTTGCCCCGAAACGAGTATGGGGAGTGTGAGACACTGAGAGGCATGTTGCTGTGTTTTGGTGAAATAGTTGACAATTATCTTCGCTCAAACACAAAATCAGTGCCAAAATATCGAAAGACATCACTACAGATGGACTGATGTACTGCACATTACATGACCAGCGACCTCTTGTCGGCGCGGGAAAGGTTTACTAGCTCCTGAACGAGTAAACGGGGCATGATTGAAGGCTTTTTTCTTCTCTTGTCGAGCGGCCTTCCTCCGCGATCCCACACGTCACTCTACAGCAATCGGGGACAAAGCCGCAGGGACACCACGAGGAGGGCTGTGTGCGAGCGACACGCGAATGGGCATGAAAATAGCATCCCACGTTTAAAGAACAGTATCACGCTATTTTTAGTAACACATTGAAAATCAAAAATTCCCTTTTCGGTTGATGCCAAAGATAAAATGATGGTTAAAATTCCTTTTAAGGTTTACTGTAATGCAGAGAAATTATACTCATATGATTTCGGAGGCAGACAACCGAGACAGGGATCAGTTCAAACTTGAAAACGTCGGCAAGTTTGAATTGGATTTTTGTGTTGCAATTCTCTAAAAATGGATTCTAACATATTTCGGTTCGTCCTTTCATTCTAAATTCACTCTATGTCTTGGAATTAGCAATGTAGAAAGGATTCGAATATTAACAAAGTGTTTGAAGCTAGAATTAAGTGAATTTTGAGCGAATCGTGAACACTTCCATTGATACTCCCCCTTTAACGCGATGCACGAGGTAATTTTACACTCACGCGTTTAGATTCTGATGAGGAAAATCACTAACAGAAATAACGAACCATGTAACACGCATGTTTAAAACTTGGGTGCATGTTCCCTGCGGGTTGTCTTATTTCACCACAACGGGTTCAAACTCGAAGTTTAATCAGAAATTTATACCAGTGGTTCATGCTCACCCAAACTTATTGGACCTTAAAATTTCTTACTACGACCATTACCCAGGGGAGGAAATAAGGATGAGTTTGTCCAACACAAACATTTACAGATAAAATTAATTCATAAAACAAAACATACTGTTCGGTCCCAACGAGTTGAAACAAGAAAGCAAACGATAACCGGACCTTAACGCGTGCTGAAAAAAGGGTAAGTTGCAAACTCATCCACCCAACGCTTCTTGAATGCCTCCATTGAATCCGTAGCACCTACGTCCCACCCACGTGTATGACTGAAGGGGCGTTTGCACGACAGAGCAAAACTAAAAAATGGTACGGATCCGACAAAAACTGGAACGGTTCCAACAGTTTTTGCAAAGAAACAGTGAACTTTTATCCGTTCCGCGACGGGTCCAAAGGTGCCTATGCTGTCATGTAAACGCCCCTTTTAGTCCCCTCTCTCCTTTCGAAGAATAAGGCCGTAAACGGTTGCCCGTCACCAATTCGCCCCAGGAAGATCAACCAAAATCGCTGTAGAAACACTGCAATTTACATCTAAGCAAGCGAACTACAGCGATCGTAAGACAAAGTGATATGCTTCAAAACTATTGGTCGAGTTCTTCTTTTCAAAGTTTATGGATCGGTCTAAGCTGGATGGCAACTGCACACAAGTTAACATGCAGACGACTAGGATAAGTTTAGACTCATTTTTATTTCACAAACAATTTGTACACATAAATATTTTTACATTTCGAAAGCGCTACGAAGGAAAATGAGTTTTCAATGCTACTTAATGAAAGGCCTGAAACTGACTTAAATATCGAAACCTGAAACATAAAACGGTAAATTGGAGTGTGCGATGAATGAATATAAAAATATTTGTTTTTTTAGTGGGAAAACGAAAGAAAAGAGGTGACTTGGTAAACCCGGCGCGGTTAATGAAACTCTGATTATGAAATAGAACCCCAAACTACGTATGACTAAACAAAAAGTCGCGAAAAATCACACAAAAATACGCACGTAACTGGACTCCAAAAAGTTCACTTAGTTTGAAGGGGGCATCACAAAACAAGTGCCAATCCCAAAATGGAAGACTGGCTGATAATTTTTTCAAAGTACTTGTGGGTAAACACTAGTTAAAATGGACGAGATATACTCATAAATGACAAAACACTTGCAAGAGTTTCACGCGCTTAACAGCAGAGCCACTCCTGCCAGGGTCCACTTAGCAGGGGACTCCTTAGTCTTGAGGAAAAAGTTCCACACGTATGTGGGGCCTCGCTGTCTTGTCTTGTACACAGGACACTCGTACACGTTCTTGGTTTCTTGCTTGTCCACAGGAATAGCACGGATAAACATAACCGGCATACCAGGAGTGAGTTCCTTAAGCCTTGATTCAGCTATCATGCCTGTCTGTGTGTCCCATCGCGCACCTTCCATAAACAGGCCATGCACATAGGCGCCTTCTCTGGGCGGACTGTTGAAGTCTTCTTTGTTTTTCTTTGTCACGTCCACCTGATGAGGTAAGCAGTGTATCAGTAAGAGAATGTAATAAAAACTCTCAAGCTGTGCTAGCAACGAGCTATGGAACAAAACCACACTGCAGTCAACCAATAGGCCATTTCCGAATTCAGTAAAGCCCTCTCTTTCGAGCGAGTCTTCGTGCCAAAGTTTTCGCGTGGATATTCGTTTGATTTGCACTGGACTGAGATCTCATTTCATAACAAACAGTGTCCACTTAGACTCGCTACATTAAGCAGTTCGAAGGAACTAGCGGAAATGGGCTCTTAAGAGTAGATATTACTTGCTTCAGTTACTGACACTCAAAGTGTGAACATCAAACAAAGAAAGATTTCGCGGACTCTACCTGCAAAGCCATCTTGTCCAATGGCCACTCGTTCTTCCTCGCCATGGACTGCTCGATTGCAGTAAGAAAGGATTGAGGGTTGAAGAAACCGGACAGCCACACAACATTTGGCAGACAGAAGTCTGATGTCCAGCTCTCCAACTCTTTGATTCGCAGCAACAAGTCCACGAACCATGCGGCCAGGCCTGACATGGATGGGTAAGCACGGCGCGTCCAGGATTCTGGGACATCATCCAGGAAGAGTGCGTTGCCTAAATCCTCCATGTCAGCAGTGATCGTCAATTCACCCTTAAAGACAGTTTCCGATGTAAGTTTCAAGTTTCATTGTCAAATACACACTTTTTTCCATGGCTGCATGGAGCTACAAATCTCAACTTTCTTCAGTGTTTCTGTGTACATGTACAACTTTCTGTAGACAATCATCTGAAACATATATAATCATCTGAAATGGTTTTGGATTGGTTTCGAGTCAAAGACTTTTCTTAAAGGGCATGTAAACCCAAAAATATGACTTTTTTTCATTTGTTGCTAAAAGTGACGGTGAAAAAGGTTTTACCATTTATTTTGGCCAATTCGAAATATTTAGGGTGAAAAACGAAATTTTCTCAGAATGATTCACTTCCGGTTAAAACAATAGCGGGTGTTCGTGACGTAAGCGGTGGAACACAAATATTGCGCAATTGTAAAATGCCTCTGTAATCACTATGGTGCCTCGTGCTGATAGCACCATTTCAGAGGAGAGTTTATCTGATGTAAACCAGCGAAAATGAATGCAATTTCTACGACAGCGATGTTGCTGAAACCTCAGAAGTTTCTATTGATGTTGGGCCTCGTCATTATCGTTTTGAGCCACGCAGAGTCCGTCGTAATGTGGAGCCTGGAAGTGTAAACGACGAATTGACAGAGAGTGAAACGAATCGCTTGGGGAACACAGACTGGTAATTTTGTGTTTTTTCGTCCACATCCTCTTTGATATTTATTATTAATTTATTTGTCTCTCCTGATGATCTACAGGTTTTTTGCCATTTTCTTTATCCTAGGTGCGAATGTGGAATGTGCCAGCCGATGCCCACAGTTGATAAGAGCGTTTGTTGTGGAGAAATAGGGCAGACATAAATGGCAGAAGGTAGAAGACCAGAGACCAGAGTCCTGTATTACAGAGCACCCAGGATTTCAGTCGAACTGCCTTGATGTCTGGGTCCTTGAAACTGCGTATTACGCATACAGACAACAGCATGGCACAGACAATCATACAGGACACGAATAACCTTATGTTTACTATTTATAGCGTCACATTACAAAGTCGATATCAGCCTGGCAAGTTGTGTAGTAACAAAGAAAGTGATTATTTCTTCTCTCTTTTGTAGGAAATTTCGCTACATTGCCTACAGACAACTAGTGCGTTGGTGCTGGGGCTATCTTTGCAAGAATGTGAGGGTCGCGCTTCCATCCTGCGCCAACTCATCATAGAAGAACGAAAGCGATTCTTTTAGAAAAATAATTAAGTACAACCTCTTTAAAAAGGTTTTCTTAAAACTTTTCGCTTACCCTATTAACCTCCAGTTTTTGAAGAGCTCTACTCTTTCGTGGCTTATTACCAGACGCCTGACCAGAAGTGCCAGCAACCTGTTGCGTCTCTTCCCTTTCCATAGTCCGTTTAAGCCCGCCGCACACGTGAGGAAAGAGCTGAGCAAAATTCCTCGCGAGGCAGTTAGCTCAGCCGTTTCCTCACGTGTGCGGCAAATTTTTGGTGAGAAATTCGCCTAGCGAGGCGATGAGGAAGATATCAAACATGTTTGATATTGTCCTAACGGCCTCGCGAGGCGGGCGAGTGTGCGGCGGAGTTTATGCATTGTGGACTCCTCAGGCTGAGCACTGGGCTGGCGGTTTCAGCTGAATTATCGGTACACCACTTGGGAGTAAGCCCCTGTTCTTTTTAAAGCCCATTTCTTGCATGTATGGGCTCTCAAAGCAGTCGGGGGTAAAGTGGTCGCTACAAATTATCGAGTGTTTTGTCGGTTCGATAAAATCGGCTCGTTTCATTTGAACAAATTTAGTCCACTGTCGCCTTAACTTTACATCGTCGGGAAACTTATACATAGAATGCCACAAAACTGAACAACACATCACTTTACCATATTGGAATAACTGAATATATTTGCCTGAATTAGCGCGAACATGTGCTTATTTTGAAAGGTCGTGGAGAAAGAATTTTGACTTCCGGTCGGCAAAGATTCCACCGGTGACGTCACAGTAAAGATAACGCAATCAAAATGGCGGGCACTTCAAACTTCAAGCAGGAGTTTCGACGCGAAAACGCGCTTGCTTGGAAAAAAGAATAGCACTTTCGGTATTCTAAAAGTGTGTTCTTGTTAGCTATGTTAACAGAAAAAAACGAGTTTTGGGGTTTACATGCCCTTTAAGCCTCGTGCAAAGCAAGAAAGCGTGTAGTTGATTAGCACGTTAAAGAGTTGTAGAACTTACTTTAAGACCCAGATCCAGCTCTTTCAAGGATCGTTTGATCTCGCTTGTTAAGATATTCATTCGCTCACACTCCTGGAAGGCGACCACAGTGTATGGTGTGCGGTCCTCTACACGGGCCATCATCTCCTGCACGTTAAACTCGTCTGGTAGCTTCTCAAGAATTTCATCCAAAACCTGCTTCACCTGTTTGGAAAAGAGGGACGACCAGTAAGGAACTAAAAACGTCACACAGCGATATTCATGGTTACTTTCTCATCTATAGAAGCCAGTTCTAACGGGGGGTTTCCACGTGTTAACTCTCACACGCTATCAAAGAAAACAATTGGTGAAGTCTCAAGTACTTCACAAGAAGCCCATATCATGAGCGCTCGACACTCTTCAGTTACATGAAACAGCCAAGAACATCATAGCACGACAACAGAACGGGAGGTTAATCCAAGGCAAAGTTAACCCAGATCTTTTCGTAGCTTTGCCTAACGAGTTGGCCTCGCGTAAACGAGAACAGAGTTTAAACAAAGACAAGACAAGTTTAAACAAAGCCTCTTGTCAAACCAAAGAGTAAATAGACTTCAAAACAGCCGTATTCTGGTTAAGAGCGAGGGTGAACTAAGGCGTGTGATGCTCGCGCACTTCACGCGTGGGAATTCATTCCAAGAGCGATTTGGAGAATCACGCTGGAGCCTTGCGCCTTGCAAAGAGCGATTTGGAGAATAAAAATAACCGACTGTTTTGCAGTCTAAAGAGCAAATTCCAGCAAAAAAAAAATCAAATCAAAAGTAGAAGCACTCAAAACTAAACAGAAGATCACACTGTACTTTTCTGGCTCAGTAGCGACGACCGAAGAGCGGTCAATACCAGGAACCAGTTTCATAGCTCATTTGACCAGAAACTGGTAATGGGAATTTACATGTTGATAATAACCCACCTTCTCCTCCCTGGTCTGTCCTCCACCGCCCCCAGACCCTGCGTCCCTGGGCTGCATCTCCAGCACGGTACGGAACAGATTGTCTGAAGTGGCTGTCAAGAAGCCGATCTCAGCGTTAGGGTGCAGTCCGTACAAGTAGGGACTCTCAGCAGGCAGCACTTCATCGATGTAGTTGTGGTAGGTCTTGTAGTCTGAGTTAGGAGGGATGGGGAATCCTGGAGCAAGGTTCATCTCACCTTCAAGCTGCGCAAACAAATTTTGTTCACTTAAAGCGGTTTTCAATCGAGTGTCGTAAAACCAAAACCAAAGCAATCACACTGACCAATCACAGCAGACGCAAACGGCGCTATGAGCCAATCAGCGCGGGAACTAAATGCGCGCGTGCAAGTCAAGATTGGTGTTGGTATTGGTAGGTTCGCTCATTGGTTGAAAAAGTGGCGCGAGTTTTGCTGGCCAATCACAGAACGAAGCACTGCAAAACCAAAGCAAACGCAATTTACCTTCGAAACTCGATTGACAACCGCTCTAACATCAAGGGTACTTACATTGGGTTGGCACTTCTGTATTACCACCACACTTCAGAGCTCCTCTTTAGCTTCATTTCTTTACTAGGTTTCTCGGATAATACGAGAAATAGAAGGCTACTTATAACATTTCTTGCACCATTAAGGTTTTACCTGAAGGTAGGATTTTGCGGGTTAACAGATAAACCGTTCGCAAGCTTCTTACCATGTCTGGCTTCATGTACTCTTCTAGGTAGGTTTTACACAGTCTTCTGTCCCAGTCATCTGTGATGTGACCTCCATACATGATCTCACCGAACAAATAACGCAGATCAGTCCAGGGAACCTGAATGAGAAAAATTAAAAAACAAACAAGTTGGCAATGGAATCACAGCTTTGACTAGTTTCCAGATATAACTACTCCCAAAAAGGTTACAAAGTCTTGTTCGTTGCCTTTATTTCCGCTAAAATGTTATGTCTCAACGGTTCAGATAGTCGTGGTTCGACTTGAAACACGTTTCCGTTCGTTTCGCTATTGTAAGAAGGAGTTCGGCTGAAATATGAAAAATTACCTACTTTGCTGCTTCTGTTTACAACGATATTTCTGAGAAGTGTTGATTGAACTCAAACACAAGACTTTCTCAAAGTCCGTTTTTGTTGACTCGTCTCGCGACTTCGTCGCTCGTTAAAGTCGACTTAGCAGCAAGTTTACTCAAATACTAGACTACGTAGCAACTATAAACTGTATCCATTTGACTATTCTACGGTATGGAGGGATAGACTTATAGCAAAATGACTGGTAACCTTTAACCCACCTTAGCATTTGCCTCAAGGTAATTGTAGAGTACATTCACACTAATGGTCAGGTCACCAGTATTGAACGGGTAAGATCTGTTCCATCCCTGCGGTCCAAACTTACGGCGCTCGGCCACGCATGCGTGGAAGTAACACAGCGCAAACAGAATACTCTTGAATTCATTTTCACGGGCGCACATCTCCAGAGTGTCCTAGCGAGAAAACATGGGTTTGATTGTAAGTAAGGTACGAGTACTTCTACAAAGTGCAGCGGAAGATGAGCCAGTAAGACTGCACTACTCAGCAAACGAGAGCGAAACACAACGTAATCAATCGCCGAAAGGAGGCAAGCAGAAGGGGGCGAAAGATGGGAAGGATATGATCCCAATCGGTGTCATAGGAAGATAGGCGTGGCACCTGTACGGAACAAGGGGCATCAGTGAATATACCTGCTAAGTCCATGATGGCAAACGGAGCTGTCACATACTCGCAACCACCTGATCGGTTCATAGATTAGCAAACGCATCACCGGGCTGAACCGTGCCAGGAGTGCGTTTCTTGAAACCCCGAAAATTTTCGGGCCTATTTCGGATGCCATATTTAACTACGTGTCTTAAAAACGAAAACGTTTCAACACATAAATTTTGCAACAAATTTCCCCTTTCGTATCTTGAAATCATGGTACAAGACAAACGTTTTAGAATTGGCGGATGGTAGTTTTGGAAATGGCTTTTCGAGCCCGAAAAGTTTTCGAGACTTGCGAGAAACGGGCCCCAGGTCACGGCTGATTTTATTGTTCAAAAAAATCTCCGCGCTGATTTTCTAATGTGCATTTCAAGAATTTCGTCAAAGAGATACAAAACACAAAACAAGTGAAACCCAAAGCAAACCATCAGTTAATTAAAAAGCTGAAAAATCGCTGCACTGACCTGGTTAAAGTTATCAAGAGCCTGATGTAAATTAGCCATCATGCCAGTTGGTGGTTCATTCGTGATCTTGATCGAGGATTCCAGGATTCCCTGTGGTATGATATGGGACTCAGGCGTGCCCGCTGGTTCAGCTGAGATGTACACGCGATAATTCTCATGGCTTCCTTCACTGTACGCCTCCAGCTTTTTCTCCAATGTCGGCAACCATTTCTTTACAAGATGGATATTCTATAAAAATAGGAAGAAATTAACTACTCAGTCTTGTACCCACTTCGCTGAACTGGTTGGACGATCCGACCATGACAAACAGATGGGTCTAAGAGTTTTAAGGTTCAAAGTGAGATATAGGGCAGCGTTAAATATTGAAATATAAAGAGACAGGGTTCGTGCGCTTTTTTCGACCAAAAATTCAAGAATTTTCAAGGCCTTTCAAGGACACATTTTTCCATTTGTCAAGGTCTCCAAGAGGGGCAAAATAATGCCACATCAGATGCTCAAAGCAGAGAGTACACCGACTTTCGTCTCAGACATACACTTGAGAAGCTTCGTTGGATAAAATTGGCAACAAATTTCAAGGACTTTGTAGCACCGACTGCAATTTTAAAAGGTCTTGAATTTTTATTTTCCTATTCAAGGACCTTGAAGAGTAACGTTGTACACCTTCCTCTTCCAAAATACTAAGTGAAAGAGATGATACTGTCTGAGATAAACCAAGATGAACAGGTCGCCTGAAGACATGCCAATATATGGCTTGACCTGCTAACCCTTTGAACCATAATACCAAAATGTATATTCCCCACATTGATCTTCATATATTTTCTATGGTGATGACGAGGAGAATTTGTTAAACGATCAAGACCTTTATCGCTTGTTGATCACTTCTTTTTTTTCTCACAACCTAAATGTTTGACTGAGCAGTGTTACTATAAGGACCTGATTCAAACTTTAAGGAATGCCTTAAAATGAACAGTCCACTTCCTACGAGGTTTGGAAGTACGAAAAAGCCAACAATACAGAAGAATCGTGGACAATGAAAGTTACAAACGGATTCGAACTAAAACAAGTGAATGCGCAAGCAAGATCCTCTTTCAATAGGCCATATTCGAATTCTCGGTATTGAACTGGATCTAACATGAAGTGGAGGCTCTTGCGGAGGAATACATTTACATATGAAAAGATTCCCCCACAAGAGCCTCCACCTCATGCTAGATCCAGGTCAATACCGAGAATACGAGCCTATTTTACCTGTAAAACAACCCAATGTCCCTCTTTGGCAGCCAAGTCAAGACTCTGTTCGGCCACAATTTCCTGACCCTGAAAAAGAAATCATTTGAACCTCAGCAACTTCAGCAAAACAAACAGAGTACAACAGAAAACAGGACGTTACCGAAAAACGAAACACAAACTAGTCACCCCTCACCTGTCCCAAGGAGACGTTGTGGAAATTCTTATTATCCATTGTGAAGCCGAGTTTCTTTCCCAGGGCCTCTACGTCCTTTAGAGGATCTACACCTGGGGAGAGGATGAAGAAGATCGGGGTACCAGGCCCACTCTCCTCGTATGACTTTGCAAACTCCACCTGGCGATTTTCCACGTACTTTGCACCCATCTTCTCCTCAACAAAGCCACTGCATAAAATGAAAGGAAAAATTACACCGATTGTTAACTGAACAGAAATCAATAGGTCACTGACGATACGATACTTTATTTAACGTGAAACCTCGGTTAGCTGAACAGCTAGTTTACTTGTAGATATCGTTTTAAGCACGTCTTACACATGTCATGAAACTAATTATTTTGACATTGTAGTAGGTTCCTGTTCGACCGAATTTAACAAGTAAATTAACAAAGAAAAACAAATAGTTATAAGATTCATAACCAGATATCTGTTCGATTATAATTATTGCTATGATCATCCAATCTCAACTTTATCTTTTGAAGCTGGGTTTTCATCCGGAGAAGCAAAACTGCAACACTGCGTCTGGCTTACAGTTTCAAATGCTCATCCAAATGCAAGATTCTTTGATGAGCTACCGAGTGTACACTAATCTCACCTCACAGCGTAAGTCATTCTGTCGGGCCTCAGAGCCCTCATCATGCACAGTTTCTGTAAAGAACTCTTGTTTTTCCACTCCTGGGGGAACTTTTCTTTTTCGGGGCACTCGCTTTCCACAAACTTCTTCCACCTCTTGGCAGACCCTTCAATGTCGCGATCCAGATTACGGAATTCTTCCATGTTACTCAAAGCCTAAATAAGACAGGAAGAAAAAATGAGAATAACGAGCTTGTTGCTTTCTTTTGGTTGGTCACGCAATCTTTCGTTGCGTGACGAACCAAAAGACGGTTTGCGTAGGGGGCTAGGTTATTTGAGCACTGATTTCGCCTTTGAGGGTAAACATCTTGAGTGCTGCATCCCACTGGTACTTTCAAACCGATTTCGTGGTGAGGTAAGGTAAACTGACTATTTGGGCCTATAATGGACAATAATGCCAGCGGTGATGTTAAGCCAGGGCTTTAAAAAGCTAATGACAATTTTTCAAGTGGATCGTGGGTAGATCCAGTCCTTTGCGGGCGCAAACGGCCATTTTAGTACGAAAACTATTTTGACCGTTTGCCCCCACTAAGGACGGGGGCTATCCGCAATTCACTTAGAAATGATCATTAGTAAAAGGGTATATCACTCCACCACAGGTGCCCCGCGTTAACCTACCTTAATTCCGCCCCAGCAAAGGTTGTTGAGGAAGTCTACAGGGCTTGTTACGTTCATGACAGCAGGGAAACGGAGAAGGAATTCCAACTCATGGGGAACAATCTCCTTCTTCATAAGAAGAATCTGGGGGAAGAAGGAAAAAGACATGATTGACGGATTTTAAGTACATTGTATAACATATCTTACATCAAGTATCCAGGAAAATTCAAGGGGTAAATATGCAAGTTTCATTCATTTGTTGAACGGTTTTAGGTTCAACAAAATTTTTTTAGGTTAACTCCTCCACTTTTCCATGCTGAACTTGTTGGGAGCTGAGAACCCGCTACATAGCTCCCGGCAGGAGTGTAGTTACATGAGTTGGGAGATTACCTTCAGTTTTTAACAATTATTGGGCACGCTGAACACACCACACCTACGCTTTGTTCAAATTCGTTTTCTTAATTTTCAAACAAAAGGAACTGTCAGTGGTAGCAAACGAAACGTTAATCCACCTTCTCTTCACACGCACACTATTTTGAAGTAAACTTGTTTAGTAATGGCTAGCGATTATTTCAGTTTCCATGAAAACGAAAGGTAATGTTATCTCACGGAGAGCTCTTCATCAAGAAATGACATGGAAAATGGTTTAGCAAAGCACTGACGCCGGCTGACGCTACTAACCTGGAACGCCACTTGAGCTGTGAAGATAAGTTTGTCTTTCTCAAACAATCCACGCGTGGTGTAGATAAAAACAGAGAAGGTGATGCAATCGATCAGATTGTTCACCCGCACCTTGACTTCTTCGGCGGGCTCAGCTCTGTCAATAGCTTTTTGGAAAACCACATTAAAGGCCTGCAAAAAATAAAGCCCGACACTGAATCTGGTAACGATTAGTAAACGAACTTTTCTAAGCCTACCCCCTTTCTCCCACCCTTATCTTTCCGTTTATAAGTCGTCCTTTCAAACCAACAGTAAAATGATTTATTGTTGTTACAGACACAGGGCTTTCAAAATGTTTTGGAGTAGGTGGCCGTGGCAAGTGAGGGGGCGCAAGGCCCGAGCTGATAGCTATGTCCAGAGTAACCGGCAACATGTAACCACGTAGCCGGCAGAACTCCGGCGGTCGTCGGCTTGTTTTGAAACCACTGCAGAAAGGTTCAGCTGAAGTTGAATATTTTCACTAGTTGAAATACACTATGAGTGTCGCCTCTAATTTGGAAGATTAGAATGATTTTGGTTTAAGCAACACAAATGTTCCTGTCATCTTAAGCCGAAACGTTGGCTTCTGGTCCATCCCAAAACTAGAAAGTTCAGAGCAACGAAACGTCACCGTGCGTAGCAACGGTTTCCCGTTGCTACGTGACGTGTCGTTTCATATCGACGGTTTTCCCAAAAATCGCTAGCTCAGAAAAAGACATTGTTGCCACTGATCATTTCCAGCCGTGCAGGAAATAATTTGACTGCAGAATGTTCTTTAACTAACCTTTAGAGAAAACTGGTAAATGGGGTTGATCTTGTTCAGGTCGTTCAATATGAAGTAGAGAAGGGAAGATCGCGCAGCCGCTGGTCGATACTGCTCGCGGGCCTCGTTGATCTTGACTTCCGTTGTTTTGCCCTCAGCGACCTTGACCTCGATTTCTGCAGCAGTTCTTTTGGTGTTCTCCAAGTTCTCAACTAAAGCGTAATCACCCAAGAAGTTTCCACCAGCTGCAGACAGACGAGCTAACAGCGAATCCTCGAGTTCTTTTATCTTGATGGTGAACTGGTTCATTTGTTGAGTCAGGTTGGCCTGTAACAGATAACCACAATATGACAGTCAGTATTTCAACAGGGTTCAGTCTCACCCATCGGTTTAAAGTGACGACACCAGTCACGTTTCAGTTTCCTGTGTCAGTGGTTGGTTACTGACGAGCAAGCGAGAAATCAACAGTACAATCACATCTGGTTTACAGTGCGTCACACTGTGGGATCAAAAGATGTAAAAATTCAGAATTTCATGAACCATTTCGCTCAAATGCGTGACTCAACCTGACATCCACCGTTGCACATTTGAAACAGAAAATGCATGGGCTCAAAATAGCGTGACCTGACGTCACGCGTGCGCCCTTAAACAGCTAGGACCTGTCTGTCTGTGGTGGACAAAAGATTGTTTCACAACCATTGTTAATGGTAGCTCTGTGAATGATACTCTGAAACATTTTCTCTCGGCGCCTAACAAGCCACTTCATTACCTTTGTTTCCTCCAGATCAGGCCTCTCTTTACGTACAACGTCAGCCAACAGCTGGTCTTCTAAGCCTTCACGTGTGACCGTGAAGTTAATAAGGGTTGTCTGGGCCTGCATCTCTGGTTTGTAATGTGGATTGGCCAGTTTAGTGTGGAGAATCAGACGGAACTCTGGGTGGTATTCGACTTCCTTGTCACCCATCTTGATGTATCTGAAACAAATAAGAAACGGAACAGTATTTTAGAAGCTGCTTAAGAGACAATCAATCCCACGGTTTGCCAAGGGATTGTTGAAATGGTTTTAGTGCTGTAACCACTCACATGCTGAGCAGCAGTTTCCCAACAGGCTGCTGATTGTGTCAAATCAAGTGGTTCTGACTTTTGAGTCGTAAAGTGTGAACATTTAAATGAAAGCTAGTTGTATGGTTTTGATCATGTGCTACATTAGCTATTTCTTTCCTGTGAAGTATTTGTGGACTGAATGCAAAATCCAAGAGCGTGGCCTCAACTCTACTGATACCGTTTCTGAAAGTGAACCCCAGACGTGTACTGTAAAGCGGTACAGGTTACAAATACCAAAGAACAAACCACAAATATAACAAACCTTCCTTTCTTGATGGTGTTTCGACCAACAAGAGCATCCAGCACAGGGTCCATGTTCTCACCCATGTTTTCAATCAGAACACAGTCACCGTTTGCTACTGCCCGTTCAATTGTATCCAGGTATCTGAGAAAAGAACAATCAGTCTCAGTGACCTTCAACTCTCAATGAGGACACCATGCTTAGCTACAACTTGGACAAGTCTCCACAAAAATGTCAGATTATAGGTACTGAAAAAGCACTGCTTTTGCGCTGAAATGAAAAGAAACGACAGACGGGCTCGTACAAGGCCTGTCACCATTTGAAGACTTAGTCATGTTGGGCTGTAAGGACCAACGTGAAAACATTGCAAACATCGTCCTCGTAGGGTATGAAATAATGACAGAGCTAAGATTCAGTCCACGTTTTACAAGCCGAGAAAACGGAGTTCATTTGATCAAATTTTTACAGTCCGTCCGCAGTCGTTACAAGGGTCCTTCTGCAACTCTTCAAATAGTGCCGACATGAAAACAAATTGAAACCAATTACGTTATTCTACTTTGATGTATTTATCTTTATTAGTGTCCCCAATTAGTTTGAAAACCAAATACCGTTAACACTTAGTCTTAATTCTATACAAGGCGGACTCTATCACCATTGACCTACAGGGTTCAAATGTCAAAACGTGATCCACAGACTGTGTGCTGCTATGATCCCTGATATAATCGTGTCGGAAGTGCTTATGGCAACAGGGAAGAAGGATCAGTAATCAACTGATCATTGTGCTAATACATACCCCTTCTGTCCCAGTCTGACAACTCTGAGTTCTTCTCCTTCTCTGGTTTTGATCCACTTTACTCCTTGCAGCTGTGGATCTATCATGAGCGGCCATCGTTCGCAGTTGGTCAGTATAGTTGCATTCTCTGTACTCATGCGATCACTGGGCAGGTTTTCGTTGTTCCACTGAGCAACGGTTGCATTGTCAGTCAATAAGGTCAATGGGTCGAGATTTTCAGTAATTTTGATTGGAACCTGGAAGCAAACAAACGTTCATATTTCCAAACTACAGCCAGTAATTGAAAACAATTCCAAAAATTCTAAACTGAAGATGGCAGAAACATGAGGTAACCCATCTCTGGCTGCAAATAAACCACACCCTCACAAATTCCACTTCAAAATGCTACACGAGTGGAAGAGAAATGGAAGAGATGGCCGGGTTACTGCAAAGCGCTCGGTATTTTGAGAAATGACAGTTTCAGCAGACTTAAAATGCAACTCGGAGAGAGAAGAAAGAAAAGGTAACTTTAAAGCACTCGACAATTTGGACAACGAAATAAGCACTTTGAACGTGCTAGCAAAGCGTTTCTCTTGTCGCCAAAAACGTCAAACACTTTTCTTTAGATGTTCTACCATTACGGTACAAAATGAGTTTAAATGAGTGCAAACGAAGAAAAACGTTCAACAAGCCAAGTCTGGTTAGAGCAGAACGTATGAACGCAAGTAGAATAAGTTGCAAATTAATTCACTTTAGGCATTAAATGAAGTTTTCCATTACATACCGACTGGCCTTTCAAGAATGGGAGCCATTTAACGTTCATGAGATTGTCACGGTATTTTCTTGTGAAGCAGCCCATGTAAGAAACAAACGCTGTTGTGAGCAATACATCTCCAGGTAGGGTCTTCTCTTGTTCTTTGAAGTTCGCCACAGATTCGGCCCAACGGACATTTTCCGAAGCCAATCCGCCGACCAATCGATTAGCCAATTCGATCGTCATGGCTGTCTGTTCTGCCTCCTTTTGGCATTTCAGTTTCTCAGCAGTGGCCTTAAAAGAAATAAATTTAAAACAAGTAAATAAATAAACAAACAACAGTCTTACACTCAAATGACAATCATAAGCATCTTCGTTCGGGGTTCGAAAAAGGATGGAAGAAAGTTGTCACAGCTCCTCGACTAAAAAGATCGATCCAACATCCAACATTGTTGAAGTGCTAAGCAACCACGTCGGACCAATATGTTTCTTAGTATTGATTTTCGATCAAATATTATGCTCAACCAACATTGCTACCAACAACATTTTTGTATGTTGGCCATTTCAATTGGTGTGTTTTATGATAACAAAACGTCTGGAATCGAAAGTCAAATATAAGGAAAGGTTGTAATGACGCCTTTTTGAACCTCTTTAACGCCGCTGTTTATGCGCTCGTCTTTAAAACATACTCCAATCAAATCTTTATTGGCATCCAAATTTGATAAAACGATTTAGAATTACACAGTGTATAACCAATACCTTCTCAAATGAAGCAGTAAGTTCTGCCAAGTTCTCGTCCAACTCGGCAATCTTAGCCTTGATCTTTGCCAGCTTTTCCTCTGCAGCAGCCAGCTCAGCATTGGCGGCAGCCAAAGCCTGTCTCTTGGGCTCGACATCACAGAAAACGTGATAGAACCTGATAATGTTAATAGCCCAAGCACAGATACCGGCAGCGGCCGCAGATTTGGCGCGGATAAAGTCCGGTTCAAACTCTGGATCGTCAAGATACGGCTGGACAGCTTTAAGGTTGCTATCGGCGATGTTTTCTTTGTCGTAGTTCACGAGCTGGTCTAAGAACTGATCGACCTGTGGGAGAAAGGAATTAAAGTATCCGGAATAAGCAGAGGCTACTATACCATAGTTAAAAGTTATTTCAGCACTTTTGAAACCTTTCTCTCTCTCTTCCAGAGCATTCTTAGAGGCTTTGCTCCTCCAAAAATTAAAACAAGAAAACGCTGCCTCTTTTGTGCTTTCAGGCAGCTGTTAGAATCCCGAGAGTTCCCGCGAGTCTTGTTTGGTTTAGCAGCCAGTTTACTTTCGCACCTCTGTACATGGGTGTCAAAAAATGACAACAAACGAGAGAGTTTGTCATGTTTTTTTTTCTCCTTAATTACTCGACAAATGCGTGAATATTTAAACCAAGTCAACACTCGGCAATGCAATGCGCGCAAAGTCGTCGCTGCCATGTTTGCGTACCGTCAACTAAAGCTAGTTTTGGTTATTGTCCTACGGATTGGTTGCACAAACCTATGAATCAGTACCACAATTGAGTCACAATACCTTTGCCATCATAATTTTAGCCTGTTTCCAGCTCCTATCTTTCGGAATCTTAGTGGGCGGAGCCAGCAGCACCATCACAGCAGATGTCACGTTGACAACAGCGGAAGGCGGCGAACCGAACGACTTCAGCTCGGTCAAGTTGTTCTTGTTTAGCGTGTTCAGAGCTTCTTGAGCGGCCTTCAGAGCTGGTTCGGCTTTTGCTAAATCTTCCTCGCAAGATCTCTGCTTTTCAGCCACATCCTTAGCAATGACTTGAACCTTTTTCTCTTCTTCGTCTGCAATAGCTTTCTCTTTGCTGACCTTCTCGGTTTCAACGCCCACCTTCTCGATGAGTTTGTCTGCGTCTTCGTTCTTCTGCTTGAGCTCCACTTCCTGTGAGGCCAGCTTTGCTTTTAAGTCGTCCACCTGGGAAGCAGTGCTCTGTAGCTTCAGCAAACCATTTTCCAGACGTTCAGTTTTTTGGCTCAACTCCAGCGACTTCTTTTTGAGAAGATTACGGTATAGCGTAATCTGCAAATAAGAAGGGCATACGTATTTAGTACAATTAAAAGCTGAACCAAACTATCGCTGAAATGCAAAAAGTGATCAAGTCGTTTTCTGTGCTGTTTATTATGGCGTGCAAGGAGGCGCTCCGTTTAGACTGCGGTATACGAAATCCCAATAAGATGTAACCACCCGCGCGCAAGAAAGCTCCCGAGAGGGGCACTTTGATGGTACTTCTCATTACTGTTACAGTTTGTCCTAACTTTTGAGTCCAAGGACAACACCCTGAAGTGTGACCAATGCTCCTCTATTATGCTATTTCCTCCGTCAAAAGGGAGCTTACGAAACGACTTCTTTCACGACGACGACGTCAGCACAGCGGAAAGCCCCACTACGCATGTGCAAATGGGTGTTGCGCAAGATTGAGCGTCGTCTCGTGGCCGGCGACGACGGCAAACTGAATGTTTTGAAGTCGTCGTGAGAGTTTCGCGACTTAGGTTTGTTATGACCTTTTTCTGTGCCATTTTACGTCCATTGAGTTTGGGATTGGTCTTGCAAAGTGAAAAACCATATCACTATACCGGAGGGGATATGAAAATCTTTTTAGGTAACTAGATACACAAAGCAGGAATAGATTCGACAATCAAACCGTTGTACGTCAGGAACTCGTCTGGCAACTGAAGTACATCCGCAAGTTTGTATATGTCATTTTTATAGAAGCGAAATTCAGCGTTGCATTCAACATTTGCCAACTCGTCTAGTTCAAATCTTTCATAGTTCCAATACGGACCTGTTTGCATCATACAACAAAACAAACTCTTTGTCGTTGATAAATCCTTTTCTGTATGCAAACGCAATGCACTGTCTAGTCTATCTTAAGTTTGGCATTTCTCTCGTAGTTTCTCTTAGGGATATATCTATGATATTCTTCCAACAAAGGCACAAATTCGGTACGAGGAAAATAATGCGCGCCAGTCGTCGTCCGGGTATCGTAATCAAATGTTAGCGCCAAATTGTGCGCGACGCCGACCCAAGACATGACGTCACTAAAAGTCGTCGTCGTGAAAGAAGTCGTCGATTCGTAAGCTCCCTAAAGTGGTTAAGACGTCGACGTCTTAAAAATGTCGTACGTTTGACTATTTGAAAGAAAGGTTTTGAGTACATGTGGCACGTCCCAATGGCTCTCCTAACGTTTAGCAAGGTAGGTCTCACGTTTGAGTCCATGGTAATCTGGCATTGAATTATTCAGATCAGAAGCACTTTCCTGTGGGTCTGTTTCAAGTAAGTTGAATGAGGTGGGAATAACTGATTCTTTGAAACGAAAATAATTTGAAGCACAGTCTCACCACACCTACTTTTATCACATTACATTTTTCTCTGCTCACTTTGAAACTATTGTTAAGTTGTATGAGATATGGAATAGGCGAGTTTGCTGAGCTTATGACAAGGAACATACCTGTTCTAGGAAACTCTTTGGCGTGGTGTAATTGTACCGCCTTTCGTTTGCTAAATACAACTGACTTTCTTCGTTCACACTGGTATGTACATACGACATAAACTCGGCGATGGACGGCTTCACGTCATTCTGAGTACAAAGAAATTAAGCATTACAATCACTACTACGTGGGAATGATGGAAAGAAGGGCGCAGCACATCTTTCTCGTATAAAAAGGTCAAGGTCTTTAGAGTACGAGTATTGTCATAGTTATCTCAGGGAAAGTAGAGCCGGCCGAGAAAAAAAGGCGAGCGCGCGAATTCAAAATAACACGAGAAGCTGATCTACACGGCGGAAGCTGTTGCCTGTCGGGTGCTTTAATGTTTAACTTCTCTTATATCCTTGTCTGAAGTAGGGACCAGTAGAGTCTAGTAACTTATTTTCGCCCCAAAGGTTACAAACAGCTATATCATAAGGGTGACTATTCGCATGGAAAACCCATCATTTCCCGTCCTAGCATCCATTAGCACGGCCCATCCAAGGGCTTGGTGAGGTTTAACAAAAAGAGCTTTGAGATTGCTGAAGATACAATGAATTAGTGCTTTAAAGATTGTCATTTATCCAAGAATACAGAGTCTCACTCACCTCGAGCTGTTCCAAGTCGTCAATAAACCTCTTGCTAACGGACACCAGGGCTTCCTGAGGCCACTCGTGGAACCAATCAATAGCGGTGCAGTTGGTAACAGCCGGGAACTTACGGCTCCTCACACGCAGTGTGGAGCCCACGGGAGAGAAACACAGCACAACCTGTGAGCGACAGAGGACGTTCATATATAACAACTTATAAGTAAATAGCAATCTTCAGACTTCAAACTACAATCCAGACTGATATTTCTTGGGGCACTTTTCCAAATCGTGCGTGTAACCCTCCCCCCGCAAACAATTTTGATAGCCACGGAAACTAGTGCACATGGTTACACGTAACTGCTCGAGCGAATTAACATTGCATTGGGGGAGGGGGGTGGGGGCTGAGACCATATCTAATCTTTAGCCGTGATGAAGCAAATCACGGCTTGAATGATGCAGACGACTGTGCGTTCTTGCGAATACGTTTAGGTTCGTTGTACCATCCTGTTTACCTTCAAGTTTCGTCGCACTCGTTCAATGAAAAACATCCAGCAATTTTCCCGAGTGTCTTGGAGACCAGCGCCTTTCACTTCGTTCCTCACACCAGAGATGATATTCTCAACTTCATCATCAGCGAACAGTCCAGGGATCTCGCCAGACGCAAGCAGATCGTTAATCAACACAAGGAAGCTTTCCTCAGGAACTTGTGCGTCGGTTAGCAGAAACACGGTGCCGATGTTTTTCAATCCCGCCTTTGTACACAAGTTTGCTAGATCAAGCTGAGGGAGGATAAAAAGGGTACATTAAGAATGACTACCATAATGTAGCACTGAGGATGTGCAACTTCTAACAAAATCGTAGCCTCAGAAACTTCCTGAGAATACCTATGTAACCAGAGGTGTCCTTTTGGTGTCCAGCACCTCGATTTGATCGGTTAGAATTTTGACTCTCAATTTTATCGTTTTATCGATCGCCATTTGGAGAACTGAAGTAGTCAGACTTCAGTTGCACCTCAACGGATTAGCTTGACTATTGAAATGACAAGTCTGCATCTATTTTGTACAGTGGTACACGTTTTGGAACCTATCTAGCACCAATTGAGACAGTTACACACCTTAAGGTCTGGAATGCCGTATCCCTTCCTTAGCGTGATTTGGAATACTTCCAAAGCACTGATAAAGGCTGCAAGACGAGCTAAACTCTGTTTTCCACTGCCACCGACACCGACTAACAAGGCGTTACCACGGGGAGACTCTAAGATACGATTTATACGGCAACTAGAAACGCAAAAACAAACCGTCAATATGGCTTCTGGAAAGCACGAGAAGAAACGTAAACATTCAAGGACTTTCATTTATCAACTTTTCTTATTGGGGTTGGCAACCTGAACAGACGCTCATAAGATAGCTGACGCCAAGAATCAAAATTTATCGCTTTCGCAAACTTTCAGTGGTTAACCTTACTCGTTAAGTACTTTAAAAAAAGCTTTACAAACTAAACTTGAATGTTATGTCTTTGCCGTCCTGTGGGATGCAATTTTTAGAATCTTCCTGCATTTGTTTATTAAGCACTTTCCATATTCGCAAGAATAGATAACTGAACGGAGAAAAAGACTGAACACGTTGGAAAGAGACTTTTTTCTTTCGAAAAAGCTCTCCACGAAGAGCTCGCAAACGACGAAATGTTCAGCCAAATGCTCAGAGGTAGCTTTTTCAGAGGAACACTTAATTCGGAAACAAACTATATCCGAAAAGAATCGGAGACATGTTTTGTTTCGCGACGTCAACAAAGGGTTATATAACAATGGCTTCGTGCGCGCGCCGAAAACCGTTATCGCGCTAAAACGATTGCAAATGCAAATGCAAGGATTTAAAAATGTATTCTACATCAACTCACACGTGCTGCATGGCGTCATCAAAAAGTACAAGATTCATAACCGCATTCACTTCGTTGTAGTTCTCCAGGGCTTCTGTAAGCAGTTTGTTCAACGACTCCCAACCTTGCACTGATAAATACTTCGGCTCTCCAATCCCACTCGCAAAATGGCAGAACATGTTGGGCTTGGCGTACAGAGTTTCTTCCTCAAAGTCCTAATTCAAACAATATTTTGAATGCACTTAATGAATTTTCGCAGAAAACTTCAGTTGTCAAAACACAACTTCAACTTCCTGCAATTTTGTAAACGCACTTTCCTTTCCGGAAATTTTACAATAAAGAAAAACAAAAAAATAACATATAAAACTTTACACGTCTCTAATGTTAAGTGTAAGGTTCACCCCTCCCTCCCCCGAAAACAAAACAAAAGGAAAAACACATCCAAAATAAAAGCCCCATTTTTAATTTAAAGGCCTTGTGCAGTAAATTACAAACCTCGAAAATTTTCTTAGTGATGTCTGCCTGGATTCTGTCATAGTTCTCCATATCCTTTTCGTCCACCAGTTTGTCTCTGTAAACCCGATCACACTCGTGCATCCATAATCTCACCAAGTCCATCGGCGTCTTAACGCACTCTGCTGTGGAGAACAGGATCCCCTGCAAAGTTCACATCATAAGATGATTAGAGAAACATAACCTCATGCGATGACATTCGGCTCATCATACCAGACAAAATAAAGTGAGCAACCAATGACAACGAGCAGCAAAACAAACCCCCCAACTTGAGAAAAAACGCGGGAAAACAAACAACCAGCGCCAAAGGCGGGAAAATGACTAGTGACAGCGCTCCAAGCTGCGACCATTTGGCGAGTGAAAAAATATTTTGCGACTAAAATTCTGGCATTTTACAATTGAAGGTCGCCAAAAGGCGACTTTTTGAAAAAGTGAGTTTGGAGCGCTGAGTGATTTGTGCTCTGGATTGGTTTTAAAGAAGCGTGTCTCAAGAAAGCATAAAAACCCGCAACAAAGGTGCTGAATCGAGAAATTCATTATTCAGCGGAAAGCGTACTGAATTAAAATCAGTGGAAATACGAAGATATTGGACAAACCTGGAAAATGTTCGACAAGTCCCGCAAGTTGAAAACGTAGTGAAACTTGACAGCCGTAGGCAAGAAGGTTGACGTGACCTGTGATAGGTAAGAAATAGAAAAGACATGTCAAAAGTTATGAAGACTTTTTTTTAGGCAGGTACAAGAAAACAGCTTACATAAAGTCGCATCAAATGGTATGGCCTTAAGGTATGAAGAATGGGAGGACTGGACTTGTTGTAGCATTTAGTGTCCGTGGAAGGAAGAAGAAGAAAAAAACCAAAATGGACAAACAGCAAATCACCGAGTTGATTGGTCTTGCGACACATACCACTTACTTTGTCCGGTTAGTTTTATTCACAAGAACGAGAATCTTTTCATCCTTTCTCTTCAGCCGACAAGCTTTGGGTTGTCTTATAATATGGGTGAGAAAATATACCTTCATCGTTTAAGGTGGTACGAAATAGTTTTCATTTCCCCCTGCATTGTAAAGCTTTTTTTAAGTACTTAACGAGTAAGGTTAACCACTGGAAATTCGGCTAAAAACCCTTTCGAGCCTCCTTCAAATTCCTGTCAGCTCCTCCTTCAGCCTGAAGAAGGAGAACGCGCGCGCATGCACGCAAATCATCGCGCGTCACAAAGAAAATCATTTTCGCACGAGAGCACACGCTCTGTTTCTTATCGTTCTCAGCATTTTGTTTTGTGTTACTGACTTTGCGAATTCTGCAAGTTGAATGTAATGCTCATGAAAGGAGCATTACAAAAGGAGTTAAAAGTTTTACCTTCTGGTTCATGGCAATAGCTGCGTCAACAAGCTTTTCAGCGTTTTTCTGAACGGCCTGTGGGAGACTGGTGGCGGCGATGTGCCCATTTAAGATGCTCAAGTAGATTGTCTTTAAGGCATCCAGTCCTGGAAAACTTATCGCGAACACTGCAAAATGACGCTAAAAACAAAGCACAAAATAATTATTAGAGGACCTCAATCATATCACCATCGTACCCAAGCTGTGTTTTGTGATGCCCTAAAAGGTCTTTCTGTCATTCCAGTTCTAGTAGACTAAGCAGGATTTTTTCGCTTTTTCATGATAACTGGAACAAACCTCCGAAAAAAAAAATCGATCCCACGATTGTTGTGCACTCATGTGAACAAGGGCGATAAATAACAAAACGCTTCACGCTCATCAAACGGAACGCACAATCACAAAAAAAATTCAGCCACAAATCCCACCCGCTTACTTTCATCAAGGGTAAGGTAAGAATGGTGGTGATTTTGAAGCAACATGAAAAAATTATCGAATTTTCGATCGAAACACTGAATTATACTGTCTACGAGGAACGCCACTAAAATAAGACAAAAACGAAACACATTTTGTTCTAACCTGTAGACGAGGGTTGATAGTAAAGCTTCCAGCCGTGGGGTTCATGCACGCCACATACTGGCAATTGTGTACCTCCTTTAGACTGAGCTTGGCTCTGTCGTACCAGTGATTGTAGTCCAAGTGTTGTCTGATCAGTGTGTGAGGCTGCACTGTCCCGTAAGTGTCAACCTAGACAACAAAGAGAACGAAACGTTGTATGGTACGAATGCCTCGGCTTATTGAGTTCCTGTGATCGTGTACACGATGTCTTTTTCAAAAACTCAACAGTGATTCAGGAAGGAAATACAAACGAAATTAATGTATGTTCAAGCTACCATACATTTCCTTCAAATTACTTAAGAGAATTTAGTGTTATATTAAGATAACATCCTCCAACTGAAAGATTTGTCTATTCGCATCACCCGTTTACTTTGTAATGTATTGAAATTGTGACGGCAAGTTACATGTTAATCAGTCCTACAACACTCTCGTGCTCATTGTGTAAACATGTACTAAAAACATTCCTGCTAATTTATCACATAATCAATTTGTATGTAATACAGGGTCACAAAGAAAAGTGCAACATGTCATCAAATAATGATAGCTGGTGAGCAACTTTTTCAAACTGTCGCTTACAGTAAAGTCGCTTATTGTCGCTTACAGTAAAGATATCGTCTCTAACCCATTTTAACGTCATCACATTCATTTGCCAAAAGTTTCACCAACCTGAAAATTAACACAAAGCTAGGAACAAGAAACTCACCATAGGCATGTTCATATCGTCGATGAAGTAAATCAGCTTTTTAGTTCCAGGGGGGCCATAATTCCGGCCAGCTTTCTTCTCCAATGGTTTATCCAGCACGGCTTGCAACATGGCGGATGTTGTGTAGTAGTTGAAAGGTACATTAGTGACCATGACATTATCAGGGTCCATTGCCGCGAATTTGTCACCAACTAACACAGTTTTACCCGTGCCCGCGCTGCCTACCAGCATGATCGGTCTGCGGTTCTCCATCAAAAGATCCATGAAGTAGCGCACTCGAATGGTTTCTTGTGTGTGTACGAGCACGGCCTGGAAACAACACATCACTGAATCAATACTCTGAGGTTCACTCTTTTATGATTTCGTCCTTTTCTTGGTCACTTTACTCACAATCAACCAGATTCAAATTTTAGAGATTGGTTTACTTTGTGGTAAAAAACAGTAATCATGGACAAAATTTGCACTTGTCGCTGTCTACACACGCGCGAAACAAAGAGTCTCGCGCGAGATTCAACCTTCACGTGCCCAGCCCCTCTTCCCACCCCACGTACAATGTACCTACTGTGTATTAGGTGACGAAGAGGGGAACTGTAACTGTAACTGTAAGTTTTAAAATATAGCAGTGCGTTTCGAAGTAATGCTCAAATCATCGATAATTACGAGTTTAGCATGACTGTCCCGAGGAATTTTGTCCAGGATTTTAGTTCCCTGTACGGACGATGTAATGACGAAATGACCATTTTTTACTAGCTTTAGTCACTATCTACTCAATAACCACATCGCGGGTAAATGATGATTTTCGCATGCAGGGCTGTCACCAATTTCTGAAGTAGGCAGGGATATACAAAAAAAATAACCGGGGATTCGAGTTGCTGTAGTGTAGTCAACATGCTGGTTTTATATCAAAGTAGCCGGGGAAAATCCCCGGCACCCGACCCTTAATCACAGCCTTGCGTATGACTAGATTATGGCATCACCGTCACAGATGTTTTCTAGTTAACTCCCTACATCATACCTGTAACGGCATTTCGGAGTCAAGCGCGAACTTTGGAACTTTCTCTGTCCATGGCACAAATTTCTTGGTTTCCGAGTCAATGAAGTAATCAAACACTGTACCAGCTGAGGGGAACTTGATGGTCTTAAATTCAGTTACCCACCACTTGGAGAACTCCACTCGGTAGTCCACCAGCTATGAAACGAAAGTAACAATACATCAGCTTTTTTAAATTGGTTTGAAGCTTAGCACATCCACTGGAGCACGTAGTCCTTTAATGGACCCTCACAACAACGTGTGGTGACGTAGTCTCTCAATTTCATTCTGCTTTCATTTCAACTCTGCGATTTTTCCCCTTACTGCTCCCACTACGCCTTTATAGCCTGCTACTGCCCTGTCTGTGCCAAACTTAAGATCACCCTGTCCTAATCAACTTTGCTTTTTGTCCGTGTACTAATGAACATGAGGATCATTTTCCTCGCCTCCGAATGGCTGTGTTTATGTCTGCTGTCCCGGCTGAAACCCCTACAGAATAATCCAACATTTTTGGCCAGCCTTTTGTCGGGCAAACATCTCAAATAATTTAGCACCTCATTTTGTTTCAACACATTATTGCAGGATAACATTTTGCTAACGAAATTTGCCAGCTTCCTCGATGTCAAAAGACTTTAAAGCACTACAGTCCAACAAAGAAAAAGACATATCAGCCCACAATGCTAGCAAATTTACCATGGAATCAAGCGAGTCTTTGTGCACAAACCTGATCCTGAAACATAGCTCCACCAAAGGCCCACACTGCAGCAAACACGAAGTACAGTTCGTACAGCTCCTTGTTACAATCCGGTGGCGTGTTGGTGGGATTCAGGAGGCACTCCAACAGGTAACACAGGGTGGTTACCATGGTAATATCAGGGACAGGCGTGATCTTTTTAAAACGCACGCGCAGTGTGTCCAGACAGATGGGCACGTACTTGTCAAACAGGATTTGCAGGTTGGCTTTCTCTGATTGAACCTCACGAGTGTCGATCCAGCTTGATACATATCTGACGGGCAAAAACAAGTTTAGAGCACAAGTTGCAAACAGTCAAGGCCAGTTAAGGAAATCAAACGTCAGTGAGAAAAGTTGTTCCACACTTTCATATGTTGAATAACAGTGAAAAACTATAGTAACACCGTTTTGCGGTTATCGTGCATGTTTAGAGGAACCACAAACATGTCAAGAGGATTACCTTATAATTACGTATTACAAGCTATTAACAGCGAGCGATTGGGAGAATAAGAGAAGCTGAAAAGGTACACTCACGGATTCCAGCCGACATCAGCGTAGTTGAGAAACAGAATTCCTGCACGGGACACTGTAGCAGGAGTGGCTGTCTTGAGATGACCGATCTCAAACAACAGTCTCATGGATGGAGTTAGAGGAACACGTTCATTGCTGGCCAGCGTTAACACCTGCAAGAAAACAAGGCGAATAATGAGAATAGCACCATCCTTCTGACGCGACTGGCATTTTTTTTGAGACTACAGAAAAGCAGGATACAAAGGTGGTACTTCGAAACAAATTTCGCGATAATTAAAAAGTCGTTCTTGCAAGATCACGTGGGATGGACAAAAGTCTCTCAAGGAAGTTCAAGATGATTCGTTTCACCCTTTACATTCCAATGGTGATCACCATCTAATTTCTCCATACCACGTCACTAGTTCATCCATAATACAGGAAATGAGAATACAGGAAATGATCATCAATGATTAGTTGAGTTAGGTTTATACAAATTCTCCTTACATGTAACACATGAAATCTTTGAGAACTGTAATTAAGGCCGATTTACACGGAGCGAATTTTACTTAGGACTGTCGCATGCAACTTCTGTAGCGCGCGCTGCTTGCGCCATGCAAAAAATCGTATACGACACTTGTCATTCATTATTACCTATACCTACGACTGTCGTATGGTTTTAAAACATGATTCAAAATCCTACGACAAATTTTAGGCCACGTGCGTCTGTCTTAGAGAGGTAATAGGTGCATTCACACGACACAGCTTTGTTCTACGTTGTGTCGCATACGCCAACACGGGCGCGTCAAATCGTAACGTGTAAATTGGCCCTAAGGAGAATACACATGTTGATATTGGGAATTAAAGGGCTAACAAAGGTGTTTGATCAGTTGACAGTATGGAGGGTACCTTGTTGTCATCCATTACAGTATTCAAGGATTCAATCCACATTGGATCAATATCACCATCAAGAACAATCCATTTGGGGCTGTCGTTGTTGATCGATGCCAGATCACGCATGATCGTGGAGAACAAGCCTATAAAGTAAGAGTCCATCAATTAGAACAAAGCATAGCCTGTGAGCAAGCTCCATTGGGATTTCGTACGAGATTAATTTCAGGCGCGAGCGGCGAGCGACACGAGCCGCGAGAGGCGGATTGTGGACTCAATGCCAAACCTCTCGCGCGAGAGCTTACACGTAGGATAAACAACGAAGACATCACTTCACTTCTTTCAAGCAACAACGGAATTGCCGGAGATACCCCTCTCTTTGGAGGGTACAAAGGGAGGCATTCCATGATTCTCTTACAGACACATGTTTGTTGCTAGATGCTCACCTGTACGTTTGGCGTGCATCACTATAGCCTCTTTCACCGTGTAACAAAATTACAGCGTTAACTGAAAAGGCCTCTGTTCATCCCGAAAATGGGACCCGTCTCGTTTGTAAAATACAGCATTACGTCCAAGCCAAATTGACTCCTGTATGGCTCAAATTCGTCTGGTGTCGGGGAATACTATGGGAGTTCATGAGGGTGAACTTTAGCGCGAAATGGTGATCCAAAGGGCTCCACAAAAGTTCCAATCGGCACAAGGAGTATAAGGACTGTTTTAGAGACTTAAGCAAACGTTTTGAATCTACTGGCAGAGCAGAAATCAAACACGTAGCTTAAGTCAGCTGACAGTAACAGATACCTTACTCTTGAACCCTCACTCGATCTTTAACCTTGGGAATATGCTATCAGTACTAATACTTGTAAACGTCTGGGAAACAGCCCGATGTAACATCACTCACCATCTTTCCATTCCCTTGTGGAAGGGTTAATAAACCCGAACAGTTCATCAGCTGTCACAGCCTTGGGGTTGATATCATGTAGAAGTGGTTTTCTCTTCTGGTTCTGATAGGTCTTGTTCAGGGTCTTAATCACCTGTGTTTTGCCAGTTCCCGCCGGACCGAGAACGAACACAGAATGTCTCACGGCCAGCAACTCCTCCAGCTGAACGACTTTCAGGATGAAGCTGTCCTCTGTTTGTAGTTTAAGATCCTAAACAAAAGAATGCGGTTAGAACACAGTCGTTTTATATGAGGCAGTTCACACTCAATAAACCAAACAGATTAGAGCTTGGTCCGAAACACAAATTGATCCTTACTAGGGCAGACTTCTTAACCAAAGCTTCAAAGTCCATGTCACGCTTTCTTGGTACATCAAGAGCAGGGAACAGATCACCAATCAGACCCATGAAGACAGGAACATCATCCGTGACAATCTTAGGGATGTTGAAGTCACGCAACGCGCGCATAAGCACTTGATCTTCAGGACGGTCCCTGTCACTTCGTTTCAGAGAACCAGCGACAACCAACACAGACTTGATGGCACGAAGACCCCAATCATAATGGTCCTAAATATAAGAGATACAGCAAAAATTTAAGTCTCTAAAGGATTACTCCAGGGATAACATTTTAGGACATCAGTTTGAAGAAAAGGAGAATGTTTCCGTAAGACAACTACGACGTGACCTTAGTTTTTGCTTTTTTTGTTTTGACAATGCACAAGGAATAAATTCCACAAAATACTGTCCACAAAAGAAATATAACAACAGAAATTAAAATGCCCGTGTCAGTAACCACTATATTTTGAGTACTCTTTTCACGTTCAGCCGTTTGACCCCGCCAATCCCCAAAATAAAAAAAGACGAAAAAGAGTACTTCCGCAAAACTTACCTGTTTGGAAAGCAGCTCTTTACACAGTGAGTACAGAGTAATAAACTTTCTGGCCAATGCTCGAGCATCCACGAAACCTTCAGCCACCAACATG
Source organism: Galaxea fascicularis (assembly GCA_948470475.1). Lineage (NCBI taxonomy): Eukaryota > Metazoa > Cnidaria > Anthozoa > Scleractinia > Euphylliidae > Galaxea > Galaxea fascicularis. The sequence continues at coordinate 7,607,929 of OX419340.1, read as the reverse complement.
ATTTCACAAATCAGTTCAAAGTCAGGAACCACCATAGCACAAGGTCTGCAGCACAAAACACAGCAAATTTGTTAAATTCTGACCCATTCCTCTTCAAGGCAGTAGTTATAGTATAGGCATTTTTCTCATCTTTAGGCGTGTACATAGCTTCTTACATGCAACCTAATCGCACCAACTACCGAGGACTCCACATGTAACCATTATTAACCTTTCCTTTCACATGAGAATTTGCCTCTGGATTTTCAAGTTTTGTATCTCTTCACGTACTCCGAACAGAAGTAAAGTGCCGCTTCTCCAAAGCTTAATGCGTCAGTTTGATAAAACTGGCTGCTGTTTTTCAACCTTCCAACAATCAAAGCAGCAACAACAGGTTATAGTCAACTCAATAACCACAGCAAAAAGTGAAAAAGGTGCTCGTAGTTTTTCAGTAGAAATGGACAAAACCTACCGGAACAGAGCTTTGAGATTTTCAGGTAATTCAGTCCTGCCAGCATATCCAGGATTCATGGTGATGAAAAGCCCCACAGTGGGCACCAAAGAAATTTCCTCTCCTTGGAAAATGAAACGCTTTTTCTTGTCTTTGATAGCATCCTGAATAGATTTGACCTGCACTGCGACCACGGACAACACCTCAACTGAGATGCGGTTGAACTCATCAAAACAGCCCCAGGCTCCCGTCTGAGCGAGTCCTTTATAAATGTTACCAATCGACTGAAAACAAAAATAGAGCGAGTCAAACAGAAAACTCTTTGACAAAGTAATCAGTTTTGACAACTGAACATTTGGATACATGGCAGTACGTTGAAATTTTTGTATGGCAAGATGAATACCTTGTAGTCCATCTGTTCAGAGCAGTTAAACACATAGACCATAATTCCAAGTGCTCGTCCCAGATCCTTTGTGGTCTCGGTTTTACCAGTTCCGGCAGGGCCAGCGGGCGCGCCACTCATGGTAAGATGAAGGGACTGGGTAAGAGTGATGTAACACCGATCAGTCAGGGGAGTGATGACCAAACGCGGTGTGTTGCCGAGGTATTCGTACGAATACTTGAACTGTGCGTCACAAATGTTAGCAAAGCAGTGTCCGTTCTGATCATCCCAGCGATGTCTGAGCTGGCTGAGCCAGAGGAAAGCTTGAGCATTCTCCACCTTCTGCTGGATTAGCTTGGCCACCACATCGCGAGCATGCACGTCGATGGTACAGATGGTCATGATCTTCTGTCGGTCACCTTTGGACAGCTCACCAATCAACATGTTGATCAGAGTGGTGAGCTGAGAAACCTGAGAAGGAACCAAGCATTCAAAGGTTGAATTTACAGTAGTCCTCTCCAGTTTTGAGACAAAAAAAATCAACACAAGAGGAAATTTGACAGATGGGCAAGAACAATTTCAACAGCGACTTTCACTGTGATTACATTTTTCAAAAATGAACGTATTCGGCACACTCGAGTAGTGATTTTAAGGCTCTACTGCAGTAATTTGACGCCGACTAAAGCGTTATAAAATTATCAGTAATTCAGAGTATACCAACAATGACAGTAAAGACAACAGTTGGCAAATAATAAAGATTCGAACCTGCTTCTTGTAATAATCTTTTAGCGCATTCTCGTAGCCCTCTTCCAGCCTTCCAAACGCTAGTACAACTTCCGTGGTCCACCAGATCTGGGTTCCACAGAGAGCAACCTGGGCCGGGTAGTCGAACAGCCACTGGTCACGTGGTTTTTCCTCGTAAGACACCACAGCTTCGGACAACTCGTGACGCACAGTTGAGCGCATAGCGTCCATAACGCGGTTAAGCCAAACTTCCACCTGGAAGAGATTTCAGAAGTACAGGACGATTTTACCAACTTTTTATTTTGCACGTCACGACGGTAATTCACTGTAAAGAGGCACACGTGAGAAAAGGCTACATTTGGAAGTGGGGAAACAAGAGACAAACTGTAATGGAATTGAAGAAAAAAACCACGAGGGTTTGCCTTAAAAAAATTCCGCCTTATCCTTGCCTTTCAGCCCAGAATGGATTCAATGAGTAATTTAGAGACAAAGGTAGAGTAAACAATTCGCTGATCAACTATGACAGATTTTAATCGACACTCCCACACTCGCTGTCTCTTAGGCTAAAGATCTCGTTTGAACATCATTCACTGACACCTGGCGTTGGAATCAAGTCAGCGATTTAGGAACAACCACGCATGGAGTAAAGGCACAAGTGAAAAGCAGTGGACTATTTCATTTTCAAGTTCCACCTGTTTCTAAACTCAGGAGTGTTTTAAGTTCAGTTGTAATAGGCTCACTACATAGTACTGCATGTTTTGGGTATGCTGTAAGAGGCCCAATGTGGCTACTCCCATAAGGCATTCAGGAGATGAGTAGCTGTAATTTACCTGTCCAGAACAGTCACAAGTTTTGTCGAAGTCCACATACTCTCCTTCTTTGCTGAACATCCCGAGTGCTTCTTTGGTAGCGTTTCCTTCATCGTCGTCTTTGAACTTCAGTTTTGCCATGTTGTCAAACAACTTGGACAAGTGACGACAGACCTAACAAGCAGATCGAAAAGGAAATTCAATATGGTATATCAATCTTATTTCTCATTCGACGAAACAATGAAGACTGATCATTATTAGATCATTATCAGTGCATTTATGGGGTGGGATCGCCGGGCAGGGTTTCACCAGCTGAAAGAATCCTAGAGTGCGAATATTCAGAAGAACCCAACTGAACATAACGATCGTGTCATGTTCAAAGTGTCATACACGGTTCAACATAATGATGTCAAGTCGACGCCGAAACGTCGAGCACTGAATAAATCTTCATTTATTGCACGTTCAAGGTGGAGTCAACTTTTCGTGTGAATTTTAAAGAAAGTAATTCATTTCATTCGGTCTTGCATATTTCTCTATTCTCTCCAGGTAGTAAGTTGATAAAACTTGTAAACTACTTCCAAATGTCAGTCATTTAAGTACTAAATTAGACAAGCAGTGCGCCCTACCTCAACCGGCTGATTGCCTTTGGAGAGAATGTCCAGCAAGTCAGCCGATGACACGAAGTAAAAGCGTGGGAAAGCCAGACGTTTGGTCTCCAGATACTCGGCCAACGCTTTCTCACACAACGAAAGTCTACAAGGATCAGATTCAGCCATGTCAATAAGATTTTTCAGGACTTTTCAACAACCTAAAACTGAGTGTCTTAACTTCACGGCGAGTAAGAAGGATCCCACATAATGTATTCTCATATATTTCTCGCTTCGTTTGTCTATATAAATCTACATCGACATGTCGACAGGGGTTTGAACAATATTTGAAATCAGGGTTGACTGAACTAAACAAAGTTGGTGATAACCTGATAAAATTTTTTTAATCATTTGAGTAAAAATCTAGACACAGTAGGCATCGGTTTTTGCCGGTTTCCGGCTTCTAATGAAACCCTTACATGAAATCAGTGCACCCCTGAGATAACACACGCACCTTTCTTGTAGGTTTTCAAGTTTCTCGTACAGGCCTTCTCTGTTGCAGCAATTCACTACGTTCGGGATTTCAGCAGCTTCTTTCATTAGTTCCTGTAATTCAATGGAAAAAATATCAAGGCACGTCAAGAAACTCGGAGAATAAGTAAAATTTGTGGTGATTCAATTTTGTACCATCTCAGTGGGTATTAAATTAAAATCAACCTCTGTTCTCAACGACTCAGTTGGTTTACCTGAAATGAAACGTATGTCTCCAAAACCTGGTCCTCACCTTAAAGTCCACATCAATACCATCAAATCGCTTGGAGTCCTCAGGCAACTGGTTACGGATGTCTTCAGATCCAATAAAGATGCTTTCCAAGTGAGACCACGTCCTCTGCACCTCAAACCAGATGGATATCACCGAGTCTGATGTAGACAGCTTCTTCTGCCACAACGACACTTCCTCCAAGAAATGCCCGATGTACTTGGACGTGATGAGGTTTTGAAGTTGCACCTGACAAAGAAAGACAACACAATTCACTCAGCTCGGCTGTTCCTTCGTTCAGAGGACAAATTATTACAGTCTTTCATGATCTCTTTCTTGGCGTTTTACGAGTCATTAAAAGTTAATAATTGTTATCGGACTGGACAAGTAAGGCTTGAACGCTTATCACAACTGACGTAGCGCATTAACCTAAATAGGGCTTCGACAGATACTTCAAAACTGAAAACAAAAGCGGCTCACTGCACCGAAAAAGACTGACTTTGCGATCTACTTACGGAAAACAACTCGAGTCAATCATTGGTGAGTTCACCATGTGGAAAACGTTTTTTTTCTGTCACACCAAATGATTTTAATGCTTTCTCCCTCGCTTTGTTAACAAGAACCAAAAATCCGAAAAACTAAAAAATATAATCTGAATAAAAGGCGCGGCCGCCTAGTCACACCCGACATAACTGTCACGCAATACAGCAAAATATTCTGAACAACCATTCTCTCAACAAATTTTAGAGCGCTTTTCAATCAAGTGTCCTAAACAGAAACCAAAGCAATTCCTCTGACCAATCACAAAAGACACAAACAGCGCAATAAGCCAATCACAATTCGAAGAAATAACATGTAACCGGCGTAAAGCGTGGGAAAATGCGCGCGTGCAAGTCGCGATTGGTTCTGGTTTTGCTTCTCATTGGTTGAAAAAGTGGCGCGAGTTTTGCTGGCCAATCACAGAGGAAACAATGCATAACCAGATCAAACGCAATTTGCTTTCGATGCGTTTAAATTATTTTGTTAATCAATTTGCACTATTAACTAACGCAAGTGGCAAAGCAGTGATGAACTGCCCTTCCTGTCACGCGGTACCGAAAGACTTAACTTGTCGACTTTTTACTCACCTGATTATCCTCCAGAGTTTCGATCAATTCCTCGCTTGATTTCAGTAATGGAATACCAGTTCTAAGATGGCTTTCATATTCAAATTCCATCTGAGACCAAGTGACATCCAATTCCTTAAGAACTTTCTCCATTCCCAGTTCCTTAGTCGCCTTGTCCACGATTCCGCGAACTTCATCCTCAAAGTTGTGCAAATTGAGGGCAAGGAGATCGGCCAAGTTAGTGTCGTCATTCATGATGAATTTTACCTACACAGTAAACAAAATCACCTTTGGTTAATAATAATCATGTGACAATTATTCAAAACATTCCAAGATTAATGTGAGTGTTTTATCTGAGTTTACCTCAAGCAATTCAAACCTGATTCAATTCCTGAATCATTTCATACGGAATTTGCAATCTCGTTTCTTGAATTTTGCCCGTTGATTTTCTATTTTTAGCTATTAAGATAATTGGTGGTGTTCGCGTTTACGCACAAATCGTGCGTATATACGCGACCACGCAAACACGGGGCCGGAACCCCTACAATTTTGAAGCTGAGGGGCCCAAGATTAACAAAGAGCGAACGCTGGTAATAGCTACGATTGCAGATCGGCTCGTTGTCATTAATTGTGCTTGTTTATTTATCATTACATTGTTTGTTTATTGTAGTTTTTCTAATTTGTTTGTTTGTTTCACGAGAAGGCTCCCGGCTTGGATCTGTTACTAAAGTGGCCTAACGATCACACGGGAGACTGGGCTATTGATACGGGATAACATTGTCCCGGATTGGCGACAAAATGTGACATACATACCTTGGTAGCCTGCATGAGCTGCTGCCAGTGACGGTCCCTAATGGCTGGATTTTGCAATTCTCCCACAGCCCTCAATGAAGTCACCATATTCTTGACGGTAGAGTCCAGCCCCGTGAACGCGTCCCACGCTCGCATCTCTTTGTCCAGACTTCGAATTTCCTTTACAAACCGTTTGCACTCCATTTCCATGTTCTCGACGTTAATATCAGCCCATAGCGTGTCCTTCCATTCTTCTATGCTACTTAGAACAACCTCAATCATGTCCCAGAGATGTTTAAGGAGGAGTACTTCACGGCGACAGGCTCGAAGTTGTTTGTAATCGGGGAAGTTGACCTCAAACAGGCCTGCGGACTCAGACAGAGCGTTCATTTCTTCCTCCATGGCGCAGATCTGGAAGTTAGCCTGTAAATTTACAATATAAAGTAAGTAAGTTGTACTACAAGTTTGACATACGAGTAAGGTACAATGTACCTATTTGAGCGCAAATCATGTATCAAGGAAGGTCTGCTTGTTGTCATATCTATGATAAATGTATTGCACAGCATGCAACATGCAAAGGTAGACCAAGTATAAGAGCTAATCGTGTTCATCCTTCGGCAACTGAAACAGCAACAATTACAACGAAAGATGACAAGAATTAGGTCAAAAGACGTCAACAGTGTATCAAAAGAAATCTCCTTTACGTCCTATTTGCTCCTGTGAAACGTACTCCTAGAAATCATGTCAGCCCCCAATTACGCTATCAGCTGCTACTGCTACTAATGGAGCCCGTAGAATAGAACTCTTTTGCCAGCCAGTAGTTCAAGACAATGTAACAGCTATTGGAAAGTAGATCGCGACATGTTTCAATGACCTTATGATGAACCGTACTTGGTATGGAAAATAAGAATGCATTGTACCTTGTCTAAGCGCTCGTAATATTGCGTGGAGTCGAACTGGAAAGGTGCGGTCTTGCGGAAGTCCTCTCGGAATTCATGCTGTTTGATCTGCAGAGAGAACAGAAAGATAATTTCACAAAAGGGCATTCCAAACAACAATAACCACGTATGAAAACAGTATCACGAGTCAATTAAAGGTTCGATAATCTTACGTTGTACTTCCCGGCCCACATCTTCATCCTTTCCTCCTCGAAGGGCTATACAAGGTATCATGCCTTGGGTTTCTCGTTGAATTTTTTTAATTACGACAGGAAGGAATTTTTCACACTTACATCGAACTGTCCACATTTACGTCTGATGATGGCGACCTCTGAAGCCTGCAGAGGAGCCACTTGTTGCTTTACTGTCACTTGAATCTTTTTGGTGTTATTCCACTGTTCTGGCAGTTCCTGAGCGGTAAGAAATTTGAGCAGGTTACAAACCTTATTTTTAACAGACACTTTTATTAAAAGTATAATTTATGGCTTCTTTCCGGCCCTTGCTTTCACCCGCTTCCAAACAAAAGAACAAATCAGCTATTTTCAAACTTTTAATAACATTGTAACTTGGGTGGCAACCATGGGTACATTCGTGAGCTATTCGATCTTTTGTTAATGCCTTTTACCTGAAGCTGGGTGTGTACTTCCTCGGGCATTTCCTGTCCGTAAGTCTTTAGAAGCTCAATAGTCTGTTTGAGGGGTTCGAACATCTCATCAGTAACTGTCTGTCTGTCCTTGACAGCCATGAGGTGTCCCATGACAGCCACTAGGCCGTTGTAGTCCCCTTCTTCAACAGTCTGAGTCAGACCAACATCTGCTACCTTGATGAATTCTGCCAAGTCGTTCAGGCTGAAACAAAAGTACAATTGTATTCCAACCTTTTCTGGAATAGCTTACATATACTTGCAAAAGATAACAAAGAAAATGTAATCAAGACTTACAATACCATCACAAGGACACAATCAACACTCAGCAAGAAATTGGCAAAGCTTGTTAAGTTGGCTTAATTCTATCAAGTTTTCAACAACACGGATGATTCTGATCAAAAGCACAACTGCAGAGCTAAATGTCGGAGAGGCGATCAGAGAAATATTTTCCACAAGAGAATCTAACTGACTCGTTGGTAAAGGAAGTCGCTTCCGAGAGTTTCTTAACATGTCTGCATCAGAACTGATTCAAACAAGACTTGATAAAGTACTGGTTGCTCGAAGGGAAGATGGTTTCTCACGATAGATTCTACCTGCTAAATACAGTCTCTGATTTAAAACTGAATCAATAGATTCTCTACAAACGTGGTTACTTTGGGAAGATCGATTTCACCTATCACAGCAAAAACTGAAGTCACCTTAACGACTGAGGGGGGCTCAGTGGACTCACCTGTTTGTGACATGATCAATAAGATGTTGTTTGAACATGTAACTCCATCTCTTGATGATGTTTAGTAACGCCTGTTTGAAGGGCCTGGCATCCACGCGGAACCACGTGTCAAAGATCTTTGTCCCTTCTACTTCGTCCACTTCAGAATAAAGTTTTTCGTAAGTGTCAATCTGGAGGATACAAAAACAAAGCATGTCAGTTTGGCTGATTGAATTTGTATGAATTTTTGTTTGAGCGAAACGACGAAAAGAGCGCTTTCCATATGAATGGAAACACTAGTGAGAATTCTCCATTGAACAGAACAGTGCAATTTTTCGACAAACAAAAAGAAACGGAACTAGTGTGTACACGAGAGCTTGGGTAGAAAAAACCTTACAACAACAGTGTCACCCCCATGACGAAGCAAATGGTTGAGGACATTTCCGGTGGAAAGGAAGGTTCCACTGGATTTGCAATCGAAACACGGGATTTTCCAAACAACTGAAATCAGGAGGATGATACTCGTAAGCAGTTTTTAACGCTATTCTGGTTAGGATACACCTATAATGGATGTGTAAGAAGAGCGGAAGATCGGTACAGTTGGAGAGCCATGACAGTCTACCTACTATTATATAATAGCAGGTGGTACCCAGTGATGATAATGATACTTGTAAATGTCAGAGAATGGTACCTGTTCTTTAAACTGTGCCAGTGTTGGCGGATTCTCGGGAACTCCTTCCTCGGCATGAGCTTCGATCTCTTCTGCAGTCAACACATGGTTGTACAAAAGGAACTGTCGCATAAACTCGTTTCGGTCGTCCAGCCACAAGTAAGCGTAGATATCGAACGAGCTGCGGTATTCATTCGCCTTGTTCATGATGCCAGTTACACGGTCCATCAAATCTTGGCGCATCTCGGACAAGTCAAGCATGTCTTCCACGTCGTTCTAGAAAAGCAAATCGAGAGGAGAGGAAGTCAAGCATTGATAAAGGTTTAAACCAAAGAAAACTCGCCAAGAAGTTGTTCGAGGTTCGAGGTTTGAGTTTACAACTTTCCCTTTTTCTTCCCTTTTTCGATCCTTCCCTGTAAACAACATTTGGTTTAGTTTAAGGTGGATAAAAAGTTTTTCTTTGTTTGTTTGTTTGTTTTTTACCTCCACATGGACCATATTTCTTCCTAGTCGTAAAACAAATAGCCTGCAAGCAAGCTCCCTGTTGGGAACTCGCGAGAAATTTATTTTGGGCGCGAGTCGCGAGCGAGGCGAGGGGTGACAGTGCCAAATCATTCGCAGCTCGCTTAGCTCGCTGTTCGCCCGAGATCTCACAGAAGATCTCTCGCGTCTCGCGCGAGATTCAAAAAGAGAGCTCACTTGCAGGCTATGATACGAACACCGCATAGGATGGCCAAACTTTGAGGAAACTTTCGAAAGAAAAACTTACCGAAACATTTTAGACTAGGATTACTCTCATAACCGACAGAGAAGTTCGCTTTCTTCACCCCAAGAACATTTTCAATTTTGCTCGGTTTTCAATTCCAAGTTTTTTTTTTTTACCTGGTAGTGTTCAGACCCATTGTGCCCAGCCAGTCTCTTGACAAGCGACGCCATCTTATACACATCATTGACAATTCTTTCAACAAGCTCGTAAAAGCCATCAGAGACACCGAAATCTAGCGAAGGTATAAACACCATATCCGGCTGCTGCAGTTCAAGTTTGGCCTCAAACAGGCCGGTGGTGTTGTGTTTAGGATCTGTGTTTTCCAGAAGATAGTTGAGGGAGCAATGAATGCAGTTAAAGAAACCATCCAACACCATGTCATCCAGATAGTCAACATATGCTCGCCAAATGTCGGTAGAGGCGTCAGCTTTGAACAGCTCCAAGTTACTCTAAATAGCAAAAATATGATAAGAAGTTGAGGTGATTTTCACAAACTTACAGTTTGCCTAAGTTTGGATTCAAAGAGAAAAGACTTTGTAAAGAAATAAGTGAATACCTTCATGAGCTCGTGGATTTTCTCTCCTGCTTGCTGGATCAAAGTGTAGCGTTTGTTCAGGTTGGTTTCACTGTCCTGTAAAGTAAAATCAAAGAATCTTCACAACTGCTCGACAAGCCTCCCCAACTCCTAAGCCTCACTAATGCAATTTTACGCTTTACTCGGTATTTATATGACGCAAATTTAATTCTTTTCAAAATATGGTATCAAATTTGTCTCATATGTCAACGGTCAATTGACCAAGACAATTCTGGTGAGTCTGTCGTTAGAGTGATGGTGGTGGCTTCGTACATTTGTTCAGGCATCAGTTGAGTCCTACATGGGCAACTTCCCATTCAGCCGTCTAATTTTTGTTCGGTTGTTCACCGACACAGCTATGCAACGAGGGAATAAGTGTATGCGCCCTTACACTGGCTTTTCAGGCATTTTTTAATGCATGCTGAAGAACGCTCCAAACAAATCGCAAGGACACTGCCATGAGCGATAAAGGAGTCCTTCTGAAACAACGCCATTTGTCAGGCTACTGCGTGAAAGCAAATCCCGCAAAACATTTCTGTGTTCCTTTCTTGCAGTAAAGTAAAGTGTTTACCTCAATGTTCAGCAGACCTTCTTTCTTGCCCTCCTTCCGTTCATACAGCGGCGCTTCACTCCATTTAGTCATCAGTTGGCTCATACTTTCAACGTTGTTCTTGGCCGCTTGGACTCGTTTCTCGAGATCATGAACCATTTCTCTTGTCTTCTCAATGTATTCCCATGCACCTTTTCGTTAACAATAAAGAGATACAAGAACAATGAGAACGCAGGGTTTTCAATGTAAGCCGGCGCCCGACGCAAGTCACCGGTTACTTTAAGCGTTTGCGCCGCCGGATACTTCGGCATAAACCTCGGCTCCGCCGCACTGTGCTGCTATCGCGGCGCAATTGGCCGTTCCGAAATTCAAAAGGGAACTGGGGCGAGTTTCAAATTTTGAAGTAATCGATAAATTGACACCATCACATGAAAGATGACATTGAGATTGGTCGTTTGACCAAGTTTGGTTCTTGTAGGTTGAACAGAGACCAAGTTATGGACCTTGAAAAACGTCTCTAATTTTGAGGCTGCGTCCCCGTGTGGGGGACGCTGTCACAACATTAGCGACATTTTGAATACCTTTTCAAGCACCATTTCAACATTGACCCTTTAAACCCTAAGATCAAAAATTAAATTCTCATTTGTTGCCTCTACTCATTTCCTATAGAAGAAGTAGGGAGAATCTGTTATAATATCAAGGAAATTCATTTTGTGTGATCCTGTCCTTAATTCTCCAGACCACTCTGTTTTTTTGAAGCGTTGTTATGACAAGGAGAAAATTGATGCTGGTCACTCTTGAGTAAACAAGAAAAAAGGCGTTTAGTAATAAAAACTGGTGTATAAGTTCAGCTGGAGTAAATCTAATGGTATCAGTCACGGGGCTATTTTGAGCACGTTATTCTTGTGATCAGCGGTAGGGGTCGACCGCAAGAAAATAGAATTTTGAACTTTGTAAAATCTTCGTAAAAAAGTTGCGTTTTATCCAAAGTTCATTAGGTGAAATGATCAAAACAAAATTCCTTATTGACACAGACCTTCACTATTCCAATTTAGTGTTGATTCAGCTTGTTGTAATTGGCCGTCTATTTCTTGTAACTGCCCCTCGACCAAAGGAAATTCCACATCAAGAAGAGTTTCCCTTATCTTGTTATACCACGCAACAGTCAAGTCCAGATTTGAGAGGAACTTGTGGAAGGTCTCATTTCGTGCATAGATGTTAGTAGCGCTGTCAGGGATACTCTCAAGGGTTTCACTTTGAGCATTTTCCAGATATTTGACTTCACGGAGCACAGCAATCAACTGAAATAAGAAAAATGTAGTTTGTTACGTGATTAGATAACTTGCAACCATATGCATTTCAACGACAGTAGTGCCACAGAATAAAGGTTTTGCAGTAATTTTACAGCGAAGGTTTTTAGTACTTTTAATTATTTCTCTGTCCACTTAATGTCAACCGCTATCTGTTTTTTATCTAATTTTTCAGTTAGGACGCACGCTGCGATTGATCGATTTTGCGGGCCGTATTCTCCTGTACGGCCCGCTAAAATTGAAAGATACCTCAGAGATATAATAAATATCTTGCTAACCTCGTTTTCTCGGTCCGTAATATAAGTTACGGATCCTCGTTTTTTCCCGTTGATTCATGCCCCGTGCGCTTCGCGCTTGGGCCATGAGCCAACGGGAAAAAACTCGGTCCCTAACTTACAGCTCGGACAGAGACAACGAGGTTAGTAAAAGGTACATGTATCTATAGTTTGCCACAACAATGAGCCAATGCGTATTTCGAGGTCTCCCCTCACTCGGTAGGTTTTAGTGAAATATGTGGCAGAAACCCTGAAAATTTATTGTACAGGTATGCATGGCCTGAAAATATTAACTTTAATTTACTCCAAGGGAGGAAGATAAGTAATTGAAGGTATGATGAATAACTCAACAAATTGATTCCAATCTTTTAGTCACTAACGGTGAATTAGTTCCACAAACAAACCTGAGGATCAAAATTGACTTTGATGAGTTTTGTGTTGCTGTCTCTGATGATAAGAGGTTTGTCCAGATTTCCTTGTGAAATAGAACCAACATCTTTGGTCCAATCAACATAAACTTGCTCTTCATACCTGCACAAAATGGCAATAATACATAATTTATGCAATGACCATACGATTCAAAGTTCGTACTAAAGCAAATCAGACTATTTCCTTCTCAGCATCAGACTGCAAGTTTGGCTGTGGACTTACGTGTTCAGCAGTCTGCTCATCTCATCAAATTTATTGAAGATAATCATGGCTTCAGCTGTCTCAAGAGTGCTGAAAAACCAAAGATAGATCAAGTAAACAATCTTGCAGTATTCAGAGTGCAAAAAATAACGATTTACTGTTTGGAGTATGGTGGCATGTAAAACGTGATAAAACTAAGAAAGGAATAGGCAAAATTGTAACAGGTTCAACAAAGACTTCGTACAACTTTTTTAGAGGCTTCATGTCACTGCATATTGGCCAGTGTACGAGGTGAAGAATGGTCCAAGGCTTTGAGAAAATGTGCACTCTGTAAATAACAGATATTTCAATAAAGCCACATAGAAAGACTACCATTAACGAATGTTGAAGGTAACAAGAGGAAAGGATTTATGACACGCTAGCTGTTAAATGTTCAAATTTTGAATGAAGGAATGAAGAAAAAGAATAGAATGAGATAGCATACCTTTCCAAACCATGAATAGTTGGAAACACACTGTCTGGTCTTTAAAGAGAAGTGTTTATCAGAGAAGGCAAGAGTTGGGTTCATAATATTAAAGGAAAAAAGAGTTGGAAACAGCAAGACTAAGAGATAAGAGAGAGATCCCCTATACCAAAATTATTGACACATGGCAAAAAAGACAAAGAGTCAAATTTACTTGCAACATGAATCACTTTCAAAAGACTTATATCTACAGGTCGTATTGCTGTGAAGTTAAAAAGGATTACAGTCCAGTCTTTCATGTCTGAATGAACATCAGGCAAACCATAATAGAACAATAAAAGGAGGAAAAGTGAAAAGAATAAAATGTATTAAACAATCACCAATCCCAGCAGTACTTCAGTGGAAGTGTAATCATTATAGAGGAATCAGAGAGAAGCAGCATTTATAAAATAAAATAACGTAAAAATGAAAAATCACATTCAAGGAGTAGGACAGTCAGATAACTTGAGATTCATCATTAACCAATGCCTTAAATATTCATTAAATAAGGTGAATCACTATAGATGCAATAAAATTATTTCAGCAAACAAGAAGGGGGGTTCCACTCAACTCTTTACACTGTATGTACAACAGTAACTTCAGATGAGGGAAAGGTAAATGATCACTATTCTTCTTGACATATGGCTCTTAACTTTTTGTCACAAAAACAAACACTGCACTCCACATTAGTGAGCCTTATCGTTAACTTGTAAGACCTTAGGGTACATGTATAATTATCTGTGCTCTCCACCCCATGACAAGAAATGCACCTTCTCAACTGGTTCCATGCAAAATAAAATAGACTGTACCTACCCATGGTTAACAGAAAGCTTGAGTGCATGCATTGGTTTACTGATTCTGTCCCTGAGTTCTTGGGACCATTTGAGGGCTCCAGCAACATGAGGCATGTTCTTGTTGATAGGGGGAGTTCCTTCTTCATTTGCTACATTCATTTGACCATCAAATATCATCTTAGCTTCATCGAGCTCTTCTTCATACATCTTGAGCAGGATGGGATACTTGTACTCAAAGTCAGCATGAATCAATGGACGATCCAACAAAGAGCCAAAGCAGTCAAGAAGCTAGAAGAGAAAAAAAGAATTTTTTGCCTTCTTTAAATGGTTGATTCAAGAAGTGGTTAGAGGAGTGAGAGGAAGGGAATTGTTTTACTTTTCTGTAAGAAAGGATGGGACTGCTTTGAAGACATACTTTGTGAATTTAAGAATTGTCCAGTTGAGCCTCAAGACAACCTGGATAGTAATGAGCTTTACACTTTGATGCACAATTTCCCTGGAAAAATCTGCTTTTCATTTAGTTTCCCCTGTCAGAATGTGGCAACTCATATTTCACAGTGAGTTTTACCTTGAGAGCTGCTTCTGTGCTTGGACAATCATCAAACCCTTGGCAAACAATGGAAGCAAGCCTCCTGTCCAGATCAGCTATTCTTTCTCTAAACTGGTTGTAGTCATCAACAAATTCCTAGGAATTGTGGTAAAAAAGAGCTTGAAAAAATCAAATTGCTTAATAGACAAAAAACAAAGGTGTTAATATGAACACTCTAGGATGACTGTAAGCAATGTAAATGTGATAAGTTTCAGGCTTTATAGTTAATTACATGTACAAATCAACATATGATATGACTTACTTCATATACATCATTAACAAATCAACCTAACTTGTACAGCTGTATACTTGAAGCCTTTGATACATTTACAATGAAAAATTTGAAATCTTCCTTGTGCTATTTGCTGGAAGAAGAAACATGTTGAGATCTCATACATGTAGTGATCATTACACTACCTTGTTTGTAGGATCCAAGCCATCATATGTGCGATTTCCAAACACTGAAAAAATCTCACTGAATTCTGTGAAGATCTCAACAACTTGGTGACTAAGCATTTTGCCCTTGATTCCACCCAGCTCTACCTTCTCCAGTTTAGCAAATTCCATAGCTGTGCTGAACAGGTCCTGGATAACAAATAACATAACAAAGGCTGTCAATTAGCAGAACTAGAATTTAAGGAGGTACAGTTGAACCTCGATTATCCAGACCCACTGGGACTGGACTGATTAGTCCTGATAATAGAGAGTCCAAATAATCGAAAATGTAAATATTACTGAGACAAAAATAAAACTCAATAAATCATGGCTCAGGATATGCTCTGCATTGTTACCTGGACTGCATAATTGTGGATGTTGCACTGATTTGTGCATGAAGCAAAACACTGATTCACTTCAAGCTGGAGTTTCAGTGCATACATGTAGTTTGAACGGACCACATTTTGATACAAATCTTGAATGTGACAAAAACTGGGACCATTTAAGAGGCCGGGCAAAGAGGCAAGTCTTGACTGTATTGGATTCCACTGAAGCTGCCGCTACAGTGATTTTTTGCTTTCGATGGTGATGCGATTTATTTGAAAATTGTCACGTCACCAGCGTGCGGTGGTGGCTACACGAGTCACAAAGTCCATGTTTTTGTTGTGAAAAATTTCCTGCAATTTTTTATGTGAATTTTTTAGCTGTTGTTGAAAATCGTCAGTGACGCAACACTTTTCCAAAAAATTGCATGTGTAGGCCCGGCTTGAGGGGTCTTGATACTAAGGAATACGAAATTGTATTGAGGTCAAATCCCTTAAAAACTTCCACTTGAAAGGCATGGATATTAGCTCTGGAACAATATGTTGCATATCACATGTAAGTATTCTGTTGGAATTCTCACCAGATTCTCAGTATGAAATGTCATTATAATATACTCACTTTCATACTTGTAGCTCAGTTTGAAGATCACCAATAAGCAATCTATCAATTTTTCGTGTTTCAGCACTCTAATTAGCAATCCATAGCACAGACGTTCTCACTACCAACCTCAACAATTCTCAATCTCTGGACAAACTGGTCTTTCCTGGTAAACACAAGTTCATTGGCAAATTCCCATCCCTTGACCTCCTGTCCTTCTTTGAAGAATTTTTGTATGTTTTTCCTGGCATCCTCAAAGTTTTCCTTAAAAAAGGTGCAAATCTCAATTGCCTTCTGGGTTTTCTCATAAGCTTCTTCGGCTTCAGATTTGAAAATCTCAGCAGGATCCAAGTAAGTCCTTGCCTGTGAAAACAGTAATAAAAAGAAGTCATTTGTTGTGCAAAATTCTTTTACAATACAAGGAAAACTTTATGAGGCACTAGGGTTGTTTTGCTTCAAATTTCACACTTGGGAATTCCACAGAAGACTCAATTCCATTACATGCTCTTTGCTCCATGGAACTCCATGGAATTTAATGCCCTAAGTCCATGAAATTCCAAGGAATTCCTCAAGGTATTGTCCATGGACCTCTACGGAGTGACATTTCCAGATGCTCTTAAACTCTTAGCTATAAGTTGAACCCCCTTCTTTGAAAATTATTCAACAGATGTAAGTCCAAATTTGCAAAAAAAAATCTTGACTTAATAATTACAGTAACTCCAAACCTGGGTATGGTTAGTTGCTTTATAACTTCCAGTCACAGATTAAGGCCTCCCACCCCACCACTTATTTCAGTAGAAATCAGATTATTATTATCAAACACACACCATCTCAATCAGCATGTTACACAGCTCCTGCAACAGGACAATGATTCTTGGAGCTCGGCAGTAGTATTTGGAGTTGGCCCAGATGAGACCAACTGTGTGAAGGATGGCCGGGATAATCTTATCCAGCTCAGAGAAGTCAAACTGTTCCATGTCATCAAGCAGTCGACGCAAGGGTTTCAGGTGAATTGTTATGTCCCTTGCTTCCTCCAGAGCTGTGGATATATAGTGGGTAATGAGACAGAATGCTTGGAATAGAGTATTGAATGATATACTATAAAAAGGAAGATGACCCCCACTGGGTAAAAATACAGCCACACAAAATAGACATTTCAATAGGGTTACATATAAATTTCCTCTTTTGCAGCCTCCATGCTGGTAATTCTCTCCTTCCCTTGGATAGTACTGACAGTACAGTAATGACCAATACACTTTGGACAGAGTCAAATGTTTGAGAAGATCAAAATTGCATTGGGCAGGGGAGGTTTTCTGTACATGTCGCAAAACCATCAGCTACAATTTCAGTTTTCTGAACTCAATAGTGGCTTTTATTCTAAAGGGTGATGGCCCTGCTGTCCATAAATTCTCAGTGCTTCTCATGCATCCATTCCACGCTCATAAGAGGAGAACCACGCTGTGACAAGTAACAGGAATGTCAACACAGTATGCAGGAAGATATCAGTTGACTGAATAGAGAAAATCCACTAACCTGCAACAACACCCTTAAAAATTGTCTTGAATGCTGGAAAGTAACTGCTGTTTGTCTTTTGTAAAAGCTCTGCCATTCTTCTTACTTTGACATCATGGAGCTAAAAGCAATAACAACAATGCATCAGTATCTCAATGCTGCAAATTTCTTTAAAGTTTATCCAGTAAAATGAACACCCAACATTTTCAAAGCTCTTTGCAAGCACTGACCTGTTCAAAAATACACTCTAAGTTCATGGCTCGGGCTTTCCAGAAGTCAAGTTCCACAAGAGGCCCTGGATTGTGTCCTTCCAGCAGTGGCTGAGCTGAATCCCTTTTGAGAACGCTCTTTATCTGGTGCGTCCAATCAATGATCACTGACTCAATAGCATGAATAAGGCCACGGTCAAAAGGCTCACCCCTGAAAATTAAGCAGTTATGGGATAAACCGATCAGTCACATATAGCCCTTGTGCAATTAAGTACATGAAATATACTTTCAGTTTGGCACAGGGAGGAGGAACATTTTGACAAAATACAGAGACAATCTTTTATTTTCAAAAGAGTTAGCCCTGCATTACATGTACATCATGCTGGGACATGGGTATTTCTGATTTACTTATTTCCTCACCTTTTCTGTAGATTTAGAACTCTTTTTAGCATGTCTTTCTGTCTGTCAGTTCAGTTTTATCCATCTTCTTGTTATCATTTTGTTATTTGTTTTAGCTTTGGTCATTTTGTCCTGCTTTGATTAGCTTTGTAGCTATTTGCGGGACAAACTGTTTTTTCATTGTAAAGAAATTGTAATAAAGTTGTTGTTGTTGTTGTTGTTGTTTGCCATGCTGCATACATCATGTAAAAATTATTCCAAGGAAAGGCTATTTCAGCTAGTGGGAAACCTTTAGTTAGAACCGTTTTCTCCCTGTGATCTTTGCTCCCTAAATCCCTAATGGGGACTGCCCCTGTATCTTGCTGAGGAACCCAGTGGTCCACAGACCTCTTGTCCCCAGCTCTCAAAGTCATGTACGTGAACTTTCTTCAATTCTCCTTCTGCATAAAATCGTTTTCATATCCCAGTTAAAGGAGTGTCAGTACAGATAATTTGTGTATTATTAATGCATTGTGTATAATTGTTCTTTGTGGCAGGATGCTTTCACAAGCAAGAGGGCTAATGTGGGATTGCTGTAAAACAATGTTCAAATCACTTACTTTTCTTCTGCTTCAACAGCATCAGAGACCTGCTCCGAGCCAACAGGGAGGGGCAATAACGTCTTTCCTTTCACTTGTCCAGCAATGACAAAGACATCACTCTTAAGCTTGTGAACATGCCGAAGGACATCTTGAGATACAACTGCAGGCCACTGCTCATGGTTACGGGAATTTGACAATAGAGGCACTAAAATCTAGGAAGCAAGAAAACATTGGAATTTTAATGAATGCACAGGGCTGTGCTCTAGCGGCACCCGGTCACCTCTGGCAACTTACTTTTACCTTTGGGCGACCAGGAAATAATAGCTTTTGCACCAAACTTATATGCTGGGTGCCATGGATTGAAGGGTTTAAAGATTTTGGAGGCCCAACTATTTTTCTTAGGGCACAGCCTGGATATATAACAAACTTATAGTGTAAGAGACTCTTGTCATTCAACAAATTTTTCAAAATCCTTAGTTAAATTTCTATGCTGTTTTTGAGTGGTTTTATTTCTAGCTTTTGCTCTGTTTGGAAGACTGCCAGTTTAGAGACATAACTGGTGATGGATACTGGGCCGGTTCTTTTAAATCATGTTTGAAACCTTTATTTTTATTATTATAACAATGGTAAAACAAAGTACTTAAAACAAGAGGCAGGGTAATTACATAACACTAGAGACAATTCAATTTATTACAGTTAAGCATAAAAGCCAATAGAAAGGTAGTTTTGTTGGGGTCCTAGCTCGATGTTGCTACTGGCAAAGCTAAACTATTCATCTCCTTTATGTTAATGCTTTTTAAGTACTTGCATGTAGACAGAAAATGTGTCAACACACCATTAATCCAGCCTGTGCTTTGATCTCAAGGGATCAAGAAATTTAATAAAACTGGGTTACAAAATCGGTCAAAGTGTAGCACTACCAAATGCTCCAGGCTCAAGTTCTCTTCACCATTTGGTTTAACTTTTCAGACACACTCTACAGTTACACACACAAAAATTAAAATGAAAGACATTGTTGGGACTAAATCAGGATAAATCATTTGTTTACTTCATTGTGATGTTAATGAGCTGTCATGAGAGAAATACTGTCTATCAGAGTTAGTGCGTACATTCTTTGCAGGGGTAATAAATTGTGCAAAACCACTTTCATTTATACCTTCTTTTCAGGGAAGAAATTCTCCTATTTCTCAAACAACGTTGCGTTTGAACTGTTCGTTCATTTCATGTTTTTGTCGTTCTAAAATGAAGGTCAGTGGAAGGAATGTAGCACCCCATTAGCAAGTTTAATTATTAACTACGACGTTGAGTGTAAGCTTACTGACCCTTCGAGAAATTTTTAATAAGAAATGTTTTAAGTTTGGCATATTTAAGATTTAAATGCTTTAACACAGATTAAAACCTCTAAACGTTGATTCTAAGCGCAACGGAGGAGAGAAAGTGAGCTCCGCAATGGTGTAGGTTTCGCATCCCCGGGGGTTCAAATTACAAAATTGACACGACAAACCTCGTCTACAAGAGCTGACAACTGCTCCAACGGTGAATAAGATAAGTCTCCATATGTAAGAGCTGTTTTGAAATTGTCTTTTCCAACGTTCATGCCTTTTTCCTTCTTAGAGAAGTAAACGGCCTTTGCCTTCATCGACGGGGGAAAATCAAACGATGGTTGAAGTTGCCCCGCACTGTTCTGGAAGATGATGAGAATATTATACTCCTGTTTCTCAAAGAATTCTATAATAGTTTGTCTGTATTCGTCGTTTCCTTGTAACTTTGCCCATTTATCAGCTTTCAATTTCAATGACTTTAGAGTGTAGTCTGAGATGAACTCGAAACGAACGTCGTTGAACTCCATTCTTGGTGGATTTCTTTAGCGGGATTGTCTGTCTCCAAATTATTTACAAATTTACAGCTTTTTCCGGGGTTTCAATATTAATTTCACGGCTCCTTCAGTGTTGCTTGTATCGTAGTTCGGGGCTTTCTAATCGCATTTGTACATATTAATCCTCTCCGCTGCTCAATTTCTGGAAACTTTGCGGCTTCGTGGGCCTTCCCTGCTTCTTGCCCGAAATCCTACATCCAATCTTGGTGATGGTTGCCATGGATACATTGTGTTTACCCCTGTTCCCATGGCCGCCATTTTGAACTTTGGGCAGAAATCCAAACGTAGTTAACTTTCTTGACTCACTGTGAGTAAAAAAGATCATTCATGGTGTTACTTTCTCTTAAGAGGCGCCATTTGTTAAAAATTGACCCACTTGAGTATTACTGCATTTGGGGAAAAAATATGATCGTACTCGTAATGCTACAGTCCCTACCCTGGACTGTCTATTTCTGGTTTTTCCCATGTAACACTTCGGTCAATACATAAATAAACATGGCGACTTGAAGTGCTTTATTCCTCGTAAAAAAGAACAAGATTTGTCTTTAAATGGGAAACGTAAATGATGTGGAAGCGAAGGTTGAGCGGAAGCCAAAAGAAGGGCAACTTCTATATGCTGCTGAAAACGGACAAGTTGATAAACTGTATACTCTTCTTGCACAGAAAGACGTAAACGTCGACTGCGCAAATAGTTCCGCTGTTACAGCCTTGTTTCTTGCCGCGAAAGAAGGCCACGAGGAATGCGTGAGATTATTGCTAGAAGCAGGGGCGTGTGTGGACGGGATTGGTGTTGTAGAGAATGCCCTGACGCCTCTGTGGGTAGCGACATATGCTGGACATAAGAATTGTGTTGAGAGATTAGTACAAGCAGGTGCTAATCTTAACACGAAGTTTCCAGAAACTCCGTTGTACATTGCTGCTCGTGAGGGACGGACTGACTGTCTTAAGATTCTCATTGAAGCTGGTAGCTGTGTTAATGTTAGGAACAATCGTGGACAAAATCCGTTGCATATTGCGTGTTCAGAAGTCCATGAAACTTGTGTAGAACTTTTGGTGAGTGAAATGCCCTTAACACAAGCGGCAGGTCGCTTTTGCTTTTACAGGTCACATTCCAAGGGTCAAAGTACAGGTCACTGTGCTACAGATGAATAAACAACCCCAAAAGTGTCTCCTAGCCCTAATCGCCATCCAAATTTTTACTTTAGATTGCGGTGAAACTTTTTGGCGTTAAGTTACGAATCAATAAAACAGACCTGGGGAACTGCCAAGAAGCGTCAAAATATTAAAATATTGATCATTCTCATCACCACGGATAGATGACCTTTCTGGAAAGCGATCTTCATAGTTTTGAATTTAGAAACACCAAAAGAAGTAGGCCACTTTGAGCTATCAAGTTCACATTCCCCCTAAAACTGAGTTTGATACCTCCAATCTCTGCAACCTGTGGACCTGCTTATGAGAATTTAAAGCAGGCACAGCACAGCTTTGGATCACTGTCTTAGGCTGTGTTCACACTTAGTGCCCAAGCACAAAAATCACATAATGGGTGCCAAAATTGTGATTATATATGTATGCATTTAATAAACCAAGCTGCTGCTCATTGCATTCAACTGTGAAAATGTCATCACAGGTGTGTTCTGGGCTCAATATCTCTGTTTGATTACTACTCAGTGTTCCAGATAAGCAGCGGGTCTCGGGTCAAAAACCCGAGAAATCTGGCTCCCTGACCCGACACACAGAGTTGTTAAGTAAGAAAATTAGGGAAGACCCGTGTCTTATGACCCCTTAAAAATTTTCCATGACTCCCTAACTCTGAAAGTTAACTGGAACAATGACTACTATATCTGGCTTTTTACTTTAAATTAATGCTGAATTATACATGAATAGATGAAATACTTAAGAAACAGTATGCATGAGGACGACTGTTGAAGATTAGTGCAGATTGTTAACCAGACCTGCATTCTTGCCAAATGGAATCAAATTCCAGTGCAAGCACTTTGGAAAATAATTTATTCCATGTATTGGGCATGTTTTGCACCTATTAGGTCATTCATCTTCCTGATAGACAATGGCTCAACATGTTTAGTTTAAAGTCACTGGATTATCGGTAAAGATGCCTGGGAACTACCAAAAGTCATGCACAGATGGAACTGATGCCCATTTCAGTACCTGAGTACAAGCTTAAGATAATACATATTGCCCCCTGAGACCTTTTGCATTTTAACAAAATCTTGGTCTTTCTTTTGAACAAGACAAACACAGAATGTGAGTTAGATGCTATGGATCAGACTGGTTGCACACCTTTACATCATGCCTGTATAAATGCACCTGATGGCCACAGATCTGTTAAGGTACTATTTAAACTATTCAGTCCTTCTGAGAAGAGGTTATTGGTTTGATAACTGCCTGTTTATTATTACAAACTGTGGTTTTGTAGTAATAACAATTAAGCCTTAGATGTGACAATTTGAGAACCCATATTTTAATTTTCAGGAACATGACAATTTGAAAGAAAACTACCAAAGTAATAATATGAAAATGTAGATGTTCTCTGGATTAGCACAACAAGAAAAAATAGTTGCCATCCAAACATGAAATGCATTCATGATCACTACAACACATAAATGATGTTAAAGTCAAACCTCAAAGATAAAATGCAACACATATACTTAGTTCCTTCCCCCGGAGGGGGGGGGGGGGACTCTGGATTTCAAGTGTCAGGGATGATCCAATGGGGAAATCAAAACCCAAAAAAATTCCTGAACCAAAAATTGCCCCCCTCCAGAAAATCTCATGCCAAATCTCTGATCCTTAAAAATTTCTAGGAAGGGTTAATGCACTTCAGATTCACAGTATTGAACTACGGGGCCAGCTACTTTTGAACCTAGACAAGATGAAGTTAATGATCTTTGGAAGCAGACAAAACATTGCAAAAGTGAATGATGATTTTAATCTGTCCCTTTTCGGGAGGATCTTGTACCCGCAACAACCGCTAAAGACCTCGGTGTAATTATGGATGCAAACTTAACTTTTGGTAATCATGTTATAGAAACAGTTTGATCGTGCATGTCACGTTTAGCTCAGATAAATAGAGTTGAGTACTCTTTTGACAAACAGTCCTTAATCATTATTATAAATTCACTTGTTTTCAGTAAACTATTTTATTGCTCATGCGCTTGGAGTAATTAACTCTTCTCAAACCAAGTTAAAAATGTTACAGACAGTGCAGAATTTTGCCTGCCGCATAGTAAGTGGAAGAAGGAAATATGATCATGTGTCTCCAGCTTTAAAGGAACTGCGCTAGCTGCCAGTGAAGGAGCATCTTTACTAACGTGATGCCGTAATGTCATTTAAGTGTTTAACAGGACGTGCGCCTGGATATTTATCCACACAGTTCATTAGACGAGGTGATGTCACAAATCGCAGAACAAGAAGTTTTCAAATGCTTAACATACCTCACTTTAGAACAGCAAGTGGCCAAAGGACCTTTTTCTATAGAGCAGTTACTCTATGGAATTCCTTATCTAACGACCTTAAACTCTGTGAATTGGTTAATGTGTTTAAACGCCGCCTTAGGTCTCGCCTCTTAAGTAACTTTAGCATTTCCGCTATTTAATGTCATTGATCTATTTTAGGTTTGATATATAATTTTAGCTTAATTGTATAATTAATTTTTTACCTTAACTGTATTGCCTCTGAAAATTTTTCCTCTTGCATCTGATTATTATAGTTATCCTGCAGAACAAACTTCCTCAAATAATTTCAAGATATGTGCTTCTTAGATCTCCATAGTCAGTGATTGTTTATCATAGTCAGTGATCAATTATTTATTGCTTTTATTTATTTGACCTCAAGATGCTTGTTCAAATGGGAGCAGCTGTAAATATATCATCAAGACGTTGGAACGATGCAACATCTTTACATTTCTGCTCTCAACTTGGTAAATTAGAAAATTTAAAGGTCTTGCTAAAGTATGGAGCAAATGTGTTTATCAAAGACAAGTGCGGTCAAACAGCACGAGACAGGGCTAAAAAGCACCCAGAATGCGAAAAAATACTACAGGAGCAAGAAGGTTTGTTGTTACCATATTCAAAGAGATATCATATTCAAATGATGGAAAATCTAATCAATAAATTGCTAGTGCTAGTTGTACCACTTTTAAAATGCAAAGGAATGGAAGAGCAGTAATGTTTAGTGTTTAACATGTCAGTCATTTAAGTGTGGGCTTATGGGATGAATCCAAGGTGGTAGAGAGGGGAGGTTGTGACTTAGTATACCCTCTGACCTCACTAGGCGTTTAACAGGCCCTCCCCATCCTTGTCATGAAATCCTGGATCTGTTTTTTAAGATAGACTCAATGTCTAGCCACGGCAGAGGTAAAGTGAGATAAATTAGGCCCAGGGAGAAATGCCAAACTTGCAAAAGCTTCAGTAATTAAACTAAAATGCTGGCAAATGGTCAGTTTTGGAATACGGGATGGCAAGGTGACCATTTCCTTTGCAACCTGTGGCTTTGCAATGAGTTTCAAGCTTACAAGAGAAATTGAGGTGCAGACCATTTGCACAAAGGTTGCAAAACCAATGAAACTGATTTGATGCTTGTTCTTGGAAGTACTGGTCATTCACCCACCTCTTGGGTCACTAATAAGGGTGAAGCTTTGACTTTCATGCATCTCTTTCGAAGGGAAAGGAGTTAATACTGAGGCTAATTTATTTGAAGGCTTGGCGTAGGACTCTTTACCTTCACCTACGACTGTCAAAGTTTTGTCTGAATAAGAATTGAATAAACAATAATGGATTTTTATTCTTGTTTTCTTTTACTTTAGAGAATCCACCCAGTCTTCTGCAACTGAGCTGCTGGACACTCAGAGGGATCCTGGGAACCAAAGACCTTAAAAGAGTCCATGAACTTCCTATACCACTCATATTAAAGCAGTTTTTACTTTAACAATTATACTCTGTTAGCCCAGTCTCTGCATTCTCTTTGATATCAAGTTAAAAAAAAAAAGGCACTGGGGCAAGAATTGGCTTTAACCCTTAACCCTTTCACTCCCAAGGGGTTCTCCATTGATGATTAAAATCGTCTGGCGGTAGACAGAGTAAAATCTATAAGTGCCATTTGGCACTATCGGGAGTTAATGGGGACATAGTTTTTGGGTGAAGATGTTGTTAACCCTTTCACTCCCAAGGGGTTCTCCATTGACGAGTAAAATCGTCTGGCATTAGACAGAGTAAAATCTATCAGTGCCATTTGGCACTATCAGGAGTTAAAGGGTTAAAACCCTAAGAGTGATCAGCATCAAATTTCTCCTTGATATATCAATGCTTTATAAACAGAGTGGTCATGAGAATTAAGAACAAGATCACATAACATCAATTTGCTTGATATTTTAACAACTTCTCCCCACTACTTCTATATAAAATGTTTAGGGGCAGCAAACGAGGATTTAAATTTTGATCATAGGGTTGCAAGGATGGATTGGATATTTTTCCAGTAACTTGTTTGGAAATGATACCAGTACTGTAATTGAGGAGGTGAAGGAGGTTTCGGACTTGGGATTAGTGCCGCAGCAAATAGAATACTGGGCTTAATCAAAAGAATTTGCAAAGCCCTCAGTGACCTGCATGTAGGTAGTGGAAGACTGTACTGCTCCCTGTCCAGATCTCACCTGGACTACTGCTTAGTTCTTTGGTCTCCCGTAATGAACAGAAATATAGACAAATAATATTTCAAAGAATTCAATTTAGAGCAACAACATTAATTCTAAAATCTGATGGTTCAGCCACTATGATTTTCATCAAAGAAGCTTAAAATGTCATCTCTTGATTAAAAGAAGTTCTTATGATGTCACATTTTTATTTAATTCTCACCACATGGACAAGAGCAGTGAACACAATACAAGGTTCATATATTTGGCAATTAAAGGTTAACACCCTTAATGGTCATATAAATGTTGACTTTTCTCAATTTGAGGATTCAGTTTCACTAACTTTGACACATTGATTTGATGTGGCAAAATCAATGCCTTTCAACATAGTTTTTTCTTTGGGATAGTTGATGGCTGGACTATTCTACCCTTGGAGGTATGCACAGCACTGCAGAATGAACATTAAATTGGTAGTATTTTGACGGTAAAGCGAAGTTAGACTGTTTTAAATTCAATCAATACCTCTTACTAACCGAGTTCGAGGTCCGTACTGTAAGTTACGGACCGAGTTTTTTCCCATTCACTTTGGCCATAAATCGATAGGAAAAAATGAGGATTCGTAAACTCACAGTACGGACCGAGAAAACGAGGATAGTATTAAAGAAATTTGTTATATCTCTGAGGTTAATCGGGCGGACAGGAAAGAAAACTTCAAATTTAGCGGGCCGTACAATAGAATTCACAGCTCACGTACAAACTGAGATATGATGATAGGATTTAATCAAAGTAAATTATTTCCATGATTAGGTCAACTCCAATAAATCGTACTTAATTAAATAATTAGTACTATTCATTATTTTTATCATTCATTGATTACTTTTTTTTTGTTGCCATTCAATAATTGTAGTAAATAAATAAAATGAATGGTATATAGCGTGTTAGACATTATTTCTGTAGCTCGGTTATTGGAGGCAAACTACCCCTCTTGTTTGTTTCCACTTTACTGACAGGGTTCGTCTAGGATCCTCTTGCATCATGGGTTGCTGGTCACTGGCTTACTACCAGTTCGCATGCGCAATGCGAAACGCGATATTCTCCTGTTTTCTACACACTCAACATTTCAACTGCAAGGGCCCAGCGAACTGATCGAACAAAGAGTGTTTCGGAGGTAAACGTTTTTTCCTAGAAGCTGCTTGCATTAGATTTGATTCCCGTTCAGAGGCCAGATTTTCTTCCGCAATCATTTGACCTTATATTCTCCCGTAGCCAAACTGAGAAACATTTTGTGTCCGAGGCCGGACATTTTCCACTCTCTTTGGAAAGAGAAGAAAAAAAAAAGGTTTAAAAAGAATTTGCTTGCAAATGCTTAGTGCATATGCACTGAAACGGGAAACATTTCGCCTAAAACTGAAATTTTGAAATGTCTCCTCGTTTGCATCTCCTTCCAAGCGCGCGCATTCATCAAGCCACGCGCATGTTTGTCGAGTTCGAATTTACCTCGCGCGGAACGCGTTCATTCATTGCGCACACATTACGTTTTCGGTATCGCGCAAATTAACGGTCTCTCGCTTGAAAACTAACGGCTCTTAGCACAAAAAAAACTGCAGTGAGTGACATAAGATGTGAATTTTTCCCGCGATGGAAAATATTAATCGCCACTTTTCAGCTGATTCTCTCGATCATCCCACGAACAGCGGTATCTTACCAGACTTAAATTCAAGCTCGTCTTCTTCACAATCGCAAAGTGTACCAGATGCATACAAGTCTCGAATGATTGGTCGTAAAACATCACAACCTAAACGGAGAGAATTGCCTCCGCGATTGAGTTCTACAGAAGTTAGTTTAACCATGAGTGTTGAAGACATCGCCCAAAGGATCGCCGGGCAACTGGACGGAGAACACCAGCGCAGCGGAGGATTTTTACGGCTCAAAGAGCAGTGTACAGACGACGAAAGTTGCGATTCAAACAGCATATCCAAAACAAAGGGGTCAAACACGAGAGCCAAGATACTAAAGATTTTCAAGCAAGTCCTAAAGAAGTGTGGATGCATAGTGGCAGCAACAGTAGCTGTTCCTTTGATTGCAGGTGAAATAAAAATTTCCTCTTGCCTGATTTTTGCGACTGCGGGACTCTCGTTGTGATCTTAGAAACCGTATACTTGAGCACATGGTGATCTTGTATGGAGAAAATCGGAGCTGGGGACGGTCCTTTTCTCGAAAGTCCCGCAAACTTTTTGAGCCCGAAAAGCCATTTCTAAAAGTTTGAACCACTTACTCTAAAAAGCTGATCTTGTACCATGATTTCAAGATAGGAAAGGGAAACTTCGCTGCAAAACTTCATGCCTGGAAACGTTTTCGCTTTTCAGATACGTAGAAAATTATGGCACCCGAAATAAGCTGGAAAAGTTTCTGGTGTTTCGAGAAACGCACGGTTACTTTTGTTTGACTTTTGGCCATTCTCCCTTGAGAATAAAAGAAAACCCAGTTACAGATAAATGTCTGAGATCTTTGTTGACATCCGGCAGATTTAGGAAGTTTTGCATCAACTGATGGAAATTTTAAATCTTATCAAACTTGAAAAGCTGGACATTTGACTTTTTGGCGCGTTCCTCTAGTTTTCCTTGGTTTTACAGTGCAACTACTCCGACCAAGGCAACCGAAGAATTTTTTTTACAAATTGGCCAATAATGTTCGAGTGATAAAACCACAGAATAGCAGCATTTTTTGTTGTGCTTCGATAGTGGGTAAATTTGTCATACATAATTAATTTTGTCAAAATCCATTGTTCCGATGTGAGATTCTCATTGGCCAGTTTGCAGGAAACTTTCCCGCTGGGTGGCCTTGGTTGAAGTAGTCGCACTATAATTACTTTTAACAAAATTGAATGCAACGATGCTTGAAATGACCGAACAAAATTGCAAGGAACCGTTAAATACTCAACCTTGCGTTACTTACTTTATTGCGCCAGTCTTGCATTCGGGTAAAGTTTAGCTACAGTCCATCTGCTTCATTACTTAATTTATGTATTTGTTTTCAGTTGTTTATTTCAACTATTGTTTCATTTTTTTAAGTGATAGTGAATTCATTTGGACGGAAAGACACTTGTTCCACATGCCCAAACATTTTGTTACCCCGTTTACGAGGTAAAAGAAATTTCGCTACAATGTTTAATCCATAGTGTAATGCCACAATGCAGTAGTTCTGAAAACATAGGCTGTTGTTCAGTTCTTGTCGATGGAAAGGCATTTCTGAATTGCCTTCAGCGGCTTAGAGTTCAATTACAGACCCGTTAACAACAGCGTCTTTATATTGATTTATATCTCAAACCATGTTTTTTTTTTTTTGAGAAAATTTCTTCCGGAACACAAATTTATCTCGTGATTAATAGTTGAAACTAGTTGCGCCCACAGCAATATCTCTAAAAATGTCAGCGTTTTCTAGAGCAGCCGGGCAGATTTAAAGGTCAGGCTAAACTGGGAAACGCTGATATTTCACGTAACTGCTTTAGACGCTAATGTTTTACACTGTAAAAGAGATTGCGTCGTAGTTGCATAGCGAAGGCTCAAAGTCAAAACAAATGAGTGCAGACAAACATGTGTGAATTAACTATTTTTAGCGTTTCACCATAAAGGTTTTAAAAGCACTTCGCTGATTTTAAACCCCGTGATCAACGCTAAACTGAAGAACACAAATCACTTTCTTTCATTTGTTTTAATGTCCTCTTTCAATTAGAAAATGGTGTTCTCCACAAAAGATTCCGTTTTAAACATTTTCTTAAGCGTCTTTTGCACTCAGCGGTAGGACGAAAAAATCAGTTTTGTTTGTAATTTAGAGCGAACGGAATTCTGTAGCAGGGAAGCAAATAACCATTTTACTGAATTACCTCTGTGATAATCTCAAATTAGAACAACACACCGTGATTACTGAGCAGCCTTCTGAAAGTCAGCTCCGGAGACCTCTGCGGGTCATCTTGATGATCAACAACGAGCCTCGAGAAAGTTATGAGTAGTGTCAGCAAACAAGCAATCTTCACTAAGTAGCGAAACACCTGAAAGGCTGGTCGTAACCACCAAGTTTTCATTGACCGGCTGTTTTATTGTATCACCGACTTCCATTTTTTGTTCTGTAACGAGCTGTTCTAGGCAAAGGTTGTGTATGTTCTTATAACTGAACTAGAATTATCATTGACAAGCTTAAGTTTCCTTGGTAACTGCTGGAAAGCCTCCTATACAAGCAAACAAAACGAATTTTTACCGAAAAAGTTTTCCCTTAAGTATTTTCATAAGGTTATCGGCAACTGCCCTGCAAATTTTTGAAAAGGGGAAGGTGCTGATATTCGAGTAACAACTTGTGTCGCGACATGAAAATGTAACCTTCCGTTTGCAACCTGCTTCAGGGGCGCAGGCCTGTATAGTAATCTCAGTTTTAAAATTCAACTCTTAAATAGCCTCCAACGTGGCAGTCTCACTTACAAATTTGAACTTGCAATTATTGTATTGCAGGTGCGAGTGCGATCACTGTGGTGGTAGTAACAGCTGCAGGTATTTTTAGTGTCCCTGTGCTGTACGGACTTAACAAGCAGCGGAGAAACCTAGGCTTAGAGCCATATGCGTACTGTAGTGTTCTCGAGAGCATATTCAAACTGTTTGAAATCCTGGCTGCTAAAGTAAGCTCCATCAAGACGGATGACAGCTGCAGCTTTAGAGATTTGGATGAGAAAAGAATACAAGAAATTGTTAGAGACTGGGACGAGCGAGATTCGATCGAAAGCCGCGTCCAGTTCTTTGTTGAGAGACAAACCGACGAAGAACGTGTTACTGAGTCCGAAGTATGTTGGGACGCAGAAAATGAAGGAAAAATAGCAAATGATGTTGAACAGTCGAGCAATCAAGGAAATGTCACACTCGAGACTCGGTGTCACGCCCTTTTGGAGATAGAAGCTCCAAACAAAGAAAACCGAGATATCGTTTCAAAATGGTGTGACACACAATACCGCTTGTTTTTGAAATCAGTAGCGAACGAAGTACCACCAAAAGACGTAAGAAACTGCAGTGAGGAAACCCGCAGCACACTCGATTATCATGTCCAGATCATCTCTCATGACACAAAAAATGAGGGTGAAACAGTACAAAATGTTAAAGATTGCGAAGAGGAACGTCTCTGCACAAGAGGTATGAGCCTAAACGAGAACTGTGCTCCAGTGTCTTTGGAGAAGGAAGCTAATAAAGGAACTGTGGAAGACGTTGGAGACAAGGACGAGGGAACTCTTAGTTCACAGGAAGATGGTGGGAAGGTACATATGACGAAAAAAACCGGCAAGCGAATTCAACGTAGGGTTAAAGGTCGGGGCAGGAGAAAGAAGACCATGCACAAAGCTCGTGACAACGCTTGCGTGGAGACTGCAACAGCAAAAGGAACCGTCGAAGACGTTCTATCGCCTAACGAAAAAAACGTTTTCAAGGACACGATGCATATCGAGATCTCCAAGGAAAAAGAAACCGAGGAAAATAAGAATGAATGCCAAGAGAAAATTGTCAGCACGCCAAACGCCAGTGTCCAAGTCCATATAGAGACAGAAATTGGCAAAGACACCACGGTCGACTATAAAACTTCGGAGGAGGAAAATGCGGTCACCAGCTGCAAGACCAGTGTCCGGGGCTTGGTTAAGAAAGAAAACGAGGAAGGAAGTAAAGAAAGCGTTGGAATTCGGGATAAGGAAAGGCAAAGTGGTTCCCAAGTCATTTCTTGGTTAGAAACGACTGTTGAGTCCAACGGACTTCAACCACATGAAGAACCAGGTTCCAATGTCCCAATACCTCCAACAGCGGTTAGCTATTTCGATGAGTCACAAGTTAGCAATCAGTTGGATGACAACACAATCGCTATATTACAGGACATTTTGGGAACAGATGAGAAAAGCAAAGATGCCATGGAGATCGAGGATCAACTTTCTGCGGAGGAGGGATGCAAGACAGGGGCACTGCAGTTCACAAGTGGACGCCAAGCTTTATCTGATGAGGAAAACGTCTACGGTCGCCAGGACATCCAGTGTACTGCACCAAAGAGGACAACTTCCGATGCCTTCCATTATGCAAACAAGAGCGATGAAACCTTTCCCAATAGTGATAAGAGACGTGAATTCGTTCGATTCAGAGATCATTTACCATTTACTAGGCGCAGCAAACACCACAGTGAAGTAGATCAGATAGAGAAGGCATGGGACCAAGCAGAATATGGCACAGTAACAGGAACCCAAGTCCAAGAGACTGAGAAAGATTGCGAAGGGCAGGAAGTGGAGGGAATACCGGAAAACGAACCGAAAAAAGGAAAACGACGCCGCAAACGACGCGGGAATAACAAACGAATTACGTTAGAAAATCGAACCGGTTTCGCTGGAAACGAAGCTGATGATGAACTCGACAAACAGGACCTGGAGCAGGGAGCGACAGGAACCACTGAGAAAGATAAGCATGATCAAAAGAACGCGGAAAAAGCCACACACTTGCAATACAACACAACCACTTCCGACCAAAAGAACGAACAGAAACAAACAACAACAGCGGATTTGCAATGCCAAACAATGACTTCCAACAAGGACAAAGAACCAGCTGAAGCGGAGCTTGACAAAATTAATAAGGCAGTGAATGATGCAAACGTACCGCCAGAAAAGGTAGCAAAAATCCGAGACAAGGCGAAGAAAGGGTTAGCTGAGAAAATTTTTGTCACGTCTGAAAAGCGAAAAGGGGGAATTTTTCGCTTTTTATCGAGAAAGAACACCTCAAATCCAAAACACTGTGATGTACGTGAAAAGAATGCCACTGGTCCTACTAAATCTGATTTTGATGCAGTGGTAAGGCATGACCTGAAAGAATGCGATGCAAGGAAAAAGAACACAACTGATACCAAGGACTGTCAAATGACTAAAAAGTGTGCCGCTGACCTTAAAAAATGCCATGTATCAAAGAATATCGCTGATCCAAAAGGCTGCAATGTAAGGAAAAATGATCCCTCAAAACAGTCAACCGTTCACACTCAAGACGGCAACGACCAAAAGAAATCAAACTTGTCTGTTAGCAGAAGTCCTAGTGCGAGCTGTGCCAGATCTTCAAAAGTCGCAGCGGTCGGTAGCGACCAGAAAAAGTCAAATGTGACCGTAAGAAGAAGTGTTAGTCTGAGTAGTGCCAGATCTCTTAAAGCCGCGGGTGCTGATGGAGGCTCTGCGGCAAAGATGGTGTCTGGTGCGTACGCTGCGGCCGAACAGGAGAACGATTGTGAAGCCGTTTTATCGTTGTATGATGACATAGATTAGTGACGTTGAAATAGAAATGAAAACATAGCATATTGAAAACAGGAAACGGTACCTCTAGTTCATTGTTTTAAATCAAACCTTCCGATTTGAGATGTAACTTCTTTATAATTTAATTCTGAGAAAATAAACTTGGTTTTGTCCTGTGTTTGCTTAGTCGTGGATGTTCTTGGCCAGAATGTCGATTTTGCCGCAAGTATCTCGCTTCTTCTTTAACACATTACATTAGCTGTATTGAGAGGATCTGTTATAGGGGTCCGAACAAACTGCCATACTTTCTTTTTCCCAGACCGAAAAACCGCCTTCATTTTCTTATGCACCTATCAATGTTTAGACGGAGAGGGGGGGTACGGGCAAAGGTGCGTAATTTGAATTTTCTTGCAATTTTTTGGTCAAATTCCCGACCCTTGGGACTGGAAAATAGTTCAAATTTGATAAAATATACACACCTGGCCCCAGTTGTTCAAACGATGGATAGCACTATCCGCCGGATAAATCACTATCCACTGGTTTTAAGGTCACCAAAGTAAGCTAGGTACAATCGTGACTCCGCTCCAGCTCACTTCAACGATTACAAAAGGCTAAAAATCCAGCTTTTGTTTTACCAAAATTGAATGACAATATTCTTCAAACAACCTTTACATTATACTGAATACCAGCTGGAACGCTGTAGCGGTATTGCACCATAAAAAATATGATAATTAATACATGCCAACTTCACACATACCGATATTTCCCAAGATGGCGTCTCCTGGAACATCAGTATAGGACCCAGTACTCCGCACGGTAAAATTCAAATAGCCCCAGTCCTCTGCACGGCCAAATTCAAATGTCCGCAATTTCCGCAATATGGAGCCACATTTGTGGTCAACTTCCCCAGAGAGGGGACAGCAGAAGTGTTCAAATGCCGCACCTTTGCCCGTACCCCCCCCCCTCTCCGTCTAAACATTGATAGGTGCATTAGTTCTAAAGACCGAAACCACAATTATTTCTTGACCGGAAACGGCCAAAAAAAATACGCATGTTCCCGAGAACCGACACTCAAAATAGGCTTGAATCGGCAGACCGCCAGAGTATAATAGACCCTCTGCATTGTTTGTCTTTTCCTTCTATTTTTTCAGACAATTTAATTATGAAGCTAAAACATTTTGGCATTGAAACTATGTTAGCATAGTTCTTTTGTTTTTGCAGCTTTGGGAAAAGTTATAACGAAACTTCGAGCGCGAGGGAAATAAGAGACATCAGGCCCCGGTTGTTCAAACGTTGGATAGCGTTATCCACTATCCAGCGGATAAGTATTGGGAAAGCTAATTGCACTATCCACTGGATAGAAATTTATCCTGTGGATAGCGCTATGGCGCCTTTGAACAGCCGGGGCCAGGACTTAAGGGTACAGTCTACACTTCTATGAATTAGCCGACAAACCCGACGTCAAATAACTACCGGATACACTGTACAATGGTATAGAGAAAAACTGAGATATTTCCACCAGGTTTCAGAGATGCCGATAAACAGGAAACTTTCAATTGTTTAGTTTTATTTTAGGTTCCCTTGGCGTTCAGAACGGTATGTAAAAAATGTTTAAACACATGAAAACGTGATACTTTTCAAGACGATTATATTCCTCAAGGTTGATAAGTAGTAACTGCTGCTTGTTTTAGCCTTTGGAGAACTTAACAATTTTTAAGCTCTCTCCAAGTCGCTCTGCTTCGAGCGAGGCCTGGTGACTAATCCCCATGTTGTTTTGATACCACTCTCGGAGTCACCTGTAAGTCGCAGGTAGATCACAAGAATTCCAATAATAATGTGATAACTAGAGAAACCGAACTTTCCCCAAGGATACTTCTTATCCTATCCAGCAAGGCGTCAAGTGGAAAGATTATGTGAAAATCGCTCAGATTTGGGGAAATAACCAATAAACTTAATTCTCACCAAAGATGAGTGAAGTCAGGTGGCACGAGACGAAGGGACAAAATCTTCGTTTTTAAGGTAAGAATAATTAAGTTTAGATCATGGGAACTCGTCTCTTGCCAGTTTTTTCGTGAGTTTCTGATCGGGTAAACATAGCGCCCCAAGGATGTGATCTGCTACTACGCCATTACTGAAGCATCCTAACGTTTCACTTCTTGATAAAATCTCCCCGCAAATAAAATTAACTACGGGCAGCCAGTGGAAGAAACCCTGAAGTCTGAAAATCACACAGATAGAAATCTATTGAAACGTACTGTCTATTTGTAGCATCAAATTCAGTCTTGAGACATCCTTGAGATGTAATGAAGTCTGATGAAGTCGCAGTAAGCCGGAGGTATTTTAGTGCCAAGCTTTGCAGTGATCATGCAGGTCCCACAAATCATTTCCTGAAATATTCCGTTGAACTTTGTAAACTAAAGACATCTTATAGGTATCTCCCCAGACATCAAGGTATTATTTGAAGCTATTTGAAGGTCTTTGACGCTACTTTTGGTATCGGTCAAGCGCTCTCTACCTTAAACTAGTTCTTAACCACCTTGTAAAATTTTATCGATAACGGTGTTTAACCCTGAACATTACCCCCTGTACCCTAACTACCGGGACCGCAGGAATTGGCTTGCGCTGTTCCGATGTCCCTGCCTTTCTATTGCCTGCCCCCTGTCACCTTGTATTTTCTCTCTGGTTTTTTGTTTACTACCACCACCATGGGCGTAGCCAGGATTTTTCAAAGGGGGAGGGGGGTCACACTGAGTCAAACACAGAGTACTCACCAGATTGTCACCTGAATATTGTAGGTTGTTTGCTTAAAAAAGGATTACAAAGGTTGGTGTTGATTTTATCCGCATGTTACATAACCTTGCAGATGAGTCGTGCCCAGTCGTTTCGCTTCTGAGATTCACTTAAGGTAAACGCGCTGTGGGCGGAGTGCAGGAAGGAAAACGGAACACAAGGAATACTGGGCCATTCCTTTTCCCATCACCCCTTGCGCACGTCACATGAAAAATGAGAGACGAGTGGGCACGAGCCAGCCATTTCGAAGATTGGCACGTGATAGATAAACGGTCAAAGATCGCTTACTCTCATTTGAGGTTCGCCAAATCTAATATTCCGCAAGCGACACGCCCTTTATGATATGTTATAAAGCCAGGAGCCCATTACTAGGAGCGTACAACTGCCCTATATTCCTGTCACGGCGTTTCCACAGACCGATTTATTTTTAGATTGAATTTGCCGCGATTATGGGACTCCCTCAGGAACCCCATCCTCTCGTGCGAAACTCTTCCTCGACCATTCTTTTGTTCTAAAGTTTCTCTGCGAAGCTAAGAAACTTAAGAGCAAAAGAAAGGTGATGATGATGCGGTATCACGTGTACCAGAACTACCTTTTTTCACGGGAAAGATAGTCTAAAAATAAATCGCTCAGTAAAAATGCCGTGACATAGGCCTAGTATGGGAGTTGTACGCTCCTGGTGATGGGCTCCTGATAAAGCTTATGATACAGTAGTAGGTTCTAGTTTCAAAAACTCTCCAAGCAGCTGAATTGCTTTTGTAACGGCCGGGTTCCTTCTTCCACCCACCACTCTTTCCCGGTTAGAAGCGAGTTAGTTCCCTGTCTCTCTCTCTCTCTATCTTAATCGGGCCCAGAAAATAAACTTGTCTTTTGTCCAAAACCAGCTTTGTTAACATTGTGCTGTGGATGGGGAAAATTATGTTATATTCTTACTAAAGCACAAGAGCCCTAGTGCTTTACTTACTTATCAGTACGTCATAGAACAACAAAAGCCGAGCATTAACCAATCACAGGTCACCACACCCGCCTAACCACCTGCTTATGATGGTCAATCGGTCATCTTTAGAGAATGTGTAACCAAGGGTCAATTTGAGGGAGTTTGCGGGTACCTAAACATTGTCTTAATCACAGAAAAGATTAAGCAAATGTACGGCCTTTTATACGAACAGAAATTGATCACCCTTTCCGAGTGAAGGAAAGTTGACTGATCAAGGACGATACGGCAATGGTTCAATTATTTATTTCTTCTTAATTGAAGATCGTTTAAACCGTTTCACATTTTAAGTGGAGCAAATTAAGAGAAGCCAGATTAAGTTAGCTCACTCAAGCAGAACGTTTCAAGAGTTACAAGCATAATACGCCAGAAATCCTCCGACAACGAGCATTCAGTGATTCAACCCAAAAAATAGTTGTGTTTCGAAAGTCAAAGTTGTAGTCGCCGCGACTTCAATCAAACATGGATCCAGAGTATTATGATAGCCAGCAGCTTTCGTTGATAGCCAACGAGCACTGTGAAATTAGATCGTGCAAGCCACCGAGAATCGAAGAATTTCCACCTGATATATTTACCCAGGAGCAGAGATTTTACGGCGGAGTAGCCTTCCACTTCATCGTCTGCCTTCACATCTTCTGCGCGCTGACTGTGGTGTGTGACGACTACTTCGTGGCATCTCTAAACCGGATCACCAAATGTCTGGGACTCAAACCGGACGTCGCCGGCGCAACGTTCATGGCGGTTGGTAGTTCGGCGCCAACGTTGTTCATCTCGATAATATCGACGTTTTTCACCGAGGGAGATATCGGTTTAGGAACAATCGTCGGTTCGACTATCTTTAACACTCTGTTTATCATAGCATTATGCGGTATTGGCGCCGGTATAACAATGCGTTTGAACTGGTACCCACTCTTCAGAGATTCCACGATGTATGTAATAAGTGTGTTGATTTTGATGATCGCGTTGTTTGATCGTAAGATTCATTGGTTTGAGAGCGCGGCCTTTTTCGTGGCTTATTCATTGTACATTGTTGTTATGTACTTCAATGCGTCGTTAGAAGAATGGTCTCAGAAAATGAAAGATAAAATAATCAAGCAAAAGGAAGATGTTTCTGAGGGGGCGGATGTGAATCAAGATCAACTTGAAGACGCGGAGCGTTCAGAAGATCGACATCTCTCAGACGAGAATGAAAATCGTTTTCAGGCACCCAAAGGATTCTTCTCAAAGTTGATTTGGATCTTTACACTTCCCTCTATAGTCTTGTTTTATGTAACGATCCCAGACTGTCGCCAGAAAAAATGGCGAAAGTTCTACTTGGTGACATTTACCGCGTCAGCCCTATGGATGGGCAGCCTGTCTTACATCCTTGTCTGGATGGTTTCCGTAGTTGGGTACACTTACAATATCCCAGAATGCGTCTTGGGCATGACGTTTCTCGCTGCAGGCAGCAGTCTCCCAGACGCCATTGCAAGCTTAGTAGTCGCCAAACAAGGAAGTGGTGACATGGCAGTGTCGAATTGTATCGGAAGTAACGTGTTCGATATGTTATGCTTAGGAATTCCTTGGATGATAAAAACTACTGTCATCTCACCAAATAGCGTAGTTTATATTCAAAGCGAGAACATATTCTTCACATCGGGGATTTTAATAGCAAGCATTCTTTGCACAGTGCTTTTGATTGCCCTGAATAAGTGGCGATTGGATGAGAAACTAGGCATCGTATTTCTGATAATGTATTTGCTTTTTCTGGGAATTGCGACTTTTATCGAAGTTGCGCCTTGCTGTTAAAAAAATGACTTAAATTTTGGCTTTATTTTTGAGCTGCCCTTAGACCACAAAACGCCTTGAAAATTCAAGAGGAAAACACTCAAAAAGAGAACACAAACTTGGTAAGCGATAAGTACCGAAAGCTTAACACGCCGTCCTCAACGCCTCACTTTTCGCCCCGTATTTTCTCGCTCGGTTCAGAGGTTTCGTGCGAAGACGGAAAGAGCCTTAGTTTATGAGACGGATAACGCCAAATATACCCAATGTTCCGAAACACAGAAAACGTGTTTTCGCTGGAAGGAGGCATATCAATAGTATTTGTGTGTTCGGAATGCTGAAAACTGTGTAATAAAACTCTGCTTTCTGGTACGTGCACTTGCAGTCAGTCTTACGTCTGGCTTTGAAATGTCGTAAGAACATGTGAGCTTTAAATTAAAGCTGTTGATCAGTGTTTTATGAGTCACTATTGATTTTTAGTCCACTTAAAAAGTTAAGACATTCAGGATATGTTCCAGGTCTCATTTGTCTCTCTCATGTCTCTCTCCTGTGAATATTTGGTATCCAGCCTGAAATGTCAGCCGTCTGAAAATTTAATTTACATCAGTCGGGCCTTTCGCGTAAACATGGAGTTTAGGTTGTGTACGCAATGAATCTGCGGGAGGTATTTTCGATCCATCTGAGACGCGTTTGCCGTCTTCTTGTAGTCTTCTTGTAGAACGTGGATTTAGCAGTGTTGGTGTTAGCAGAACGTGCATCTGAAGCGCAAATGGCTAGTGTTGTTCAATATCCAGACGTTCCCACGTTTCGGTAAGGAGAATGGTCTGGGTACGACATAAGTGGCTGGTGATCAGCGGCTAGTGACGGTGGTCGAAGGGGAGGGGTAGGGGTAGGGGGAAGGGGTTTTCTGGGGCGACATGAGGAGGGGAAGGGGGAAAGACATCCCCGTCATCCTAAGTTAACTTATTTAAAGTGTTGTTTTAAATTTCTCCACGATACAGGTGACGGTCAAAGCAGCCAAATAAGAACCTCATGAACTCAGAATGTCACAAAAGTTTCCGCGGAAAATAAGCGTGCTTCATTTCAAGAAGAGGCATCACTTTTTCAACTGCAGCAGCCATGCCATCATCGATGTGCTGCGGTATCAGACACTGTTCTCTCTGCAACAGAGGAGGGAAGGAGCCATAGTAATACACACGCTTGTTTGCTTGTACTGTTTCGGTGCGCTGGCTATACTGTGCGATCACTATTTTTGTGCATCACTTGAAAAACTCTGCAAACGGTGAGTGATAACTGTGTAGATATTGCCGTTCTTTTTAATTGAGTGTCGATGGTAAAGGCGTTCGCTTTGGTTTTGTTTTACTTCGTTCTGTGATGGTTGGCAAATTCGTGCTTCTTTCTCGACCAATGAGAAACAAAGCTAAAAGTAATCGTGACTTGCGCTTGTTGCCAGTTACATGTAATTGTTTCGAATTCTGATTGCCTCCATTTCGACAAACCCATACCAAATTGAAAAGCACTCCAACCTTCACAAAACGGATACTCAAACAATTTAACCGAGTTGGGTGGGCAGATGGGCCAACTCACAGGACGCAAATTGCTCAGATTCGTTAACACATCCTAATGTTTCTATGTTATAGTGGAGATGGCGCGCGTCGATCAACTTGCTGTCTTCACCTTGGTTTATTGTGACGAGGGCAATCCAGCAAAAAGCGCCGAAACTACAAAGGGAGCCTTGCATCCTTATTTTAATCCGTGTCTGCGTATACATACATACATACATTGTTTATTTGGTGTCTTATACAACGTACAATGACATACCTCCAAATAAACCTCATGGACTTAGAGATTCGTAACCCCCCCCCCCCCCCCCTGGCCATTACAAACCGAAAAGGTCGCAGTCGTGTTGCAGCACACCATCTCGTCTGTTTCACTTCGAAGCGGGACTACAAATAGTCAGCAAAAGTGGCACTTTGGATTTGTTATTTGTGCATCGCTATTCCAAACAAAGCTAATAGGCTGTACTTGGTGCTTTTCACACGGTGGTTCTGGTTTTGAGTCTACGGATGGAATCCTAGGACCAGGTTCACAAAGCCCTCCTTCGTTAAGATGTATCCTAAGTATTGTTTTCTCAAAATAGGCTATTGATATCAAAACAGAGGGCTATTGTGAAAAAAAAAATACAATAGTTAGGATGCATCTTAACTTAGGAGAGCTTCGTGAATCGGGCCCCTGGAGTGTAACCATTAAAGGGAAGGATACTGAGGGCAGTTCTTTCATGTTGTGCTCTTTCTTATCTCTTTTGTTGGTTTTTATGTTTTTACGCTTTGCTGTTTTCTGCTATTATTGGTGATGGTCCAATATTCGAAACTGACTCCCTTTGTTTCCATGGCACCTTAGGGTTTCTCTCACGGTGAAATCTTTGTCTCTTCTTAGGTTACGTATCCCAACAGACGTCGCGGGCGCAACGTTTATGGCTGCCGGTAGTTCCATGCCTACTCTGTTCATCGCTATTGCGTCCGTGTTCATGGGCGAAGGAGATATAGGTCTGGGCACTATTATAGGCTCCACAATGTTTAACATTTTATTCATATCAGCGATCTGCGGTCTTTGTTCTGGGATGGCTATAGCGCTCCATACGTGGCCTCTGCTAAGAGATTCTTTCGCGTACACTGTTCATTTAATCGCACTTTTGATTGCTATCGAGGACAACATTGTTCATTGGTACGAGGCCGTGGTATTTCCCTTCCTTTACAGCGGTTATATCGTCGTTATGTGTTACAATAAAAAACTCGAAGGATTGTTCGAGAAATTGTGTCAACGATTTTGTGAGATCCGCAAGGGGTTTGAGATGGTTCAAGTGGACGACCCCACGGCGGATGAGAATGGAAAAGCCAAAAAGGAGGGCACGGA
>OX419340.1:7546052-7561052 GCA_948470475.1 Galaxea fascicularis | reverse complement strand
CAATCAACAAAACTGCATTTGACATCGCATCGGGCTATCCACGCCTTGGGTGCTTTTTTCGCTCATCCTCTGGCGCTTAATCGATTAACGAAGAATGAAACAAACCGTTTGAGGTCTAAAGATATCTCAGTATTTTACACGTACCTTCCGCTATAAACTTCAGGATTTGGACTCAGTATCACGGGCGCTACGCTGAAAAAGGTAAGTATTAAAAAATGAAAACGGGATCCGTGAGTCGCATACAAAGTGGGAGGGTAAGTCCAAGAGAAATGTTCATGAATATATAAACAATAGTCTCCATTTGGCGCGAAAATATGCTCGGATATTTGTTCGCGGGCATTATCTGTCGCGATAGGGGAATATTTTTCCGAGAGCGAAGCTCGAGGAAAACTGTGAGCTCTGAGGAACTGATAATATCCAACGACAAATATCCGAGCATATTTTAAAGCCAAATGGAGTCAACGCGCATTTGGGAAATATCACCAGATAGTCCCCAGTTTTAGCTGGGGGATATTCAGTCACGTGATGCGTTTAGACCAATCGCGTGGGAGCGAAAATAAACTAAGACATCCATCAAAACTTGAGTCCTTAAATGAATGAAATTCTGTGTGACAATCAAAACAGCATACTTGGGTAGTTTAAGAAGGTTGATTAATTCCTGAGCTCGCATGAACAGATCGGGGTAACACTCTGGATCAGAGAGAAGCTCCTGAGGAAAAGATGGAAATATTGCAATCAGCTGTTTCGTAACATTCACACGTAAATGAATAGTAAATACATCTTTGTGCACAAAAATGACGACACCATACCAAATCTCGCGTGAACGTCATTACCAGTTCGTGTAGCAGCAAGAAAACGAACGACTTACTGGTTTCTGCCGAACAACTTTACTCAAACATAGAATGGCTCTTTGTATCACATCCTGACATCTTGACGCAAGCTACAACGAAACAAGAAAAATACCCAAAACAGACAAGGGATGAATTCTTTATTGTTACTAAGTACGTTTATCCGGGCCCGTGTCGCAGCTAGCCTCAGCATGAAAACACTCGCGAGAATAACCACCTTAGTGCGCATGCTCGCAGGCCAGTTCGATCGCGCGCCTTCGCGCTGTTGTACACCAGACGGAAACTAACAGGCTTTAGTCGCGAGAAATTAAATTACAAACAAAATGACAGCTTAATCAATATCTTAAGAATTAGCTTTGAAAAACTGCTCCTACCTTTGCCAACGTAGTGATAAGAACCGAAACAAGTCTTCCACTAAACGAGACCTGTCGGATTGAGAACACCAGTAGCTGAGACAATATTTGAAAGTACAAGTAAACATGAGTGTTGAAGCGCTAAGTGCAAGCGGGAGCAAAAGCTGGAATTTCCATCGATTCTGACAAACATTTGCCCAGACTCGCACTGCGAGAATCAAGGACAGAGTAAACGAGTTCACAGCCACAGAAAGTGAGAGGCAGAATTTCGCCTGCAAACTGTAAAATGTACACTTGCTATCAACAGGTCAACTATTCAAATTGTGCGAGACGAAACGAACCTTTCCTGGCGCTGTTTGCATTACTACTTCGTACGTTAAAGCTTCAAATGCCTACACGAAAAGAAAGAAAAATGTAAGGTGAGATAGGTTCAATGATTTTCTTTAAAATGTCATCGAACTGAGCGCAATTCATATATCGAACAGAGACAAGAAGTTACCTCAAAATACTGCACAATGTTTTGTACGGTGCATCTACTGTCATGTGCAGACGAGGCAAACTCTCCTATCACCCAAACCTGTCAAGGGAGAAACATCGTATATATCGTCATGGCAATTTTTTTTCTTGGACACTTCTGCCCAAGAGAGAAAGGCGCAATGAGGTTTACCCTATATATTCAAACGTGAATTCATTCCATTTGATTCAACTGAACAACTGAAACATTTGGTCTCTGTCTGTTTCGAAAGTAAAATCTACCATCCTTCTTTAGCTTTACAGGGGCAGTTTCGACATCGATTATGATATAAGTATGTAGAACCCGCGTCACGCATGAACCTAATACTCATATAAATCACTCTTCTGGTAGCTCATTAGTTAGTAGTTTAATAGGTGTGGTCATTCAGATTTCTTCTTTGTAGGAACTTGATGAATTCCTTTTACAAACGACGCGAATGACCTTAACATTTTTCTTCTAATTTGCTTCCTTTGAGACCAATTAACTGATGAGCAGAGCGGCAGTCAAACTACTGAAAGCCGGTGACACACTAGGCGATTCCATACGCCGATCGCGGCGATTTTGATCACCAGCGAAAATCGGGAGAGAATTTCGTCGTTGATTGATGCGGGCACACTTGGCGATTTGCCACGCCGACCGCGGCGATTTGCCACTCTAATTTTCTTACCAGGCTCCAAGCATCGTTGCTGTCCGCCATTTTGAAAAGTCATGTGAGAAAACTCACCCAACCAGCTGATTGGTTGACTCATCTTACGATTCGCAGCGATGAGCGTACAAAATAGCAGGAACGGGCACACAAGGCGAATGCCGGCGAATTTAATCGCCGATATCTGACATGCCAGATACCGGCGATTTTATACAACAAATATAACTGTTGGAGAGGCCAATAGCGGCATCAGGAAAAAAGCCCAGACAATATGATTCATAAAACAACTTGATTGACAACGTAGATAGATCAGACAGTTCTCATTCCTTCAGTTAACCTACCAAGTGAACAAAAAAGTTTTCTTTGGTCGGTCCAAGGTTTTTCAGTCCGCTAACAAAGTCCATGATGTCCTGCTGATATCGGATGACCAGGTTCGGGTATTTCTGACACAGCTGTACCAACCTCTCTGATAACAACCTGGGAAATACACGATTCAAGCTTCGTTAAGCACAGTCTCCCCACTCTACCAGAGGATGGCAAAGATGTGGTAAGACCATACATACTCGTGAATCTCGTGCTGGTAATCTTGTACAGGATACAGTAGTCCAACTCTCTCTAGTATCACAG
The DNA here is from genome assembly GCA_948470475.1 of Galaxea fascicularis. NCBI lineage: Eukaryota > Metazoa > Cnidaria > Anthozoa > Scleractinia > Euphylliidae > Galaxea > Galaxea fascicularis. The sequence goes on along the minus strand of OX419340.1, from coordinate 7,558,064 downwards.
GTACCATGCGACTAACTGTTTCCTCGTCTGCCTCTTCAAGAACTGTGGCAAACATCACGCTGGAAGAGAAATACGATCAGAGTGTATTGAAAAAAAAAAGGCTTTGCTGGAATTTGAAAGAATCACAAAGATTCAGTTTGGAAGGCGGGTTCGATTCCAGAACTTGGCGTTATACGTGGTTTGCGTTTGTACTATGCTCCGATAGTTTTTCTTCCTGGTATTTTGGTTTTCACCTCTCCTCAAAACCCAACATTGCCAAATTCCAATTCGATCTGTTTTCAGTGGAAAAAAGTCCAATCTGTGGAGATGCCATCGGCATTTTACTGAATCTAGAAATAGTCGGCATGATCGGCATTAGAAAGACATGCAATTGAAATGACAGAAGAGGTGCTTATTGGGTTCCATGAAATGCGAAACAAATACTTGCAAAACTATTCAGTTGATTCTTTTCGGGGTGCAATTGCTCATCGTCAGTCAGCCTCAAGACACCTCCTGGTGGTGTAAACGGTAATAAAGGTACTTGGCACCAATTAAACTTCGAATATAAGATGAGCAGTTTTCGAGAATTTACTTGACAAGTTACTTCGTTCCAAAGTCAAAACTGCTTTGAAATCAGTTACATGACTGTGTGGGTAAGGCTTTTTTGAGCAGGATATCGCTTGTTTCGGAGATAAAAAAAACTACACAGCTACACAGTTAAATAAGTAACGCTGCTCTTGCCAGTTTGAAGATTGTAAAGCTACTTACTTCAACAGAACCGGGGCAATTTGTGCCGAGACAACAACTCGAGGCTGGTCCAGTCTGTCCTCTAACAACGAATGAAGAGTTGCAAGTCTGTCAGTGAAACAACAAGAAATACAAGACGATGACAAATTAAAACTTTGCACCATTTTGACTGCCACGCTACCTGCCACCACAATTTCACTCTTTAACTCCCAGAGGAGATTAGCATCTAACTTCTCTTTATAATGTCAATACACAGTCCAGCTGACAGGTGATGAGAATAAATAAATTTATCAGCCAGAGGGTGTTATCTTGATATACCCCTAAATAGGCCATTTTACAGTTCGCTCAGTGACCTGGCCTATGAATGACAGCGAGGTTGCCGGTGACCTTGTATTGATAGAGACCTCACTGTTTTTATCATGTAAATCATATTGTTGTAATGCTAACTAGTCTGCATTTACATAAGGAAAGCAGAGAGGTTTGTATGAAAACAAGGTCACCCTCAGCCTCGCTTCCATTCACAGGCCAGGTAACTCAGCCACAACTGTAAAATGGTCTATTCTCTTTACTCATTTAAAAGGAACTGTACAGCAGCTAGAAAGGAGAATTAACAATCAGATCTTGTGTATGAAAGGGTTAAGCCCTAACAGTGACTACAGCGTTCTTTCCCCTTACAGTAATCACCATTTCAGCTAACACGCGGGTTATGAGAATAAGAAAGTACGAGGTTTTGAGCTAACTCAGCTGTAAAACTGAATGAATATACATCCTTACTTACAGGTCTATCGCTGTTAATTTGTATTTTCTTCCAGCTTTTGTTCCGAAAACACGATACCTCTGGGTGTTTAATTTAACTTTTTTTAATTTGCCAGTTTGTTGGTTCTGTTGACAAACTACGAACAGGTCTTGGGACTGTTTCTTTATGTACAGTGTTTACGTAGTAAATGGCGAAGGTTCCAATTCGGTATAACGATTTTACAAGAGTATTCATTGTAAATCTGAGGATCTGACTGTATTTTAAACTCTAGCTACTATACTACTATAACTCATTGTAACTGATTGTAACTTGCAAATTGGATTTACGTAAAATTTTATTTTACTAAAACTAGGCCCTACAGGATAAAGAGGAAGCCAAAGTACACGCGCATAAATTTCACAAGTGCATGTTGGCAGACGCCTTGTGACCGGTTCGATCAGAACAACACGATCAAATGAAGATATACAGGCGATCACAATATTTCATGTTTTAAGACTATGGTCACCGCGTCTCCACTCTCAGGACACAGAATCCACTTAGCAAAAAGCTGTTACATAAAGTCTCAACAAAACGAGCTGTACTTGTCTATGGTGTCGCCATGCCCAGCCTCGGGCCTTAGAATGAAGCTGTACAAAGGTCTGTATTCAGGCACCAGAAATGTGTCTGCAGACGACTGTTGACCAAATGTCATCTTGTCCCCACTACTGGCTTTGACTGTTGGAAGCAAAGGGAATCAATAGTCAGTTGCACTGTTCACTGATCACTGAGTTAGAATCCTTTCTTCAAACAATTGATTATCGCTGACAAATTTTTGCGAGAGATTTTTCACAAAATCTCAGACTCTCTTGGTTGGTAACATTACAGAAATATACAGAAATGTAAATGTACAGGATTTTGGCCACCTTGGTACTGATCAAATTGAAAATCGTTTTTGTACACTTGTATTACTTATCTGATGGGAGATTAGCCCAATACAGAAGTTGTAAAGTAATGATGGCAGAAAGACGAGAATGATCTGCATGTGATTGAAGTTTCCAAAATTTTTCAGTGTTTCGCGTAATGGATTCTGGCAAATACTGTTTTGGGATCAATGGCAAAATTACCTGGCTACGATATTTTCCGGGGTATGGCATTACCCATGGATATAATCAGATCACTTCTTTAATCCTGTCTTCACACCACCTTTTAAACCCAAATACCCGCCCTCCGATCCATCCAGCTTATAACAAGGAAGGTATTGGATACTAGTAAGTGATCACTTTACCTTTGACAGCCCACGAGGTGCACAATGCTGCTGCCAAGCAGGGCAGATCAAGTAGAGCATGAAACACCTAACAGAAGGACAGAACAATAACTAGTCAGCGACCATTCTTTTTTTTTTTGTTTCTGTTGTTTTGCAGATGACGGCAAAGAAATGTACAAAACTGTAAAACGCACGTGCAAAGCGACTGTTTTTGCTTTCGTTGCCGTTGCCGTCCTCGTTGCTTGAGCTCCTGAGTGAGGCCTCCTGTGCCAGGTTAATCCGTGCATACTCTATGGCATCTCAGAATTGCTCGAAAAACTTAGGCTTCTGAAGGCCCGTTTAAAACGTCGTGCTGAGAGAGAGCTCGACTTTCGTTCACTACACGGCTTGTTTGGTACGAATACTGAGAGTCGCTCGCGAAATACGCTCTTCCCTCGTTTCTGTCGGCGTTTCATGCCTCAGGCTGTGTTGGGCCAAGTGTTATCAAAAAAATTTGGCATAACCAAGCATTTCTCAGGAATGACTAACCGTTATCTTGGGAAATGATCCAATACATTTATACATATTTTAGGTTTATTCTTGCTTAATTACATAAATCTCTAAAAGATCCATGGTTATCCCCAACTTTCTCTTTATAATCCAATATTCTTTGTTAGTATATACACACAAGTGAATAGTGCTTTTCGCGCTTTCTGATTGGTTAACTTGGAGGTGATTAGCAAAGTAATATTTACCTCGGAGCAGCCGAAGAGAAACAAAACGGCCTTCCGTTTCGGTTTCCGAGGAGGAAATTATTTGAATAAACGCTAGTAATTCAGCTTGTGTAGTATATACTGAAACAACTATCCACCTCCACTTCGGTGAATAATTGTTGACTAAAATCTGTTTTTTCCACAGTTATACACCTTGTTCCTCAGTGTTAGAAGGCAGTGCCGTTAAACTGGGACAAATTTTTGTTGCCGGATTTGATTTGAGGAAGTCATACCTCTACTACAGTGTCCTTGTTTAACATGGCAGGTAACATGTCCATAAATTCCTTGACATATGTTCTTGGATACCATGCCAGAATCTAAAAGGGTACAAGTACGAAACATCATACAGTTTGCTAGCAAAGCTGTGAAGGTACTTGCTACTCCAAAGCAAACTCATTCAGTCCTTCACAAGACAGAACTAAGTTAACGAAGTTCTTATCTCATCTCAATGATTATACAGGGCTGTCACCAAGTTTTGGTTCAGTATTATTAAACAGGCATTTAAAAGCTATTGAGGGTTTAAGAGAATTTAAAACAAATACATCATGATTCCATAATTGTAGCTGAATTGAACTTTACCCACCTTTAATAAATTCGGGAAGTACTTTGAAAGAATACTAGTTGAAAAGTTCTTATCTCATCTCAATGATTATACAGGGCTGTCACCAAGTTTTGGTTCAGTATTATTAAACAGGCATTTAAAAGCTATTGAGGGTTTAAGAGAATTTAAAACAAATACATCATGATTCCATAATTGTAGCTGAATTGAACTTTACCCACCTTTAATAAATTCGGGAAGTACTTTGAAAGAATACTAGTTGAAAAGCAAAGCTTTTCCAAGTTTTCCAAGCAAAAGAAAACAATTTCAAATGCAAGGGAAGAACTGAGAGATAAAAAACAAAAGAAAGAGTCAATAAATGCTGGCTTCAACAACAACATCTTAATGGTAATAGAAAATTCAATGACTTATTCAGTTGTAAAATGTTTATAAAATAATAAATTTTTGCAAAAATTAAACCCTTTCGACTCTAAGAGTGACGAAGATCATATTTCTCCTTGTAATTTCAATGCCTTTTAAAGCATAGTGGTCACGAGAATTAAGTACAGGATCACACAACAACTTCTGCCAACTATTTCTATAGGATATACATAGAGTACTAAAGTGTGACGTCACAAAAAATTAAATTTGTGAAATTATGGGATTGGGCGCCATTTTCGAATGGAGTATCCTTAAAAAAGGGTCCTTGCCAAAACTTAATTGTAATTCCCAGCTGAAATATGAAGGATTGAAATTTGATACTGCCCCATATAAATCTCTCTAATTTTGAGTCAGTTCTAAACTGAAGGAACTGAAACAAATTTTGAAGGGTTTGTATGGAATGCTAATTTTTGGGATGAGGGCGCCTTTTAGGATTTCAAAAATTTTATTTTTGTGACTTCATCACTTTAAAACTCTATAGGGCAGCAAATGAGAATTTAAATGTTCATCTTAGATAGAATTTATGGCTATTACTAAGTGCTGAATCAAAAAGAATTAAATTATTTATTTAATTCTTTGAAAAAAGGACAATGCACTGTCTAAATAAATAAATAAATTGACCACTCCCCTAGAGGGGTGTTTCAGGGACAAAGAAACAAATAATACCAATGGGTTAAGAATCCCAACTGGTGGGAGGCAGACCAGTTGGCTATACACAAGGATGACTGAGGAGTTGAACCAGGCATGAGCCCAGACCAACATCAGGTAGTGGCTGGAGCGGGATTTGAACTCAGGTCTCTGCATTGAAATCCAGCACCCTAAACCACTCCGCCATCCTGCCTCCACTAAGGCAATACAATACAAGCATGAAAATAACATGGAAAAAATGGCAACATTATTTGAAAAACCATGAAAACCACATACTTGGAATAATATGAACTCAGTACAGGACCAAGCAGAGTTTTGCAGGCAGGTTCAGGGTCAAATACAACTGTTTCACCTGTGAAATAATCACTGATTGTGTGTGTTTCCTCATTTTAATGCTTAAGATGGCTCAAAATGGTTATGTTACTTTTAAACACCAATTCTTTGCCACCTTAAATTGTCCAAAAACTAAGGTGGCTCTGACCATACAGTACAGATTTGTTTAAAACTTAGCTATGCTGATTTCAATTCAATAATTGAAATAAAAAAAAATGGGGTCATGGAACTCATGTTTGAGTTACAAGTACATAAACCTGAAAATAAGGGTGTTTCTAAGAGGCTGTAGAGTTGCTATGTTAATCTTATATGTCAAAAAAATGATCACAACTTGTTGAGAAATTATTGGGCAATATTTTGATACCACTTTCAAGGATACAAATGAAAAATTATGGTAATAATAATAATAATAATAATAATAATAATAATAATAATAGGCTTCATTTAAAGAGGGTGAAACACTTAACAGTAATCCTAAGACACTGATGACTCTGTGGCCCTCAAAATCAAATTAATTCTAAATCAAATCAAATCAAGTCAAATGTTGGTTTTTGAGGAGAGGGGAAAACCGGAGTACCCGGAGAAAAACCTCTCGGAGCAGAGTAGAGAACCGACGAACTCAGCCCACTTATGACACCAAGTGTGGGAATCGAACCCAGGACACATTGGTGGAAGGCAAGCGCTCTCACCACTGTGCCAACCCTGCTCTCCAATATCGTTCTAACGAAGAATTGGTGTTTAAAAGTAACAAGTCCATTTTGAGCATTTTCAATACACATGCTCTTCTCACTACTTTTCAAGAAAATAATTAATCTTGATGTTTCAGAAACATTGCTTTACATGAAATGTTAAATCAGCCAAGATAAATTGTCTTAAAATAAATTATGAAAAGCGTTAACAAAAACAATCATATGTATTGAAAATGCTCCTTAAAGCATTAAAATGATGAAACACACAGCCATTGTGAACTTGCATTATTATAGTCAACAAATTTCATACATGTATCAGAAGTGATTGCTAACACATAAACATGCGAAACAACAATGACTGTAAATGTAAAAAGACGACATTTAGGTAGTGCATATTTGTAAATTGCATATTTGTTACTTGTCATGATAATGGTGCCATGATGACGCCAAAATGTCAGCTTATTCCATTATTTGCAAATTTTGCAGAGGTTGTAATTTTGTGCAGGAACCAGCATGTTTATATTTATATCAAACACAGCCCTGCACTCACCATGACTGAGAAGAAACTGAACGACAGGAATAAGCACTCGTTTCCATTTATTTATGTCTGAAGTAACTCTGGCATAGAGTCTCCTGATGATCTCAATCAGTTTGGGAATCAAAGATTTGTCTTTGGAGCAGAGGGTGTCTAAGATGTAAATGGCTTCCACAAGACACTGAGAGGAAATAAAATATGTGTTGTAGCAAAAGCTCACTGTGTAACTACAAAAGTTACTCACGCAATAGGCCATATTCGTATTCTTGGTATTGAACTGGATCTAGCATGAAGTGGAGGCTCTTGCAGGGGAATCTTTAAATATGTAAATGTATTCCCCCTAAAGAGCTTCCACTTCATGCTAGATCCAGTTCAATACCCAGAATACGAAAACTAGTAACTGTACTTATTTTCATTAATTGCTTTTTAAACACCAGATTACTTTAAATGAACCAATTATTGTTCATAGTTGAATTAAAATAACCATATTTTATTGAATTAAATACGGTTTACATATGTTCATAGTCAGCTGAATTAATATTAATAATTTTGTGATATGATTTTGATGGTCGAATTTTCATGAATATGCTGGTCAGTGAATTTTTGTTCTGGAGGTAGAAGTTTTCATTTATCTAATTAGAATAAATTAAAAAGAAATACAATGAAAGTTACTAACTGCCTCAATCAAGATGGCATCTTGCTGTTTGTTTGGTTCTGCAAAATAGGAAATAGTGTTTAAATGCTACATCGATAGTAATAGTAATAATAATAATAAAATAGTTGTTGGAGCCCTAGAGCTAATTAAGAAAGGACTAGACAAGGTCATTAGTAGAATCCTGGGTAACATAAGCACCAATGAATTCCAGAAAATCACAATACTTGAAACAGCTCACATAGTAAAGAAAGTACTGTCATTAAAATAACTTCTTCACCAATAACACCCTACGTCCAATGCTTGGACCTGGTTCCAATGGATGGAAAGCAGGAAACTTGGTGAGAACATCAATAACAATAATTATGATAATAATAATAACACTTATAACAATAGTTATTGTAATCAACGGAGAAGAACACATTCCTAATGCAGATTGAAGTGAGTTTCTGAGTGGTGCCGATTGCATGGATCTTGGGACACAGATCTGAACTACTGTGAGAGGTTTTGTCCAAGTTTAATTATAACTTAGTTAGGCCTTATGTGCCTTGTAAGGTATTGACAGGATATGTGTTTGGGTTTTAATACATTGTAATGGAAAATGTTGCTTGTGAAACTTACTTCTTTCACTTTGTTCTAGCAGCCTCAGGCAATATTCACAAGATCTCTCCTTCAACTCTTGTTCCCCTGTTTTTGCACCATGCAGACTTGAAGGAAATAGTTTGGAGAAACTTAATGTGGAATGGCTTCTCTGATGTCTCAGTTGCTTAGCTGCAGCTTGTGTCTGAACCTTTGTACTGATCTCCTCAGGGTCAAGGGGAAAAGTCAAAGGAGTCTGAGGCCTAGAGCCACTGTCATTTGATGATGAGTCCTTATCCACTCTATCAGTCAACTGTCCAAGAGAAGGGGACTGGGAAAAGGAATGAGCATCAGACTCCTGGGGAGATGAGCGTGACAAAGGGGTAATAAAACCTGTAGAAGACTGGGAGTCAATGGAGATGTTATCCACGCTAGACTGACTTTGATCGAAGGTGCGGTGACCAGAAGGAGAATCAGAAAATTGAATTGACTGACTTAGGTTCTCAACTGAGCCTGATTGGGAAGCAGTTGCAGAAATCAGAGGTGAATGGCCACTTCTTGGTGAAGGTGCAATTGAGCTAGCAAATGTGAAGTGTTGGAGCCAAGATCGAAGCATGGAAAAGCTGTGGATGTTCAAAACCTGGTCAGGAAAACAGAACTGGGCTGTTGGATCAGAAACAAAAGATATCATTAGGTTGACCAAGTGCACCAAATCTAAGATCAAACCTATTGACTTTTACTAAATAATCAGTAGATTCATATAATTATGCAGTCACATGTGAACAAATATAAATACAGCTAAGGGTATTCTTTAAGAAACTTTGATCTAGGAAATGTAGGAAAAAACTGAAGAATGCCAACCAAAAAAATGCAGACTGTTGTTGACATTGTTGCTAATATGTAATAGTTGTGAAATTGTTTTACATAAATGTCTGGAGGCAGAAAACAGCATCTTGGACTCAAAACCAACAATATTATTGTAGCCATGCTCTTACAACAGCCAGATACCCTCTCACTGAATTTCCTGGACTACCTGACTACCTTTTACTTACCAATACTTAAAACTGTAAAGAAATATCTTGATGATGTTCCATCAATCTCAGTAACCAGCTGGTACTGCAACACAAGGGATAATAAAAAAAACATTAATTATTTTATGAAGGAGCTTGCATCAAGAGTAGACGAAAAAACAAAAAAATTGCGGCAGTGTAATCAATCAAAGCAATGACTATGCAAAGAAAACAAAGATAGCCATCAAAAGCATATTCTTTGTATAGAAAACAAAAAGGATGCTTTTTTTTGGTTTCGGAGCTATAGAATATTAGAAATGTTTACAAAATGTACAGTGTATCAAGGCTGTACTCTAAGAAAAATATTTGGGTTACCAAGATCTCTAAACCAGGGCTTGAAATCCAGGGACCCAGCATATAAGTTTGGTGCAAACACTAATATTTCCTGGTCACCCAAAGGCAAAAGTAAGTCACCAGGGACGACCAGGCACCACTAGAGCACAGCCCTGGTTTAAGATTCTCCATTTTTTTAAATTCACACTGTATATTGTATCTTTATTAATAAAAATATATATTTTAAGTTGAGAATCTAACCCCTTTAGCCTTGCTTCCTCTTAATATCTGTCTCTGGTAGGGGTTGGGTGCAGACACAGTGCTGGCATTTTTTAACCAGTTGGCCATCTGACGACTCACTCCACCAGCATCATCTAGTACAATAAAAAAACATTGAGATGTTACCTGGCCATATAATAATGCACCTATCAATGTTTAGACGGAGAGGGGGGGGGGGGTATGGGCAAAGGTGCATCATTTGAATTTTCTTGCAATTTTTTGGTCAAATTCCCAACCCTTGGGACTGGAAATAGTTTAACAATCCTTTATAATATTTGAACTTTAATTAGTACAAGTGGTCAAATTCCTCAGAGAGGGGACAACAGAAGTGTTCAAATGCCGCATCTTTGCCCGTACCCCCCCTCTCCGTCTAAACATTGATAGGTGCATAACAACACTATAATCTACACTTACGCTAATTATTTCCTAACTGAGTTCAAGGTCCGTACTGTAAGTTATGGACTGAATTTTTTCCTGTAGATTTATCACCCAGGCGCAAAGCGCACAGGCCAATTAACAGGGAAAAAATGAGGATCTGTAACTTACATTGCAGACCAAGAAAATGAGGTTAGTGAGATATTATATCTCTGAGGTTAATCAGGCCTGGGGGAAACGAAATCTTACATTTAACCGCTCAGCCTTACTGCCTCCACTATTACAAATGTGAAAGTTTGGGAAAGTGTTTTTAAATTGAAAAAAGAAGCACCACAATATTATTATTATAACAATAACAAGTTGGGTAAAGGAAATGCCAATATTGAAATAAGAGGTTTTTGTATTACATGTACTTCTCAGGATTGCCCTGATTTTTGGCCCTCAATTTTAAGCCCATTTGAGACAAGTGGCCCATTTCTCCTTGAGGTTGGTTAAAGATTTGGTAAACACCCAAAAGCAACCATTACTTGATTAACAAAGTCCCCACCTGGATCATACCTTTCAGTTACACCATCTTGCTGTAACAAGCATTGAAAAGAATCAATTAACTCGCTTAAAAAACCTTGGCAAAGGAAAGTAAGAGACATCCAACCAAAATATAGAGGCAAGAGGAATTCAAACAACTTAACGAATTGGTTGATGATAGACAAATCCAGTGAATTTTAAGCTGTAGAAAAACAGTTTAAAATAAGGAAAGCTACTTAAAGCTAGGTTTTGATAGACGAAACGTATGAATGTATTGCTAAAAACCTTGTGATATCACACTGTCATCAATGTGAATCAATAACTGCAAAGACCCCAGAGACAATGTCTGTAGCTCCACAGGCACCCCAGGTTTGGTTAACCACCTAAAAAAAAAATTCAAAACAAACAATATGATTGATATTCACTGATAATTTTTTATTTGGAAGAACCTCCCATGGTTCTACTTACTGTACAAGTTGTGGCACATGTATTGACCAGTAGCCTTTCTCCTGACCCTACAAAAAAGACGAAACCAAGACCTTACAGTGTGTATCAACCACAGCACAAAATGTTGCAGATTATGTTACATGTTACCTTAAATGTCCTGACCAATAGTCCACTTTGAAAAACATGATAGCCACTTCTACTAATGTTTGGGGGATTGCAAACTACAACAATGCCGAAACGTGCTCTAATGTGCACAAATATATACATGATTCTCCATGACAAATCTTGAAATTTTAATATTCCATGTGTATCAAATTTTGAAATAATTTGCAAGTAAGCCTGACTGCACGCCAAATCATGAAATTTCAAGGGAGGAAGGGAAGAGAGATGGATGGCCAGACTGATTTTACTTACTTGCATCCATGCCAGAGGTAAAATGATTGGTATCCACTTCTGTTCAACAGGTGGATCCACATGAGCAATGACAAGCTGACTGGTTGGAGTTAATTCCCGTAAGATAGCAGAGCACAGAAGTCGTAATCTCTTAGGTCCCTGTGCAGGTTCGCAAGCAACATTTCTAAGCTCCTCTATCAATTCAGTTGAGAGACTGGTAGAAGAGAGTGAAAATAGTGGGGAATGTCAGACATGTCTTTGAAAGACTTCATATTGAAATGTTATTAATAACATTTTAGTAACAGGTCCACAATGGGGCTGGCACCTTAAATTAACTGATTGCCTAAACCTATGTGCATTAACCATTAAAGACCCATAGTTCAATTTTACCTGTTACGTGTTTCAGACGTTTATTACTAAAGCAATCAGATTTAATATTCAACACAGCATAAACTAAATGGGACACAATCAATAATATTGCAAGACATCCACACTGAAAACTCAAATGTAAAAGATAACCTACAACAAAATGAAGAAAATGCTGATGTAAATCCTTTTTATCCGCACTTTTGAGCTTTACCAATAATAGCCATACCCTATTCATAACACATGTAAGCACACAACTATTACGACAGCAAATTGGGGTCAGCCTCGGTGTAAAAACCTGATGAAGTTTTCTTTGTTTTATGAGGTATTGTTTTGCTGTACACTATTGTTTATAGTGTTTTGTTGTCTTTGTTTTATGTCACTCATGAGC
>OX419340.1:7536052-7541052 GCA_948470475.1 Galaxea fascicularis | reverse complement strand
GTGCTTTGGGGTCATTAGTTAAAATGTGTCTGAATGAAAAAATATCATCATTATCATCATGATCATCATCGCCATCATCATTATCAATACAGGATGGTCCATGAAGGCGGAGCTCTATCAGGGTGCTTACCATTACACAAACCACCTGGTTAGAAATTTCAAGCACAAATGTCACGATTTGGTTTGTCCAAATGGGAATTTGCTGAGGTAGAAAATGTAACATAATGCATTGGAGAACTGAAACAAAAAAAGGAAAAATGCACAACTCTAGCCAAAAACTTAATTCCCAAACGAAAACAGGTTATTTTTTGGCGATATGCGTTGTTGGTAAGCAAACCCCCCAGTTTCAGTACAGTAAATTTTGGTTTTATCAACGGACTTGATAATGTAAATTGACCGGTCCGTACAGGGATTCTAAAAGCTGACGTTTCGAGCGTTAGCCCTTCGTCAGAGTTCCCTGTACGCTGGTCAATAATATTTACATTATCAACTCTGTTGATAAAATCAAAATTTTGTGTACACCTTCCCCACCGATGCAGCACCCACAGTTTCTTTAGAAACTACCCCCTTAATTCATTATAGTAAGGTGAACAACTGCCAAGCTCTTCACTGAACTGAGCAATGACAACCCTAAGGGGACTACCGGTAAGTCTCACTCAATCTCAGTCATTTTAAACACCCAGGCCCACTGACAAGGCAACTCATCAGTTGTCAGTTGTAGTACACTAATCATCATTCCAGTGTAATGTGACAGGGGCTTCCAAGAGAGCTTGACATCAGGTAAGCCCAGCATAGTAACAGTTGTTTCTGCTGTAGGAATGGGTGCAGTTAGTTTCAGGATGCCTTTAGAAGGCCACTCCAGTGATATGGCATAAACGGCATCTGCCTTGCTAGTGTACCTGTCAATAATAATGGAAGCGGAGCCTTAGTAAAATGTTAATGAGCACCAACAGCTGTGTGAAATCTCAATGGCTCACTTGGAATGAGAGTCCTTTGCAAACAACTGTGGGATTTCACAATCAAAAGGTCAAATGAACAAGTTTTATTCTGTATGGAAACCGTTCCTTTCTCTATTAGAAAATTGTAAGTAGGACAGATGTAATTAAGGGGCCGACCATTTAACTCTTGGGGGGGGGGGGTGGGTGATTTTGAAAAAAAATTTCCTGCAAGCGCTTGGTGGAAGAAAAAAATTGCATGCAGCACAAATGAAATAGAAAAAAAAATCTTGCACTGCTGCAAGCAAGAAAAAAAATGTTGCAAAGCTATTTCATCATTCCTAGGGGGCTTTACAATTCTCGGCAAAACTGCAACCATTTCAGATAATCTGCAAGCCAGCGAGCCACTCTGGTTAGCCTATTAAAATAGCACATTGATTGGCCTAAATAACACTCTGGTTAGCCTAAATGTCACACTGGTTGCCTACAGTTAGCTTAGGTAGCTTGCGAATTGCCCTTTTAATGGGATAAGCGATTTCTCGCTTGCTCGGTTCACATGGCTCCAAGTCATAGGAGTCATGCAAGCCATTACGGTTAGCCTAAATTACAAATTTGCTAGCCTAGTTAGCACTGCAGTTAGCCTACAGTTCCTTAGGTAGCTTGTGGTTATCGGGATCAGCGATTTCTGGCTTGCTGGCTCGCACTGTACCCAAACTCGTTAGCTTATCACAAGCAGTAATGGAGGTAAATTTTTCTATTTGAAGAATCAAGTTTTATTAGACAAAGAAAAATAATTTGTTCATTTTTAATATTTTCAACTGAAGCAGTTTCATGTCATTACTTTATTGAACTCGATAAGGTTTTTGCCATGTCATATAATATAAGACAATATATAAAACATTTGTTTTGGAGATTTCAGTCCACTTTTAAATTGTAAGTAATGATTCTAGCAGTAATTACGATGCTACGAGCATTTCTGAACTGCTTTTTGCTATTTTTTTTAATTAGGAAGCTAAACATTTTCAAATCTACCTCTGGAGCATCACTTTATAACATGAGAATATTGTTATAGGTAATATTAAATGATTCTAAAGAATGACATTCCGAAAACATAGCAGGTAGCTATACAAGAATGATTTTGTATAGCTTACAACATTTTAATGCTTTGCAGCTCCATAATAGAACTATTACTGCAATAACCACAATCTAAATGTAAATACATTCTGTAAATGTAAACACGACACCTTTTTGAGGAAAAAAAAATCCTGCAGAGAAATGAGGAGAGAGAAAAAAATATCCTGCCCACCAGGTTGCTCGAAAAAAAAAAAACTTGCTGACCAGAAATCACCCATCCCCCCCCTCAAAAGTTAAATGGTCGGCCCCTAAGTAATCTGATGCAAGTCGATTTGTTGTGTACAGTGTTTGCAAGAAATAAAAAAAAATTAAAAAAACTGTGGGATTGTTTCAAAGGGAGTGCAAGGGTAAACAAACAGCAGAGGATTTTGCTCTTTTCATATTTTGTAAAATATGGGGGGGGGGGGGGGGGCTGACAACTCTAACAAGTGTTGTTTGAGCAACACTATGAGTAACTTTGAGTCGCCCCAGAATTTTGTTTTTCTCCCAAAACAGGCCTTTTTAGAGTTGTCACACCCCCCCCCCCCCATGCCCAGTTTAAAATGTTAGATCTAATGAATTTCTGAAATGATGAATTTCCCAGCTGGTAACTTCATAAACCTTTTATTCAAAGGAAACAGTACAAAGAATTACACTGTTGATACAGTGGAACCACTATTAAGCGGCCATAGTAGTTTAAGTCCCGATGACAGTTCTTCAATTTTTTTACCTCTGTTAAGAGTCCAGTTCCCACTTCCCACTTTCCATTTCCCAGAGGGTGGCCGCTTTGTACTGAATTGTTAGGGTACACTTAACTCGTATAATAGACAAATCCATGTTTTTTCCTTCTCAATTCTCGTAATCTACTCGTAACTTGTGTTCTCTTGCGTCCCGAATCATCAAAAAAATGATCTTTGATTTCAACTACTCAAATGTAAAACTAATCTTCTGTAATGTCACATCCAGTCATGTTTCCACAAACAATATGTGGTCATAAATACTTCAGGTCAGCTTAAATTATAGATGTTATCTCAAAATACAGTAATACCAATTTCTCTTAACTAATTTACAAGGAAATGTACTGTGCTTGAAAGGAGAATTGCTAATCCTATCTTGGGAGTTTAAGGGTTAAAGATGAATCATTTCTCACCATATGTCGGGGGTTTTCATATCATTCTGCACCCTCCATGGCTTGGTTGCATAGATGGCTTCACCATTAACCCTCAACCAGTCTCCTATCTGCTCAAGTCGATCTTGGAATATAGGATCAATTCTGCCATCTGCTGTAGGTCCTATGTTCATGAGCAGGTTTCCACCACAACTAAGAAAATACAAAGAAATATGAACCATGGGTGACTGGCAAGGGTATGCCCAATCAGATAGATTGAACAAGCCAAGTGGCTCACCATGTGTATGCTACAGATCAAATTTGATTTGAGGTTAATTTTGATTTAACCTAGGTTGAAATCAAAATTAACCTGAAATTAGAATTTGACCTACAACACGTACATTGATTAATACTGGTAATTGAAATGAGTGGAGTGCAATAATTGCGTAGGTGATCACATGATTTTGAGTGCAATTTGGAATAAACAAGCATGAGTAAATTTTTTCAAAGACCAACAAAATTGTACGAGCCTGTGGGGCGAGTGCAATTTGTGGTCTTTGAAAAAAATTACTTAGTGCAATTTGGGAATAAATTGCACTGTTGAGAGCCAATCAGATTGCAAGAATAACAGTGATTTCAAAATGGATGTAATACAGTTGGTAAACTGTCAAACAGAAGGATCGAGTAAAAAAAATTCAATAATATAATTCACCTCACAACACTTGCCAGTTGAGCAGTTAACTCATCCATTGTGAGAAAATCTGACAAAACTGTGTTTCTGCGGTACCCCCAGGACACCTTGTCAACTGTCATGGCATCTTCCCACTTGTGATTCTGTAAAACACCTGCCAATAAAGACATGAAGCAATGTGATTTAATAGCAGTTGCATACTTAGTGTGAATCAAATAAAACAGCCTGCGACACAACCTGATTATAAAATCAATTTTAATAGATTAAGAGTTTAAACAATAACATGCAAAATGTTAACATGCACAAACATTTTATAGTGACAACACTGGCTGTAAACTGCTTGTTGAATAATTCATATTCTCTTTTATCTCTGATGCTTTTTGCCTCAATAATTAAGGGGTGAAATTTGTGCCAGGATTTTGGTTCAGAATAAAATGCCTGTTTAGGGTTATATACAGAACTTCCTGCACTTGAAGAATATTATGGCTGCTTTTTAAAAGCATACAATGTAATTTAGTTAAATGTCAATTTAACAAAGTTAGCCGCCACGAGCTTTGTGCATGGCCAGTGGTCAATCCCACAAGTGCAGGCTCACGTGGAACGTTGCAGGTCGATCGTCGTGTTTTTCAGTGCAGTTTTGGACCGGGCATTTTCAGTGGTCCTGAGCGGTTTGGAGCTGTTGTTTTCAAGCATTCCCCCACCCTTAATTTTATTTCCCCCTCCACTGGTCTAAATATCAGCTTTGATGGGTGCCTGGAATGGGGGTTCTTGGCTGGGTTGCGGGGATTTGCCAGCCATGGGGGCAGTATTCTATCTGGGGGCTGGCTGGACACAGTGGAAGCCCCTGGATACTCCAGGCACCCACCTTCCATTTTAAGCGAGGCAGCAGTTAACATGTATTTCATCACAACACCTTTACAGCCATTAATACAGTTTAAATAGCTCACATTGTCTGTCTGTTCAAGAAAAATTTTGGTCTCCTTCAGGGACTTAATTCAAATTTTCCAGCAAAGACATGTGAGATGCCCCCATGACATGGTTGTCTGAAAATCAATTGCGTAGAACTACTAATTTTAAAATAAAAGCTATTTTAAAACCGCCAAAGTAGTTCCAGTTTTTAAATCAGGGGATGAATCTAAGGCTGGAAAGTATT
>OX419340.1:7483552-7526052 GCA_948470475.1 Galaxea fascicularis | reverse complement strand
TTATATCTGTCAGCACAGGTGAATACACCTCCATGTTTACACCAATCGCCAAAGCCCCAGCGATCATTCACCAGAACAGTATCTTTTACAGGACTGATGTATGAAACAAAAACATTCACACACATGGTCAAAACAAATGTGAGCCATGACCCATTAACCACCCAATTGCAGAGAAAAGGACAAAAACATCAACCTGTTCATACAATATCTTAATCACATCATTCTTCCTTCTATAGCCCTTAGGTTCTCTTAACTTTAAACTGAATGAGAATTTGGAGATAGTTCTTGGAGGTAGTACCTACAGTGCACAGAATATTCTACTGATTGATGATTGACAGTGGACAGGATTCACAACATCATGTAAGGTGAAGGGGGGGAGGATAAGAGCTAAAAAAGAAGGGGCGTAGCTGAGTGGAAATGGCCTCTGAGTTGGATGGGCTAACTGACTCTACCCATGCCTATTGTGAATTCAGTCCTCAGCACAGCCTGGCCACACGCGGTAGGTTTTTCGCTCAAGAGTAAAGCTTGTCGCCTGGCGCCGCTAGATCACAGCCTTGGCATGGGGAGGCATAAATTCATGTTCGTTTGTTCATATAAACGTTGCCAAGTCAAAAATGTACCTCCAAAAACCCCCGGAAATTCCGAAGGGTAGGGGGGGGGTTCATGATTATGGAATTCTGAGGGCATGGGGGGGGTAACGCATTCTGGAATTTCCGAAGGCAAGGGGGGGTTAAAACATGGAAGCCGTCCGTGGTTGGGTATGGATATTTTCTGAAATTGCCCAATATGGCAACTCCATACTAAAGTCTTTAATTTTGAGTGGTAAATTTTGCCGAATAACTTAAGTACGGGATATCGCACAGCCCTGAGAGTTTGACAGGTCATTTACTTGTTTTCCACAATACTTCAATTTCGTGACTTTATTTATTGAAAGATAAACAATCGTAATTCAAGAATGGGTGATGCAATGGTAGTATCGAAAACGAAGCACTCGAAAACGAAGATCGAAGCACGAAGCACCCCGAAACTCGAAAACGAAGCACCCAAAGTCGAAAACGAAGCACTTAGGTCGAAAACGGAGCACCCTGAAACTCGAAAACGAAGCACTCTAAGTCGAAAACGAAGCACTTAGGCCGAAAACGAAGCACCCTACAACTCGAAAACGAAGCACCTAAGTTAAGTCGAAGACGAAGCACTCGGTTTTTAAGGCGCCGACTTCGACTTTGTTTGATCGGAGATAGGTAAACAAGACAGTCCCTAATCGAGCGTTGATCAAACTTGTCAGGGTCGAATCTAGCACGATAATGGATACAGTACTGCACAAAAACTATTCAACTGCGAGGTGTCGAAAATGCATTTCCGGAGCCCTGACTGAATTAAAGGTAACACTTCAACAAAAGGTAAAGCTTGACATGCTTTATTCGCGTGGGAAACAGGAAATGCCACTTTGAAGTGTTACCTTTAATTCAGTCTGGGCTGTACAGCCCCCGAAATGATCCCGACCCCGAAATGATCCCCAACCCTGAAATGATCCCCAAATCGACCCCGAAATGATCCCATCCCCGAAATGATCCTCATTTTTCTTCTTGTCGACCCCGAAATGATCTCCAAGGAATTATAGAATGGTGATTAAACATGGGACTGTGGATTGCTTTTTTGTTCTTTGTTGAAATGCTGCAATTTATTCTTACGAAGTTTCAAACAAAAGGAAACTACTGTAGTTGTCGGGTCACTGTCTCGTTCCAGTCTCGCTCCAGTCTCGTTCCAGTCGACTTTGACCTATTTAGTGTGATGCAATGTCTCATACCGCGTGGTTTTTAGTTCCTCTTCTGTGCTATGTTTTACAAAGCGTTATTTCGGGAAATGATGATAAGCGTACAAATCCAGGATTATCGAAGAATGCAGAGGTGAGTTTCAATCTACACTGAAACACAACGTAGGAGCCTCCACAGTGCAAGCTCGCGCATAGCGTACATGCTGTATGTTACCAAGACAAAGTTTTGTTAACTAGCCATTTAATACGCTAATATTTTCGTATCTGTTTCTATTGTTTGCTGTCATGTGATCAATTTTATTTGTAAGTTATGCATACCTATTAAGAATTAAATACGTTCCTGTTATGTGGTTGCATTATGTCAGTTGCAGTCCACCTTTCATAAAAACATTAAATAGCTTCAGTTAATGTTTCTACAAATTGCATTTATTGCAAAATATTCCCTATTGTTACTTCACTTTATTCTCTTTTAGTTGTTAATATCAACACCGTAAATTAATTTACTACATATGCCAGAATGTCTTTCCTTCCCCTAATTATTGAGCAATCCACAGTCCCATGTTTAATCACCATTCCATAATTCCTTGGGGATCATTTCGGGGTCGACAAGAAGAAAAGTGGGGATCATTTCGGGGTCGGGATCATTTCGGGGGCTGTACAGGGCTCCGGAAATGCATTTTCGACACCTCGCAGTTGAATAGTTTTTGTGCAGTACTGTATCCATTATTGTGCTAGATTCGACCCTGACAAGTTTGATCAACGCTCGATTAGGGACTGTCTTGTTTACCTATCTCCGATCAAACAAAGTCGAAGTCGGCGCCTTAAAAACCGAGTGCTTCGTCTTCGACTTAACTTAAGTGCTTCGTTTTCGAATTGTAGGGTGCTTCGTTTTCGAGTTGTAGGGTGCTTCGTTTTCGAGTTGTAGGGTGCTTCGTTTTCGAGTTTCAGGGTGCTCTGTTTTCGACCTAAGTGCTTCGTTTTCGACTTCGGGTGCTTCGTTTTCGAGTTTCGGGGTGCTTCGTGCTTCGATCTTCGTTTTCGAGTGCTTCGTTTTCGATACTACCGTGATGCAATTGCCCCTTCAGATAACCCTTACCTTAAGTTTCCTCCCAATTTCAACAGAACCATTCTCCACTTCCCCTTAATTTAGTCTCACCTGTCGTTGTACAGCCATGAAAGGAATTCTTTGCTTTTCCAGTAGGTATCCTTGGCCTCCCAATCCCCATCAGACCAGATGTACTCTGGTGCATATTTATTAACAACATCATACAACTGAGGGAGCATAACACTCTAAAAGATAAAATATTCACAGAAATGGAAAAATCAAGTGATACTGTACTGTTTCATATAATTTAA
The DNA here is from genome assembly GCA_948470475.1 of Galaxea fascicularis. Taxonomy (NCBI): domain Eukaryota; kingdom Metazoa; phylum Cnidaria; class Anthozoa; order Scleractinia; family Euphylliidae; genus Galaxea; species Galaxea fascicularis. Next base: position 7,522,922 of record OX419340.1, on the reverse strand, counting down.
GCCCTAAGATCAAAATTTAAATTCTCATCTTTTGCCCTTACAAATTTCCTAAAGAAGAAGTCATCTTGAGTGATCCAATCCTTAATTCTTGTGACCACTCTGTTTTATAAAGTGTTGATGTTACAAGGAGAAATTTGATGTTGACCACTCTTATAGACAATGTATTCAAATTAACAACATAACCTCAGTGGTTAGACTGATGTAGATGTGAAAATAATGTGTTGTTTCAAGAACATATCCATACCCCTTCTGCGAAAGGGGTATGCTCTGACCTTACACTTAAGACATTGTGCAAACTAAACTGAAGTAATAACTAGTAACATCAATAACTTACATCAACATAATCTTGAGTTTCAAAATTATTTTCTTTGTCTTTGAGGTAAAGAGGGTGAAACCACTCAAACAGAGAATAATACAAGCCAAATGTGATGTTAGTACGGGACCTGATGGCTTTTGCAAGATCATCTGCAAATTGAACAACAACAATAATTATTATTATACATTGGTGTCACCAGCTCGATTTTGATAATTGGCTATAAGCACGCAGCTAATTTTTGCTAGCTCTGTTTCTCTTACGTCATACCTACAGACCATAGTTTTTATATATGTAGAATTGACGTCATACCTACAGACAATAGTTTTATGCATGCAGAAGTGACGTCAACTAATACACTAACCAGCAGTTTGATCAGTTTTGTTGTGGCGGAGTCGCCAGTGCAGCTCAGGAATATGCATAATAAAACAATTATTGGATTCGGTTTTCGCATGATAGCGATAATTATCAAGGCCTCAGTTTGTGTTATCCGCCTCAGCCTTCGGCTTCGGCAGATAACACAAACTTTGGCCTTGATAATTATCGCTATCATGCTCAACCTCATCCAATAATTGTTATTTATTTTGAAATGCATGCATGTTTTTGATCAGTGATGATTCTTACCCACAAGATCCCTGTGAGGACCATTATCCACAGAGTTCCAGTTCCAAGATACATTTGATTGCCAGTTTGTCCAACCTTCATGGTGCTTACTGGTCAAAACCACATACCTGTAAAATCCAACAACATTAAGGGTGCTTACCAAAAGTCAGAACTGATCAGCCAGACCAGCCATTTTGAAAATGAAATATGTTTTTTGCTAAAAGCCAATCACTGCTATGCTTACTCTTTAAATAATTAATAATTATACTGATCTGAATAGACAGTTCTGATTAATAGTGAAATTCCTTTTACTGGAAATCACATTTCTGAGGACTAAAAATTCCAAAATTTTCTGGGGGAGGATGCCCCTGACAGGAGCATTGCCTTCGGCAGCACCTTTCATCAAACACAACTCCCTTTTGTAAAAACCTGGATCCACCCCAGGCACCATCCTTAACTGTACTTAAAAGGACACATTTTTTTTAGGCAATAACAGTGAGCTAGCGTGAGATCTGTTATAACCACAAAAGAGAATGCTACTGGACTATCCAAGACTTACACAAGACTAGAACAACAAAAACTCAACATGACCACTCTTCAAAGTTAGGGGTGTTCCCCTTAAACTGTCGGGGGCCCATACGCCCGTGATCTGGTCAGTGATATTACAACATCTCCCCTCTAACAGGATTCAATGAGTCTTTCCGGCCTCCTGACTTGTCGTCCAGATCTCGTGGTAATAGGTGAATTTTGTACTTGCACTGTGGTTCTCCCAGGTGCATCTTTTTTTCTGGGTGATGGTTCCTCAGTGTCAGGCAAATTTGAACTTGTGGGGAAACCATCAAGCTGGGAAGCCACAGCATCACGCAGTTGTGGATGCATGGTTTGATCATTTGGGACTGAGATAATCTGTCTCCTATTCCTTCTGTAGATTCGCCCTTGTTCATCTTCCAGGAGATACGACTTTTGGTAACACTTCTGCTTTGCGCCACTGTTTTTCCCGATTTGGACGAATTCGCACTTTGTCCCCCACCTCAAGTGGAGGCAAGTCTCTACTCTGTTTGTCATAGTCCCTCTTAGAAATGCCTTGACGAAACTGAAGTGCTTTCACAACTCGGTCAGGGTCCACTGCTTGGGTTAACAACAGACGTCGATGAGTCGGTATCATTGTGCGTGTCTGCCGACTCATCAGTAACTGTACCGGTGACACACCTATATCTTGGAAAGGTGTATTGCGATACTTTAGCAATCCCTCAAACAGGTCCGTGTGGTCTGCTGCAGCCTTCTTCAGGATACGTTCTGCAGTCTGTACTGCCCTCTCTGCTGCACCATTCGATTGTGGGTACTCAGGTGAGCTTGTAGCATGGCGAAAACCCCACTCTTTGGCAAATTCTTTGAACTCGTGGGTACTGTTGAATAGATTTCTGGTATTACTGTACTGTGAACCATTATCACTCACAACCTCATCCGGGATTCCAACCCTTGCAAATATCTTCTTAAGGTTGTTGATAACACAGGTAGCACTTTTCTGGTGACGTAGCTCTATTTCAAAGTACTCTGAATAGAAGTCAGTGACCAGTAGGTAGGTGTGACCTGCATATTCAAACAAATCAGTCCCAACAACTTGCCATGGTAATCCTGGGATGTCATGTGGATACAACGACTCTCTCTGCTGTTGGTTGCGAAAAGCATTACAAATAGGACAGGAACTGACTCTGTCTTTAATTTGAGCAGTCATTGATGGCCATAAAACATAGTCCCTAGCAAAGCAAAGACTTTTGTTTTCCCCAAGGTGTGCTCCATGAATTTCATCCAGCATTTCAGCTCTCATTGGTCTTGGGACAACAAGTCTGTCAGACTTAAACAACAGCCCATCTTCGACACTCAACTCTTCTCTGAAGTTCCAGTACTCCCTGGCAATGTCATCAACTTGCTCTTTTTTCGCCGGCCAACCTTTCATGACATAATCCATCACTACTCTGGAAGTCTCATCAGTGCTTGAAGTGTCTTTCAATTTCTTCAGTGTACTACTCTCAAATGCTAGTTCATCAACAAGGTTAACTCCAATGACATCTTCAGGTTGACTGACTGGTTCAGTGTCACTGAGAGGTGCTCTGCTAAGACAGTCTGAGATGACTTGCTGCTTTCCAGGAACAAACTTCACATCAAGATCATACTTAGTGAGTTTTAGAAGCATCCTTTGCAGCCTGGGAGGGGCATCATTAAGCGATTTCTTGAATATAGACTCAAGCGGTTTATGGTCAGTTTCAACAACAACTCTTCGTCCATACACATAGGTGTGAAATTTCTCTGCCCCCCATACAATAGCTAGCATTTTTCTCTCATGTTGGCATATCTTCTCTCACCGGCAGTTAGTGTTTTTGAGCTGAATGCAATTGGTTTACCTTCTTGCATTATCACTGCACCAAGTCCAGTGCTACTTGCATCCACATTTAACACAGTTTCTTTCTTGTTGTCGAAATAAGCAAGCACAGGTGCAGTAGTGATGACAGATTTTAGGCTGTCAAAGGCGTCTTGTTGTGGTTTCTCCCACACAAATGCTGTATCTTTCTGAGTAAGCTGTGAGATGGGTCCTTGTAGATCAGCTTTATGCTCAATGAACTTGTCTAGGTAGTTGATTGTTCCTAGTATCCTGAGAGCACCTTCCCTGTCTGTGGGTGGCGGCATTTCATTAATGGCTCGAACCTTCTCAGGGTCTGGTTTCAACCCCCTGATGAGAGTATGTGTCCAACATAGCTTACTTCTGGGACTCTGAGTTTCACTTTGTTCGGTTTGAACTTCAAACCTACTTCTCTGCTTCTGTTAAGCACTGCTCTCAACTCCTGATCAATGTCTCTTTGATCTTCACCATGTATCAGGAAACCATCCACTATAATCTCCACAAGAACCCCTTCAAACAGTCTGTCCATCTCTCTTTGATAAATTTCAGGTGCGGATGAAATCCCAAAAGAGAGTCTCGTGAATCGGTAACGCCCTCAAGGAGTGTTGAATGTTAGGAGCTTGGAACTCTCATCATCCACTTGGAGTTGCCAGTACCCACTGCAGGCATCAAGGGAGGTGAAGATCTTTGCACCTGAAAGACGACTTGCCACCTCTTCTACAGTAACCATTGGATAATGGGGTCGTTTAAGTGCCTTGTTTAAATCCCTTGGGTCGATGTAAATTCGGACATTGTCCTTCGATGGAGGAGTGTCTTTATCTTTGGTTTTTTTCTTGTCAATAACAACCATAGATGACACTCATGGCGTGTGCTCCTCCTCTTTTACAATAATACCATCTTCTTCCATCTCTTTGGGCTTTTCTTGTGCTGGTTCAAGTAGGGCAACCGGTATCTTTCTTGGAGGGTGGATCACTGGGGGAACTGAGGGGTCAATCTCCAAATGGACTTTGTTTGGCAGTTTACCAGGCTTGTCAGCAAAACAGTCTTGATATTCACTCAGCACTTGGTAATTCTTAAAACTACTCACACCTCCAACCTGTCCTGATGCTTCGGGACTAGCTTTACATGACTCTGGTGTATCTATCAGTTGAAGATTCATAAGTTTAAGCACTTCCAGATCCAGACAGGCATCACAGCCCAGCAACGGTGTAAAGTTTCCTTCCACAACAAGATACAACAGATTCAGCTTTCGGTTCTTGTACTGAGTTGGAAGAGATACACAGCCAGCTGGATGTATGGGCTTCTTTGCAAGCCAACCTTTTAAGGGCTGTTGGATCTTTTGAAGAGGCTTCTTCGTAATTTCCTTGTACAAGTCGAATGGGATGACTGTAGCTTCGGCACCGGTGTCTGCTTTGATCCGGACATCTCTTCCTGGAATCTTAACAGTAATCAAGCTCTTGTTTGTCTTTCTGCTGTCAGAAATACTTCCCAGCTCAACAGATCCAAAATATGTGTGTACATCCTGACTCTCTTCTTCAAGGCCTTCACCAAAGGGGTTCTCTTGTTCCACTGAGTCAACTTGTGAGCCTTTCTTGACATTCGCTTTGCAAACCTGTGCAAAGTGTCCCTCTTTGTTACACTTTATGCACCTTTTTCCAAATGCAGGGCATCTACTTGGCTGCATAAATGGGTGCTTGTAACCACAGAACCTACAAGAACATGCAGTTGTTCTGTCCTGTCCCTTAGATTTTCTTACAAAGTGAATTCCTAATGAACGTTCGGTACTCATGCTCGTTGGTGAGTTTAACTTGAACTTCTGCAGTTCAGCTGCCTCAAACAGTGTTCTGCAGTAATCATGAGCATTCTGCAGAGTGAGATCTGGCTTTTTAAGCAGTTCTCCTCTCAATTCATCCGATAATACTCCACCAACAATGCGATCTCTAATTAACGAATCTCGTAAGTCTCCAAATTCACATGTTAGGGACAATCTCTTTAGCTCACTCACAAAGTTATCAATCCTCTCTCCCTCTTTCTGATTCCGCTGATCAAACACTAACCGCTCATAGATAACATTCCTAGCCCCTTCACATAATTCTTTAAACTTCTTATTGCTCCAGTGATTTGGGGGAAGGTAAATTCACAAACTGCTGTTTATTCTTTAAAACTCTATAAACACCGTGAGAACTTGGTGCTGCCTTGGTTTCCAGAACAATGTTAAACTTGGAGAAACTTGAGGTGAATTAACAGATCTTGCGTCAACTGATCTTGCTAACGGAAAAAACTAATCCTTTATGACTTTAGTTGGGTGTCGTGGCGCTACGCGTGTGCTTTCGCGACACTTACTGGAAAGATCTAGAAACACAAGTAGCGCACGGACGAAACAAATACGTATGAAAAAGCCTTGAATGACTGAATACACGTTCAAAGAAACTTGCAACAACTAAACTAGCACTCTTAAGGCCAAAAAGTATTGCAACTTCAAACGTAAACCAGCTTAAATAAGAAAGTGGTGAAAACTTACGCAATGTTGCGCGTGCAAAATTTGTTTCAGAAGCGCGCGCCGCTTCAAGTGTCGTACATCGCGCGCGCGCGACTTAACTGCTTTCTCTACACTTCTTGCCCACATCTGCGTAGCGCTCGTTGCTTTCTCCCTCGTTGAAAACGAAATGACTATACTCCTCAATAGCTTCCGGACCAGCACAATGAAGCAACATGTTTACCTTCAGTTTGTCCGGCTTTTCATCCTTCCCTTTCGCCACAACAGGGTCCGAAATTAACTTTTTTCTAAGGGAGCCAATTGGCGACTAATCTAAACATTTTGTTCGCCAAATGGAAGGGTTTGGTCGCCAAAGACAAGTGTTAGTTTTTTTGGTTTGGTTGTATTAATTTTTCGTTTTACTCCAACAGTTTTAATTTACGTTAATTTATAGTAAAAGCACAAAATTTAAACTTTCTTTCACTATAATTTGCATGTGAATAGTGAGTATTGTTATCTGTCTCGTTCTTCAAACGATGCCGCTACAAGAAGACAATAGTGGTCAGAAGTGGCGGGGTATTCTGAAATTGCTCCTCGCTTGCTTTGCTTTCGCGTAGTTTTACTCGAGGCAAAAATTAAACGCCTTTGCTTTTCAGCTGTAAATGGAGGCTTACCTGAGTAAACTTAATATTTAATCAGAAAATTAACGTTGTTTTGGTTTTGTGTATTGAATCGTTAACAATTGCACAAACTGTCACTGCGAGTCTCTTGTATAGCTAATTTATTAACTCGAATTTCACTGATCAGACTGATAAAAGTTATTTGGAAACACACGACGAATCAGGCATTGAAGCATATAAAAGCACGGTAAAAATTCACATCTCACGGAGCAACCACATCCAAACCTGTAATGTTTTGCAAAGTGGATTCCCAGTCTAAGAGCTCAAACGAACTTCGCTTTGATCACAAAACCACACTCGCTGATCTGTCCTCAAAGAGGGATTTCTTCAGTATGAACAAACTGATCTCCACCGTTGAGGCGGCCGAGTGTTTCTTACAACTTATTCTTTTGATTTACAGCTTTAAAGAGCAGTGTTTTCCTACTGAGACCGGCAAACTACTATCTTGCTAATTCACGCCTCATACTCAAGGAAGCCTTTTCTCACGCCAGCCTTTCTGTAGTTTCCACCTTGACCACGGTCCTTGCACGAGCCTGGCATGTGATTCCAGGATGATGAAAAGCCAATGAAATCGGACGATTTTCTTGAGAGCCAATGAAATCGCAGCATTCTCTCGAGACTCCCCGCGGGAACGGGAAACTTTAAAAAAACATTGCAATTTGTGGCTACGATGAAAACGAAATTCGACCGTAACCTTAACGCGGTGCTCACCCCGCGTAAAAACGTTGCTTCGACGTTCACCATGTGCTCATGTGATATGCGAAGAAATATCGACTGTGAAATCTCAACCTCGTTCCCAGGACCATGACCAAGCTTGTCACAAACATACTTCGGACATGTCAATAAACCATCGACTGAGGAGTCCGCGTCCCATCGGCATTACTTCGGCTTTCCGAATTACGTACTCACTCACTTGCTTACAACACGCTGACAATATGGTTTCGCTTCTATGAAGCTGAAACCACAAAAACTATAAAAACTATTGAGTTGATTATTGACCAATACAATCGCAATGGCATTTACTCTGTTTACTGGTATTTAGGTAAAGTATTAAAAGATTAATTAAGCGCGCTTGTTTTGGCTGACGCTTTATCATGTTTATTCGTCACGACTCGTCACGATTTTCGCCACGTCACGTTTTCGCCCGCGATATCAGAATTGCGAGAAGCCGCTGAAACAATATGGTGCCGGGTAATTATGGCGATCGTAAAATCGTCGCTTCGTTTTACTACAATTCTCCACGGCAGCTTTATGTTTTCTTTTAAAAAAAGCCCATTTACCTTGGAATTCCAAATGCCGAGGGGACAAAAGGTTAGTCGCCTGCTGGCGACCAGTTCTAAATTTCTGGTCGCCAACGCTCAATTTTTGGTCGCATTGGCCACCAGTCAGTCGCAATGTCGGACCCTGTCACAAGATAAATTTCAAACTGCATGAGGAATTTTCTCCAATTTTCCGATGCTTGTGCATCCAGTATTAACGGACCAGGAGCGCGTGAATCTTTCTCGGCCATCTTTGTACTTTTGCGCCCGCCTGCAATGCTTTCACTGTTCAGAATATCCCACTGTGTGACACCATGCTATAACCACAAAAGAGAATGCTACTGGACTATCCAAGACTTATACAAGACTAGAACAACAAAAACTCAACATGGCCGCTCTTCAAAGTTAGGGGTGTTCCCCGCAAACAGTCAGGGGCCCATGCCCATGCGCCCGTGATCTGGTCAGTGATATTACAACAAGATCAAAGTTTACAACCCACAGGTGAGAAATTTGGAAGGTATACTAATTCTTATAAACTACAGAATACAGGGCCACTTATTTACATACTAATGAATAACAATGGTGACCATGGTTATATGCTTCGTTCTACAAAAGCCTCCGACACATGTAAATGAGGTGGACCAAAGTGGCCCTGTATTCTGTAGTTGCTCCAATTTTTACAACCACTAGTTTTTGCATGTTGCTAATTTTAGGGAGCTTAAGCAACGACGACGACGACGGCAACGAGAACGCCACAAAACAATGGGATTAATGAACCAAAACAATACTCTGCATGTGCGTTTTACATTTTGGTATATTTCTTTACCGTCCTCTGCAAAACAGAGAGCGAGAACGTGAGCGCATGACGGTAAGTTTTTCTTTCGTTTTCTTTGATTTAACACCGTTCACAGTAATATAGGCCCTGGACAGTTCGCCAGCATTTTTCACGTTAAACATTGAAATAATCGCGAAAGAGTTGCAAAAACGAGAAGCCGTGTTTTGAAATAACGTTCTCGTTGCCGTCGTCGTTGTCTTTGCTTCAGGTCCCTATTGTCAATAGTACTGACATGCATAATTGGGATTCAGTATCAATTCAAGACCTCATGACTCTCAGTTAAAGACCTGACTGCGCAACAATCCACTAAAATAAAATACTAAAAGTACAAAAAGAGGGACAACAGCAGCCCAAAAGATTAAAAGAAACGAATACAAACCTTGCACCAGATCTCGCCAAGAGATCGGCCCACTGATTTGGATCGAAAAATTCAGCTTTGAACATCGGGCCAAAGTCCTTGTACGAGAACCCCGGACGATAGTTTTTGTGCATGAAATCGATGTATTCTTGACACCAAAACCACTCCACCAAATTCAAGGCGAAACTCGGAACAGAATACACTCCCCAGTGCATGAAAATCCCAAACTTTGCTTCATCAAACCAAGCAGGGATTGGTCTCGAGTCAAGCGATTCCCAAGTTGGCTCGTATCTCGTGGCTTTCGCGTCAAATAACTGGCTTGCAATCAAGAAAAAAGTTACAATTTCCGTAAGCATTCTGTGTACGTCTGATGAGTTGGAGGAAAACTAGAATTATTAATTTTTCACCAGCCTGCGTGGCAGGCGCTAGAACGGGGAAGGGAGAAGGGAAAGGAAACGCCTGCGGCTAATCCATTGTTTATTTCGTCTTTCTCGTTCGCCGACGAACGAAAAATCGCCATTGGTTCGTTTTTAATTATGCGTCAATCATTGTCTGATACGACCTTCTGATTGGTCGAGATGTTTTGGAAGCCCTTTGAAAATGAAAATCAAGAGGGCTGACATTTGACAGGCAGACGGTCGTGGATGTTAACCGTTTACATATTAATGAGGGGACGAGACGAAATAAACAATGGGCTGGCTGCAGGCGCTTCCTCATTCTTCCTCTCTCCCTCGCTCTGCGCGTTTCGCGTGCAGCCAATTTTTCCCTCTCCCTTCCCCTTTCTAGCGCCTGGCACGCAGGCTAATTTTTCACGGACAGTGCACAAACAACTTGCAGCTAACTGCCGGTACGTCACAACACAGTTGGGGGCATAAATTATCTCTCAGGGATAAAAAAATCAATATTAAAATATGTATAAATTATTACCGGTCATAAATTAGTAACCGGTTGAGGGAGAGTCGAGGCACTTCATTCCATGGTCAGTTCGTTCCAAGTCAGATCGTTCCAGGATAGAAGTCAGATCGTTTCACATAATCCGATCGTTCCACTTACAAATAGTGAGGGAAATCTTCTTCCTCAATAAAAATGTTAAGAAAAAAGTCCAACCTGTCTTTGGTCGTGCTTAGTGGACGAAACGAGTTTACCACGTTTATGCCGATATGATTCTGTTCGAGAATTTTATTGACACCTCAGACGCCGTCCCGCACATGGAAGTCTTGCAATTTTCTTCGGAAATAACACCTTGTTTGAAATTCAAGTGTACTTTTTAATATAAGTTTTTAATTGCAGTTGATTACGTTGAATTTATTGCTGAAAACTTTACCTGTTCTTCCTGTTATCTTTGAAGTAACGCACAATGACTTAGTCTTTATCAGCAGGGAAATATTCAATCGATTGATCAACTATAAAAAAAATGATCGTTCTAATCTCTTATTACACTAGTGGAGAAATTTATCTACAGTTATCCATCTGTGTAGCACATAGATACAGATCTGACTCTACTTGTATGTCGTGGAACGATCTGACTTGGAATGATCTAACCATGGAACGAAGTGACCAGATAGCTCGAGGCCAGGGTCCATCTCAAAAGGAGCAGTGAATTATTTCACTCACTGCAGCAGTTGGGTCGGGTGGAAACGACGGAAGCCTTTCCCATCAAACAGTTTCTGCCTGTTGTTGAACGGATGTTATGGGGAATAAAATAGTGTATTTTGCCCGCTTATATCAACGTTTTTAATCATGGCAGCACCCCTTCCGATTTTTGGCAACTTTTGAGCAACTTTCAACCACCTTTCGGAGTAACTTTGACTTAGTTACCTGTAAAATCTATACAGACCTACACAGCATACAACGGGAACTACCTTGAAATGTTCTTTATCAGGTATATGTCTTTAAAGCTAATCGCATTCACTTACGTAAATTAAAATATAGCGTGGTATTCAGGTGAGGCCATAGACTGCTCGGAAACTTTTTGTATCAAGATCATTCAACAAGGTCATATCCGGTGAGGTCATATGCAGTTGAAAATGACACCAAACTCCCATTCGATGATGGTGAAAGATGGCGGCTTCATTGGCAATGTTTCCCTCGGTATTTTGAACTACCTTGAGGAGCGTGTACCCCGAGGGGGGCCCTACCTCAGAAGCTCTTTCCTTGGACCCTGGCTGAGAAAAGCCCTACCTTTAAAATGGCCTTTTCGTTGGAAAAGGCTCTGCCTGAAAAGGGTTCTACTTAAAAGGGCCTGTACCTCACAGCTTGCAATCAGGGGGGAAAGTTTCCTGCACTACACTTCACAGCAGGTAAGCAAGTCCAATGGATTCTTATCTTTCCAATTAAGCATAAAAGCCTATTCTGTGTAGTGAGATGAATTGGCCGATTAATTTTGCCAAAACCTCATGAAACAGAAGCAAAAAGGATCAGGGTCAGGCTGGTCATATGCTAACTTTGTGAATTCAGGCCTTCAAATAATCAAAGGCTCCCACGAGCCAGCTCATGGATGATAGGCAGTATTTAATATTGTCTTGTCTTGAACCTGGAACTTGCGGTACATTGGGACTGAAATAACTGGTTATGATTACCCCATATTACAACATGTTTCCATGAGGTAAGAATGCTGAAGGTGACGAATCGTGAAACCAAGGTTTTGATGGAAGGTCCGAGTAAAACATCGATGTATCACAGTTCCAGTAATTAGAACGTTATTCGACACTGAAAAGTGTCAGTTCAAGTCCCAAATTTTATGTTTCCTGTGGCCAGAAGTGCTTGGGGTTAATTCTTTTCAGACATATTTATGTGCTAGTTTAAAAGGTGGTAGGGTGCATTCCTTTGAATCATAACCCATGAAAAGAACAAGGGAACCCAAAGAAATTAAGGAAAAAGTAAATAAAATTCAGAAAATTGAATTATTGGCTACACTGCTCATCTCTTGTGGTTACCTTTAGAGCAATGTTGCATGCAGTTGGTCCTGATTCTCAAGATTCTGATAAGGGCAATTAACAATAATTATAATCCCTTCTTCCAATATCTCCATGATTCGATGTGCTCAGTTGAATTTTTAGTTTAACACAGTCAGTTCATTTTTACACAATTCATTAATGTTAATAAACATGATTTATTACAAGTACATTTTTAGATCACCATGTTTTACAGTAACTCAATGTCCAAGTATAAAGTTGGGCCCTGTCAATAGGGCTACTGCTACTGCCGTGGAAAACTCAGGTTGAAACACAATTTTACTGATTGAATAATAACGTCAAGATACAACACTTTCTATAAGAATCAAAGGCTGCTATGAGCCAGCTCATGGATGGGGAACATAACAATACTTTGAATTTACAACAACTTTATTTTCTAAAAAGATATGTGCAAGAAACCTGTACATTCGTTTGTGTTTTGTGGGAGCACATCCTTTTCAGACACACCTCTTGTTAAAAGAACCGTTTAAGCCCCATTTACACGAGCAATTTTTCCTTGACAAGTTTACTTGTCAATTTTTATTGCTCGTATAGATGATCAACAAGTTTTCCTTTACAATTTTCCATTGACAAGGTTTCCTTGTTCATGTAGACGCTCAGCAAGTTTTCCTTGACAAGAGAGTGGGCACTAAAAATCATGAATATCCTTGCCACATTTTCCATGCTGTCCGTCTACACGAGCAAATTTGTCCATTATTCCCCATCTACACGAGCAATTTTTCCTTGTCAAGGCAAACTTGTCAAGGAAAAATTGCTCGTGTAAATGGGGCTTTACGCGCTAATATTTTCCGTAAAATTACGCAGTTGATTGACAGGCGCCAGAAGCATTACATTAGACGAAATTGACAGACGTTGGTAATTTGAACCGGCGCACAAATATGCAAATTTGTACACGGACTATAAAAATAATATTCAAATGTAATCGCTTTGTTAAGAAGTGTAACAGGCAAGTTAAAGTTTCTTACTGGTCGACGGCTCATTTCAAGTTAGTTTTATAAACGTTTTTGGTCGTAATAAAATTTCCGACTATTCTGAATGCGAGATAACATACAGATAATAACATATTTTGTGAAAGTTATGAAGGCCCGTTCTGGTCAAAATGGTGCATATAATTTTTAACTGTGTATGAATTAATTTTACACGTTGATAGAATTATTATTTTGCATTTCTAAAACATTTTGTTTAACCGCCAAATTAATTTTACCATACCTATTAATTATATTTTTAGAAGACTTATATTTTGTGTGTGTTTGGAATTAATTTCGTGTGTGTTTGGAATTAATTTTGTGTTTTTTGTCCCATACGTCTTTGCGGCAGTGTTCTCGGCCATGTGCTAACAACATGGCGGCTCGTCAACAAAGGTCACGTCGAGTGGTGTTACGAGAAAGAAATGAACCAGATGAACGTGGGTTCGCACTGTTTCTCCAGAATCTTAAAAGCGTTCTCAATATTTTGGCTAATATTGGTGAACAAGAGTTGGAGACAGACATTCCAGTTGAAACAAGGCATCGATTACCTTCTCTTTTCTAATGAATGATTTAGCCGGCCGGTGTTACAAATGTAACTGGTATCCCTTCATCAGCACTTCAAGCCCCCGTACAGAATATGAACCATTCATTAACACAGTTAATCGCCTTATTGTCAAGTCAGATTGAAAGCCGTGACAATGCAGATTTTTACGATGCACTGGAGGTATCTTATTCTGCTCCATTGAATCTTGCACAGCCAGGACGAGGTCGTAAACGCTATGAAATGACCAAAGATCAAGTGGAGCATTTTATAGTACGATCTATACAGACTCACTCAAACCAAATTCTTTACGTCGCCGCTGAAGGGTTGAAACACTAACCTGGAGAATGCCAGCAATTGCTTCCCCAGAAAAATAAAGTGATCGTAAATGCTCCACTTAATCTTTACCTCCAGTGCATCGTAAAAATCTGCATTGTCACGGCTTTCAATCTGACTTGACAATAAGGCGATTAACTGTGTTAACGAATGGTTCATATTCTGTACGGGGGCTTGAAGTGCTGATGAAGGGATACCAGTTACATTTGTAACACCGGCCGGCTAAATCATTCATTAGAAAAGAGAAGGTAATCGATACCTTGTTTCAACTGGAATGTCTGTCTCCAACTCTTGTTCACCAATATTAGCCAAAATATTGAGAACGCTTTTAAGATTCTGGAGAAACAGTGCGAACCCACGTTCATCTGGTTCATTTCTTTCTCGTAACACCACTCAACGTGACCTTTGTTGACGAGCCGCCATGTTGTTAGCACATGGCCGAGAACACTGCCGCAAAGACGTATGGGACAAAAAACACACAAAATTAATTCCAAACACACACGAAATTAATTCCAAAAACACACAAAATTAATTCCAAACACACACAAAAATAATTACAAACACACAAAATATAAGTCTTCTAAAAATATAATTAATAGGTATGGTAAAATTAATTTGGCGGTTAAACAAAATGTTTTAGAAATGCAAAATATTAATTCTATCAACATGTAAAATTAATTCATACACAGTTAAAAATTATATGCACCATTTTGACCAGAACGGGCCTTCATAGAAAGTCCTGAGGGAATTAGTCACGCTTTACAGCCACAATGTTTTTGAGCGACTCGGGGTCCGGCAAAAAACTTTTGCTTTGTAGGGTGAGATATTCAATCCATTTAACTATGCTTTGTGTTACAATTAACTTGACTTTCCAAATATTTTGTTGTTCGAACAGATTAGCTGTTATTGCTGCTTGTCATACCAAATTATATCCTCACAGACAGAGAAAAATATTTGCATGCTTGTGGTCCCTGTGTTTTTGTCAAATGTTGACAAAGTGTTATACTGATCGTTTAAGCCAAGCGATACAGCCTTTCTAAACAAGATCATATTTGCAATCGAGCGTTCACCATGAAAAGAGCGTCTTCAAAAATACTTCATTACGTACCTGCTTAAATCGATCATATGTTGCTCATAAATCAAATGCGTTGCTTGCCAGAATTCGGTTTTTTGGCTAGAAAGTCTTTCTCCTGTTTCCTTTTTTTTTGCCGATTTTCTTCATTCTTCCTTCTTCCATCATATTGAGGCAAAAAATTCTCGATTACTACTGCCCCAGGTACCGCACAGTGATAAGCTTTAGAGTTGCTTTTGCGATATCTCGAAGTTCATTTTCGCTGCTCTGAAGATTTCAAAGTTCAATTCTCGCAGCTCGTGTCCTTCATCTTATTAACTTTACCTTTGTTGAGTTGGAAAATCGAAACGAAAAACCGACGCCATGAACATTAAACACGTAAACAATATCTGCAGAGCAAAATTCTACGCCTTTGTACTACACCCTGAAATTTGCAAACGTTGGACCAAGAAGACTATGGAGACAAAAGCAATACTTACCAGGGGAGGGACCGGGGGGAAGTTTAATGAATAAATTAATCAGAATCGAGTGAGCGAGCGAATGAGTGATCCCCTTAGTGAGTGAGGGAAATTCAGACCCACAACAAAACCTCATGGCATGACTACGTCATCCATGAGCTAAAAAGGGCATGACAGACGTTTTGTGGGAGTGGAAGCCATGCGAAATGGATTATTAACCGGCACAGTTCAGTGGGTTCCACATAGTCACTGTGGGAGACAGGTCCGTTGAAAATCATCCTGCGTGCAACTTTACCCCGGAGGAATGCAGCAGGCACTCAAGTGTTCGTGCTATAAGCAGTAAATGGGACTCTAATTTGTTTTCCTTTAGAAAGATTTCCAAATAAGAGACTCTTCAAAGCTTAAAGAACTTGAATCCCAACAAAGCCGTTGGCTTCGACAAGATTCCACCACACGTTTTGAAAATAGCGGCAGAGGAGCTGGCAAGTCCACTTACTGAAATTTTTAATCAATGTATTTCTGAAAAGTATTGGCCGAATTCATGGAAGAAGGGTGAGTGGATCCCAGTGTTTAAAAAAAGAGGACCCGCTGGAGACTGAAAGCAATTATAGACCTATTACTATTTTGACAGCGGTAGACAACTTGTCTACCGCTGTCAAAATAGAATGCTGACATTTGTTTACTCAAAAGCTGTTCAAATAACGGTTATTTGAACAGTTTTTGAGTAAACAAATGTCAGCATTCTTTGAACCGATTTTTGATCCCTTTATGTCGGCCTACCGTAAGCTGTACAGCTGTGAGTCAACACTGGTTCGTCTAGTTGAGAACTGGAAACAAGCTATTGACACAGGGAAAACCGTAGGCATTTTATCGACAGATATGAGTAAGGCCTTCGACACTATGCACCCAACTCTACTGTTGGCTAAACTACAGGCATACGGCTTCTCTAACGAATCGATAACATTAATGTGTTCCTTTTTTACGGACCGCAAAGGAAGAGCTAAATTAGGAGCTGGGGTCAGCGACTGGAAACCAATCAATATGGGCTGCCCCCAGGGTTCCAACTTGGGACCGCTATTATGGAATATCTATCAAAATGATCTTGTCTACTTGGACCGTTCATCCGGTCTCTCAATGTATGCTGACGACCACTGACCAACTCTATTATGCTCATAGTAACATCGATGTTATTATGGAGAGGATCAAGTATGAAGGGGAACGAATGTCGGCATGGTATAAAGAAAACCATTTGGTTGGCAACTGGAACAAGTATCAAGCTATGATTATCGGAAGTAAACACAACCCATCCCAGCCGACGTTAGACATAAACGGCCATCTCATTAACATCACTGAGGAACTTAAATTATTAGGTGTTACTATAGATAAAGATCTGCATTTCTCAGAGCATATTTCAGCTATCTGTAAAAAAGCAAGTAGGCTGATTGGTGTTTCAGTGAGGCTTGGGAAACTGATCCCTACTGTAATATCTTTTATTTCAACGGAAACATACTGCAACCTAGTTCCATCCTTTCTGAATACCGCCTGTCCGTAAAACTACGGATGGTCCCAAAGCATGCCGGGGCCGTACACAAATCACGCAACGCATGCGATATTACACCTACCGAAGCCGAACTTCAGATTTATAAGACAGCGATCTTACCCCATCTTACATATTGCAGCCTAGTCTGGCATTTTTGTAAGGCTTCGGATAGAAGGAAACTGGAGCGCGTGAACGAAAGAGGCCTCAGGGCGGTTTTCTGCAACTGGAATTTGTCATACAACAACTTATTAAAACGCGCTAACCTTACTACCTTATATAATAAGCGTCTTCAAGATATAGCAATATTTATGTTCAAGGTCAAACACAAGTTACTCCCTGAGAATATTCTGGACCTATTCAGTGGAACGCCATCTAATTACTATCTGAGAAATTCTGATTTATATATTCCACGATTTAATAGTGTCAGGCATGGGAAACATTCATTGAAGTTCTTTGGACCACGACTTTGGTCCAAACTTAGCCCAGGAGACAGAGAGAGACAGACGTTAACGACCTTCATGGCCAATATTAGAAAAAGAGATCTCGCCAGTTTGGTGGAGAACGACCTTTGCAATGACAACTGCCCCACGTGCAGTTGCTAGATATAGATTATACAGATAAAATTATGGATTTTAATTAAGTAGGTTTTAATTGCTAGCCATGTTCTTCATTATTGTATATAGTCATTGTAGCCTAAGGATTTTATTATTGTACGTTTTAAGTGGGATAGTGTCCCCGATTAGTAGGCCTATTATAGGCTAGCTAGAAGATTGACACTGAAATAAAGTTATAATTATTATTATTACCCTTTCATCATTCATTTTGAGAGCTCAGTTGCTCATAGCCTCTTTGTTCATATTGTGAGCATAAGTGATAGGATCTAACAAGATCTGACTTTTGCTGCGAAATCTGGTGCTTGAATTCATCATCAGCGCTTTCTTATCTCAATGTTACTGTGACTAAAGTTGCAAGACGAGACCATGACTGTTGTTTTGCCGGGCAGCTGAAAAATAGCAAAACCATGCATGTCCATTCTCAATGTTCAAGAGATTCAGTTGTGTTAACTTAATTGACATGCAAGTGTTAATATTTCACTGCTTTCTTCATGACATCCAGACAAAGTAATGGAAATTACCAATCACGTAATACAGCTGCAGTTTATTGTAGCAAGGTGAAATGATATGGTGGTCATCCTGATCAGGCAAGCAACAGCACTTTGAAGGAAGAAAGTTTCATAGCAGAACTTAGATTATTACCCACTGTGGTGATTTTTGTTTTGCACTGGTTCGTTGTGTTTGATGGTGTTTTTGTTGGTTTAAATTGAGCTTGATTGTATAGATAATAGCAGTAAAGATAAGAAAGGAAACAACATTTTTTAAAGAAAACATGTTTCGGCAGTTCTTCTGCCATTGTCAGTTGGACTATTAACATCAGTGTAAGGTGAATACATAGTGTAACAGAGAGTAGTAATGGGAATATTAACAATAGAAAACATGAAAACGTGTCATTACAAAGAAAGATTTATGTGATGCACTTAACTTGCTAATTGTCTATTTCATGGTTTGAGGATTGCTTTGCCACATATTTTTTAGGAGTATAATGCAGTTATTGTTTACAAGGCTCTTAAGGAAACATAAATGGGCTTATGATCACTGTAGTACGATTCTAGAGGTCCTGCAGATTGTACAAGGTTTGGTACATTTGTGTAAATATGATCAATTTGAATACGATAATCAGCAGTATACTGGTTGATCAACTGTGTGTAGCCTTTTTCATCTATATGTATCAGGTACTTTGTTAGGGCCTTTTGTTCTGAAGATAATTTCATTAGATTAACATTGAAATCACCAAGAATTACAGTAGGAACTCTGGAGCCAATTTGGTCGTGAAGGTAATGAAGGGTGGAAATCCCTTTCCCACCCCTCTCCCTTTGGGAGATGATCTCAACTCGTTAACAGTCCCTAGGAGCAGTTGTTGTAGCCGGTCAGGAGAGAAATAAACAACTACGTTAATCGCCGGATTTGGCCAAGATTATTGACCCCAAATGGAGTCGTCACAATATCCAGTGAGCTCATGTGTCTCATGTCTATATCTAATGAACAAAGGGCTGTTTCTACAAAGATGACGGATGTCACGGTACATCACAATAAGATCGTCTGGGTAATTCAACGGGGGATTTAGGATGACTCCTCCACAACCATAACATCGCGAGACTCTGGTTCCCAACAGCCATTTCAGGGTAAACAAACTGCCGTTTTTAGTAGGTGGCGCGTGCGTGATACTAAGGGGAGCACTTTGAGGAGCATACGGGTGAGTAGGTGTGCCAATCTGCTGTGTGCGAATGTGGTTCGGCGTAGCTTCAACTTGTCTGAGAAACGCACCGTCCTGAATGGGGAAATGATTCGCGGTGGAGATATGATAGGGGGTATACTGACTGCTGCTTTGAAGAGGAACAGATGGGACGCTATACTGACTGCTGCTTTGAAGAGGGTCAGTTGGGACGTTATATTGACTGCTTCTTTGAAGAGGAACAGATGGGACGCTTTACTGACTGCTGCTTTGAAGAGGGCCAGATGGGGCTGAAATGTTAAACTGGCTACCCATTGCTTCAGAGTTGCCTGAGCCTTCTGGAGGTAATTCGTCCGAATTGTGCTGTAATAGATCAATCTGCTGAAGAACCGGCTGAGTCTTGGCGTTGGACCTTTTTCTCTTACTCGGTTTCCTTCCTGCACTCTTTGGTCCACCTGCTGCAGCCATGTTGGTTATGTTTGGACCTCTTTTTGATCTTTTATACCATGTAACAAACTCCTGTAACGTACCATTTAATTGTGCAACAGCTACCGTGTGCTCGCACATCTTAGTAGAGCGGTTTACGCAGTTGTTATCGCAACTCAATGAGCCACCTTTGCCAGCAGTCACACTGTGAACTTTATTGGAGACACCGGCCACCATAAAGGAACCATCCGACGCCCCAGGCTTTGGAACAACGCTACCAGGAGTGGACACAAGAGTTGCTGCCTTGTCAAACAACGCCTCCAGGATAGCAATGGGGACAGTAGTAATCCCGCTCTCTCGCGCAGTGATGCTAGAGGCCGACGTTGACGGGGTTTCTGTTTGGTTTGCTGTTCCCTTAAGTAGAACATCTTCCTTGCCATCCATTCCTGTCATCAAATATTCCGACAGCTTCCTTATTTTCTGCTCGTGGGTCAATCGACCAAAGGTTAAGTCGTCAACCGTTAAATACTCGAATTCTTTCTTTACTTTAAATGGACCCCTTCCAAATACCGCCCGATCTTCGTTACGGTGCTGCGTCTGTATGATGTTTTGACTTCTTCAATGAAGTGATGGGGCTTCTTTGGGTCGAAATGTAACCCATATTTGAGCATGAAGTTGGCTGCTTCGGGATCGTTGTTGACGTATTCACATGGAGGATCGCCCAGCCCAGCTTCGATGCGAACCCCTTTGAGCATGGACTCTTTAATGATGTCAACCTAGTAAAACAGTAAAACAAGTAACATTGTTGGTGCGTACATTCGGTTTCCGTAGCAGTTAGCACATAGTTCTCACTTCTCATGTTTACTATATTTTTTTATGATCACTTAATTCATTTTCCACAGGTACGAGCCACCTCCGGAATGAAAAGCCATTTGTTTAATTTAATGCTGCCGAGTTGTATATTTTTTTATATGCTTTACACATGCTTGAGCTCACGTGATGTCAAATTTTGTTAATATAGTTTTTTTTGTTATTTTTCAAACTTTCTGACCGTAAACTGAGGAACAAATTAAAGTAGCGAAAGACAAAATTCGCTTTCACTTGTAGCTTTGAAAAGGTGATTCGGACGTTCGCATTTAGCAGTCATGAAAAATTCGACAATTCATTTTATTTCAAAATTATTGCTATAGTTGGATAGCCAGCTCTGTAAGCTTAAATTTGATATAGGAGTTTAGGTATCTACAGTTTAAACTGGACGCGCTACATTGGTTGGACGCGATACACCCCTGAAGGTATACGATAACCTATAGACTTTTTGATAATCTTATATAATTATGCAACTCTTTGAAAATGTGTTTTTGAATTGTAAAATAATCTAGGTGACATTTTTGGATTAAAACGATATCGTTGGACCTAAGTTCTGAGTGCTGTTGACGTCTCTGCAAGTAATTTCTTGTAACAGATTTCGGTACTAATCCCTACAGCAAGGGAGTTTTTAAGCTTTTACGGAAGTGCTAAACCGATCATCAATAGCTAATTATCATGCTTGATTGGCTGCGTGATGAATAGCTTGATGGATTGGTTGACTGATTGACTGATTGATTGCTTAGTTGCTTTCTCGCTTGCTCTCATTGATTGATTAATTGATCGATTATCCCATCTATAAACGTTTGAGCTTATTAACTAGTTTTCTACAATTACCAACCTTCTCATTCTTAAACCATTCATAAAACGTTATGGGTAGGCTGCAACCTAGTTTCGTCTCTCTCTCCAGTCTCACGTCGAATTCGTTGTCAGAATCAGAATCTAACAATCCAAAGAACTTCACAGTCCCCTCCTGCCGGCCAAAGATTTCTTCAACGAACTTTTGTTTGTCGCCCGACTGGAATCCTCTATTTCCTAGCTCTCTCTTTATGTTATCTGTAAAGTAGATAAAGCATCTTAGAAAAGTGGCAAAGTGAAAATTTCTCTTAAAGCCATCGATTAACGCTTTCTCTCCGTCTGTCCCACACGCCAAGATTCCTTCGAGAACCGGGCTTTCAGATTTAATTAGGTGCGCGAACTTGGAGTACGTCTTTCAATCTTTAAGTTGATGCATCAGTAACGGCCCAATAAACACAGGAGGCTTGCTGGTTTGTTTATTTTCGATCATGAGGTTTCTGTACGTGGTAACCGTGAGACTGATATTGCGGTCGAAAATGTTGAAAGTTGGGTCAATTCGAAATACACAGAATTCTTTTGGACTGGTACAAAATTGGGCAAGCCCTTGCAGTTGACGATCATTTGCCAAAACAATGAATAAATCTGGGTGTATTGTACATTCTCAAATGAAGATGCTTTCTTTTGAAATCTCCTCCTCTCTCTTTGCCCGTTCTAAGAGGGTCCACATGCTGTCCAGGCAAAGGGAATCGTTACTATGTTTCTTGAAGTCTTCTTTGAGTTCACTTGCTTGGGTTTCCATTTTTTTGGCCGAGTTTCTTGCGTTGTATATGTCTCTTGGCCCTCGGGGGAGTTGTCCTAGAGACCGGGCAGAAGTAACATCGCCAACAGAACAATAGACAGCTGCAGCATCGAACGCTTCTTTTGCAGTCGTACTTTTCATTTTCAAGCTCTCTTTTAATTTCTCTTGGGTACTTGGGAGTACGCGCCTATAAGAAGAAGCTTTCCTTGAGTTCCCATGTGGCTTTATGTTGCAAACCCCATGCTCATCGGACTTGAACAGATACTGGATGAACGTGTATGGCATCTCACGGTTCTTGTTGTCTAGTTGGTAGTACAAAAAATTAGTAGATGGTTTAGAAAATAAGTACACAGTAAATATTAGATCACAACAAATTGTAGCGACATAAAATCTTCGCTTTTCTCGAGTTTGTTAGCCAAATGAGGAATCAAAATTGTTTGGCGAGAAGAATGGTCGCAACTTTTAGCAAAGTTTAAAAAAATTCTGTAGGTGGGGTTCCGAGTCATCTTAATTTTTCTCTGATTGTTTTTGGCCTCTGGACCAAAACCCTGCGGGGGCAATAAAGCAGAATGCTAGGACCTAATTTTTTGATCTACAGTTTATTAGTATAAATCTACTAACGTTCTATAACGAATGCTGTTCTCTGATTGGCTACGCTACTCACTATCTATTCGGTGATAGATGGTGAGTAGCGTAGTCGTGTGCGCTTTTTAACAAGATTACGGCCATTTATTGGCATTTTCGAACTGGCTTTGAAGAGGATTTATTAAAGTTGTGAACGACTAGTAGATTTATACTAAAACAATTAGATTATTCGCTCTCGATTTCTATCACGCGATAGAAATCTCGAGCTCATAATCTAATTGTTAAATAGATAGGGTTGGGATGCAAACAAAACTATCAAACCTCAGAACACAGATATCAAAATGACTGATAAATTTTAATCCGACGTGGGCCCTCCTAATAGCAAATGTCGCAGAGATCTATGCACTTACATGAGGCTTGTCGACGACGTCTTTCGTCGAAATTCTCTCTTCTGGGGCATGCGCACTATCACCATGCCACTTGCCTCATCACTTCTGTTACGTTTTTCGATGCTTTCCACGATACTTTGCCGAGGATAGGCGTCATCGGGACGCAAGTTACTTCTGCTTTCGGCATCAGTTTTTTTTTCTGTCTGTGTAATTTCTTCCAGCTCATCTGCAAAAGTGTATTGTTTTTGAGCTGTAAATTTCATTCATGATATAAGGATGTTCGTATCTTGTAATTTGCGAAACACTCGCTTAAAGACGCAATCTTTAAGACATGAGGGCTTAGTTTCAGCCAATATATTCAGAATTCCTTAGTTTCTAATAGAACTTCTGGTTGACACAATTACTGTAATAGTTGTTTTAGTTCTGTCGGCAATTTACACAGGCAAAAAGTTTGAATCTCTATTACTCGCTACCAAACAAAAAATAGCTTGACTGTGATTTGGGACCGCAACAGTGCGTGTAATTAGCAGTGTTGGAAGAAAAAATCATAACAATAATGCAAAAATAATGAAGCAAATTTTAACATATTTTTTTCTATTGAAAATTCTGTTTTAACCAGCCTCCGTTTCATAATCACCATTCTTTTTCAGTACAAATAGACCTAAAAATAGGGACGACATTAAAACTCCTCAAACTTGGCAAAGAAGCTACCAACGTTTGACCAGGGATGGAGAACACAGTACAAAACTGCTGTTTGTTGGTGAAAGGTGAAAAAGAGAGCTGACTCAATACTGAGAACTTGCTTCCCTTATAGGGATTAAGCGTGTGCCACAACTTCACTTTTACAGTAGGAAACTAAGATATACTAATCAACCAGAAGAAAAGTTTCTATTTGACCAAAAAAAAAGAAATATTAAATATTTAAAATACAGGCTTACCCTCATTGGGCTTGTCTTTACATGAGGTCGGAGAGATTTTCCGGTTAATGTTTTCCCTGTTAATGATACAGAGATGTCAACTTTAATTTAAAGTAAAGTTCCTATTAGCGCATTCCTGTCACTTCATGAAAATTCTACGCGGGTTTCGTTAAAACACAGCGCAACACTTCATAAGTGGTACCCTCTTTTATTGTACAGTATCTTAAATCAAGCGACCGTTCGGTAACTTTCATCTGACTAGTTACTGAACAAATAAATATACTATCGAACTTTAGCCTCACTATTTTCGGTGGGGGAAGGGGATGAGCTCGCTTCTTTCGGAGAGTTCGCTAATTTCAGGATTTATTAGGGGCCACAATTTTTTGACGTTGGTTTCGGGGGGTTCGTTACTTTCGGAAGTTTCCGGTAATCACACGCTCCGCGTTATAGTACATTGACCTCTTCTTCCTACAATGGCAGTGCTGACGATCTCTTTGTAAGACTTGGCTGAAAAAACTTTCTGTACAACTAAAATTATAGTCAGCCAGTATGGTAACTTACAAGTCACTTATGGCCTCGCCCCAGATTACCTGATTATTTTTTTAGATGACAATGTATATAATCGAGAATTTTTTGGAGATTTTATTTTGGTCAGATACCCGAACTGATTTACTCCGTGACGCAATGCCACGTTCGTCTGCTGTAGCAATATCTCATTGCGCTCATATAGTTTTCAATTTCAACTTCAATCCAATTTCAATTTGATGAAAGTGATCAAAGTCTCGTATAGTATGTTCCCCGTACTTGGATAAAATTTTAAGGACTATGTTTTTAACATTAATGAAATACACGAATTGACATGTCACAAGGACTCGTGGCATAAGCGATACCTTCCTTTGTTCTAGATTGCCTTAAGATGGCTCGAAATAGTTTTCTGTACTAATATTTTTATGGGTCACTTTTAAGGTGGCTCTGTTTCGACCCACCTTAAGTCAGTTTACGGTAACTAACTTTCATTCGACTGTTGATTAGAGAAATAACATTGTGTACTTATTTTCGAGGAGGGGTGCAGTTGATTTAGAGGTTAGGCGGATCGGTATTGACGTGACAGTTGGCTAGAGCTATTTCACAGTCATTTGGAAAATCTAGTTGGTTGAGTATTTCGTGACAAAATAAAGCCTGCGTAGTAGCAACTGACCTGGGTAGATGACTCAACAGAAGATCGTCCACCACGGCTTCTTTTGTCAAATCAATGACATCGAGCTAAAAAAAAAATGGTAGTATTAATTAGGCCAGGCATGCTGCGAACACTTACGTAAACATTTCAGAAGCGCTTCAAATTTCCCTAATGTAGTGAAAAAATTCCCCTACTGCAAATGAAAAACTTGTGAAAGCCAGTCCCAGTCAAGAGTGCCAAATTTATGCTCTTTAAAACAAAAATGGTCAAAACCCATACCCTTTTTCAAACCGAAACGGACAAATTACCACACCCTTTGGCGCTGGGCATTCCCACGCAGCTTGCATAAGAAATACCTATCCAGAATGAAACAACGGTTTGCGTCCAAAAAATATAACAAATTGTGGTGCAATCCAAGCACAATTCATCATTAACATGATGCCTTTGTCAAAATTTCTATTCGATCAACGATAGCCCGAGATTAAGTGTTGCAGTGGTATCAATCTTTGTTTTGGTTTGTGATATGACATTTTTGTTACTAGATTCCTCTCAATACTCTAAAATGAAAAATAAAATGCAGACAGAGAAAACATCTAGCTGTGTAAACTAATTTACTGTGCTTGCAACAAACTTGTAAGTTCTAATTGGCTGGAAAAAAAAAACAGAGTGCAAAGTCAATACGGGTGCAAATTACTTTGTACAATAAAGATCTCGAAAGTGAGGGTCCGATAATACGGGCGACATTTTTCTTCAACTTGTCTCGCAACATTGTTTCATTGCATGTTAAAACCCTCTGCTGCGTGTATTACCACGTATGTGAACAACTTGTCGCGCAGCAGAATACAGTGTTGTAAGTTTGCGGAATTCTTCACGTATATGTATGGTCAGTCGTGTGTAGATAGGGATGGCGCCTTTTGTCATATAATTTAGCATTTCGACGAACTTTCACCTCGACTTCTGGCCGTCATTTTCTTCTTCATTTTCCGTGCCAGCGAAGTTCTCTTAATGTGAAGCTCAGTGTCGTTTCAGATAGCTAGGCGAATTTTTTTTTGCGACAGTTTTTCCAAGTTTTCTGCCTTTGTCCCTGCCTGGGACAAACGAGATGACCCAAAGACTATGATAGCCCTCGAGATCTTTCTACAGGGCAAAATTATGACTATCCGAGTATTACTGGTCCTCTTCGCTCGTCTTCACCGTCCGCCACAAATGTTTTGTTTGCCGCGTTGCCGCGCTTCGCGACAGCCAATCACAAGCACCGCATTCAAATTTGTTGAGAGACAGGTTGTACCTTCAGTGGAAATACGAGCAGCAAAACTAAAATTTGTCGCAGAAAGTAGAACTCCAATCACAAAACTAGAAGACTGCCGACGGCAATCCGACGTTTTTCGAAGCTGGTCGAAGATCACCCGAAGCCTCCGAAGATCATTCGGAGGGTCTCAGTCTTCCGAGGAAAACCGAAGACTTCCGAAGATTTCCGATGATAAATTAAAGACTTGTGAATAGGTCCGAATCGAAGGTTGGCAATTTCCAACAATTTCTGAAAATATATTTGGAAGATTGCTAAAGGTCACACGAGTACTTGACGAAGATTTGTGGACACTTTCGCATATTTTCCTAAGATGAATACATAATAAATAAATAAATAAATAATTGATAGATAATAAAGATAAATAAATAATTGAAGTCCATCATTAACAAGTAAACCGAATCCTTTTTTCTCGTACAATTTGAAAGATATACAACTGTATACAGATAAAGGTAAAGGTAAATTTAACGTCTACTGAACACAGGGAGTGCTTGGGCGATCACCCGAGCCAGAGGCTCATGATTAAAGTGCCACATTTATCAAACACGCATTTTTTAAGCCTTGACCACCCATACATGTACTAACAAAAAGTTGACCAAAAGGAAAAGGTCAGTCGAAACGAAGAAAAAAGCATTAAGCAGCAGCGATGTTCCAAGAAAATTGGTTCCAGTTTGCAAGTTTAACTTTTGGGAAGATAAAGTAACGCATTTGAATATTGCTTGATTGCCACAGGATGTAGTTTCACATAAGAGCAATTTTTCTTCAATTTCTGAGAGTATTTAAGTCGCGGGCGACTTTGCTTCAGCGGGCGAAATAACAGAACATCAAACGTTTAACTATTTAGTACTATTTCTGACAACAAAGAGCGCTGAGATTTACCTTAGGGAGTTTATTTGCCATAGCAAAACCATCTCGTAACTTTCTCCAATTGGAAAGCATTATGAGAGTGTGAGATTTTATTGAACACTCCCCTGAGGGGCTTTTCGGTTATCAATACATCATGTTAAAAACCTAAGATAAAATAAATTAAAGTATATATAAAAGACGATACATAAAAGAGGGGAATTAATGACCAAAAGTCTAATACCTAAATGTCCCATAACATGTGCTTAAGTTTACGCTTAAAATTTCATGATTTTTACTTAGTTTAAGAGCATTATATTCTGTGTTATTCTTTCTGTCACGACTATCATTATCCTCTTACCTCATCAACCTTTTCCAGATTGGAAACAAAGTTTTCCTGTGTCTCGCATCGACGACGCTTGCTACCCTTTTGCCTGGGGAAAAATGAATGTAAGTGCAGATAAGTATAATGACTACTGATGTATTTTTCAAACCTGAAAGGACTGACCATGAAAACTCACCTATCATCTTCGTCGTCTACATTTACCACGATACTGTTCTCGACAACTGTCATTGAATTTGCAGTAGTGCCGGTGCCGGTGCCAGGGTTATGTACATTGGCATGGGTGTTGGATGCAGATTGGCTGATCTGGCTCACTTCTGAAACTTCCACAGCGTTAATTGGGAACTCCTCCTCTCTTTCAAGCAACAGTGTGACGGTGTCTGCAGCTGTTGGCCTTTGTTCCGGTTCAAAGCATGTACATATTACCTCATGGACTCGATATAAATGCCGCCATTCGCCCGTCTTTACAAGTTGCATGTACTTTTCGCCAAAGGTTGGCCTCTTGCCATCTTTGAGCAAGCTTTCAATGCAGCTATTTTGTTTTGACATTTGTTCACGTCTTCCTGATAAGGGAATCCTAATTGGGGATGACAGACGAGAAAAAAAACCATTCCATATGCCCAAATGTCAGTTTTTTTAAGGTCTTCAGTGGTTCCTTCAACATGAATTCGGTTCTCTAACAACAAGATCTCTGGCGCCATGTGAGTGGGTGTACCTCTGTCAAGGCGGGCTGTCTTAGTTTGCATCAAAGTTTTTGTCTGGATCTAGCGAGACTTACTCTCGCCGAAATCAGTAAGCTTTCAAATAATCGGCCTTGATTCCCACAGGTCTCGAAATTCTTTTTCTCCAGTGATGCTGTAGTAATGCTTGTTACTTACGAGAATATTTCCTGGCTTAACATCTCGGTGTACAATGTCCTTACTGTGAAGATACTGTAAACCTAGCCTGAGTATCAGGCCCTATCGGGGAAGCGGGGACGAGGGGAAGGAAGAGGAGAAGGGCCTGACACAATGCCATTGATTCGCTTGTGTCCAACATCCAGATTCTGGATGTTACGCTAATTGGTCGAAAGACAACGAGAAACGTCACGTGAGTCAACCGGAAGTCAAGCTTCCAGCGCAGGGGTTACAGACCCCATATTGAAGTTTACTCTCATGACACATGACAGTTACCGGAAGTGATTTTGATTGGCTAATTATAACACGCGCTGTGTGGGGGTGGAAGGCTTCTGAGAAGCTGTTTGTGTCAGGCGTTTCTTCCTTCTTTTTTTTTTTTTTTTTTTTTTTTTTTCCAAACAAATATGTTTATTTACAAAAAAAAGCATTACTTACACAATTACTTACATCATTTACACGACTTTACATACATTGACGGCAATAGGGAGCTCGGGCAACTTACAAACTACTTACAATACACTTATACACTACTTACAGAACGGTACTTATATATGATAGCAGTATACAGCATAGATACAATAAGGAAAGTAGCGTAATGATAGGAACAGTGAGCTAGTTAAGATAGATAAGGAGACAGTATCCATTTTTTTGCAAAGAAGTCTTTCTTACTGATTATTTTTTCAGTTTCATATTTAGCAACAATTTTTGCTCGAAATCCATGAATGTTGGGAAGAATTTGCTTATTTCTGCAATTCCACAAGAAAAGCTTTCCAATTATTATAAAATAGTTTAGCATTATATGTAACGGGTCAGTAGTTTCAGTAATAATTCCAACAAGCACATTTTGCAGGGAAAGGCGGATTCTTTGGCTCGAAATAATGCACCAGTAAATTTCAAAATCCTTCCAGAACTGCTTAGAATAGGGGCAGTGGAAGAGCAGATGGTTTAGTGATTCAGGCTGACCTTTGCAGAAACTACATAAATCATTAGTTCTAAAACCTATTTTGTATAACTTGGTGTTTGTATAAAGAATTGAGTTAAGAACTTTGTATTGAAAAGCTTTAACATACGATTCAAGAGTGACGGAGTGAGGTAACTGGAAAATTTGTTTCAATTGGTCACTAGTAAGATTAAAATCGCTCTGTAATTTATAAGCGGTATAAGGAAGTTGTGCTTTGTCCCTGATAAGTTGAGCATAGAATTCTTTTGACTTCTTTGTAGTTACGTCAAATATATTGTCATCAATCACGAACGTTGGAGGATTTATTGATGGAAGCCAATCTTTATCTCTTAAAGGAGATGGAATAGACCGACGTAGGCCAGCCAACTGTAAAATGTTTGTTTTATTTATTTTGTTCGAGAGGTGATTATAGGCATCTGAAACATTTAAATTAAACAAAAGGTCTTGGGTATATACAATTCCAGCTTCGTAATAGTTTTTGTAGTGGACAGGCTTATTGTCTATTCTGATTTCACAGTTATTCCAAATAATATTCGTCCAATTCTTTTCTGTCGCAAAAGTCCGACGGAACTCTGACCACCAAGACAAGAGTTCGTTATAAAATTGAGAAGGAATTGTATAATCAGATATGTTATAATTGCAAGCCAAAAAAAAGAAGCCTCCTAAGGGACTCAAGAGGTGTTGTAGGAAGCTCTTCCATGGTCCACTGATTTCACTAAAAATTCGTCTCAACCAAGCAAGTCTTAACGATTTGACCATGCATTCAAGATCAATCATTCTCAAACCTCCTTCCTCATATTCGTTTATCACTGACACTCTTTTCACTTTATCTGTACCTTTCCACAAGAATTGAAACAATAACTTATTTAGTTCTTTTATCAGTTCCTTAGGAGTCGGTAGCACTGAACAAACATAAACAAACTTGGGGATAAGAAAAGATTTGATTATTGTCACCTTTCCGTAAATCGATAAACCTCTAGAGGACCAAATGTTAATTAGTTTTTTAACTGAATCCAAACGCTCAATAAAATTCTTTTCTTTAAGCAGTTTCTGGTTATATGTAAAATAAACACCTAAAGCTTTTATTGGCTCATCAGGCCATTTAATACCAAAGGGTTTTCCTTTATGATTTCTCAATGAACCAATCCACATGCCTTCAGTTTTCGAACAATTAATCCTGAGTCCTGAAATAATTTCAAATAAATTTAGTATTTCAAATAGCTTTACGGCTGAATCTGTGTCTGCAAGAACAGCCGTTGTGTCGTCAGCAAACTGTAAGAGCTTTGTTTCCTCGTTTCCAATTTTAATTCCTTTGATCGCTTCGTTTTGTCGAATGGAAATTGCTAAAATTTCCACCACAATTGTGAAAAGATAAGGAGACAGCGGGTCTCCCTGTCTAACACCACGTTCCAGAGTAAAAAAATTAGAGATTGTACCGTTATTCATAACACAGCTTTGAATATCATTATAGAATGTTTTCACCCAACGGAGGAAATTTTCACCAAAGTTAAACATTTTAAGACTCTCATAGAGAAAATTCCATTCTACACTATCGAATGCTTTTTGAAAATCGATGAATAACAATAAACCAGGGATGTTTTCATTGACTGAGAAATCCATTATGTCAAAAATGGATCGAATCGTTTCACCTATTGTTCAGAAGAGTGAAATATTGAACTTGCCTCTGGAAAGTTCTTATGCAGTATAGACTTTTCCAGAATGTTCTCTATAGATGTTTCTGGAAATAGCTGAGTCATGATTACTAGAGAGTTCTACTGTATCTAAAAATAGACATGATCAATGTAATGTAATAAGTTACTAAAAATAGCCCAAGAATGGAACGTTCTAGATCACAGCTAGCAACCTATATAAGTAGGTTAGTTTCAGCAGGAATGAATTGTAATGAATTGAATGGATTGTTAAAGTGTTATTGTTCTCGTTCTTAGTTATTGATCTCGGTCTCGGTCTCGTTCCTATTGTTGGTACAACAAAAATCAGTTCAGTTCAATCGAAAGGTCAAGAAGGTCAAGTTCAGTGGTAATTTTCAAGTTGTAAGTTTTTAAGTTCACGCTTCCACTGGTTCCGATAAAACTCTGCCAAACATTGGTAGCAGAGCGAGGTTCATGAAGATGAATGGATTGAGGGATCGGAAGAACAAGTTGCGAAATGCTATCTATGACATGAAAGACGAGCTCATCAGTGGAATTGAGGACAAAGTTAGTGATGAGAAGAAAGTGAAGTTGTTACATAAGGAGATACTAGATCTATTTCAAGAGTTTCAAGATGTCTGCAATGTTCTACACGAAAAGTGGGAAGTGTACAAGGAAGTTGACAAACAAGCTAGATTACAAGCAGAATACGATCAAGTGAAAACAGCGGTTAATGAGACAACCAAACTGGTTGGTGAATACGAGGATTTCCTTCAAACGCAACAGGCAAGTTTGCATGCACATCAACAGGAGGATAAACCTATGATGACAAGAGAAAGGAAGCCTGTCGGAGCTAATGTGAATCAACAAATAGATGAACTGATTTCACAGTTAGAGAATTCTATAGCTGAAATTGGACGAAAACAGAAGGATATTTACAGCAAGCTAGGAACTCCTAAGGATTGTTTCGCAGCACTACCGATTCAGATGAGTGAAACAGAGCCTTCTACTGAGCAAGTTGAATGGCTGATTCCAGATGTACGTAAAGCACAATCAGTCTATGGTCAAGAGAGAAAATTTGGTCCCTTGAAGAACTCAACTCCAAAGGCATCAACTGCTGCTGATCATGTGAACGATCCACCAACAG
Organism: Galaxea fascicularis; assembly: GCA_948470475.1. Classification (NCBI taxonomy): domain Eukaryota; kingdom Metazoa; phylum Cnidaria; class Anthozoa; order Scleractinia; family Euphylliidae; genus Galaxea; species Galaxea fascicularis. Next base: position 7,490,721 of record OX419340.1, on the reverse strand, counting down.
CAGCATATAAATTAGTCAGTTCTGGACAAGGAGCCCAACAGGCACATTCAAACCCAAATGATGATGGAGATCCTTTCAAAGGTTTAACAAGATTGCCCTTACCGAAGTTCAAGGGAGATAAGCGTTCATTTGAAGCATGGTATGCGGGTTTCCACCAGATAGTAGGGAGACACAAGAAGGTGCCATCAGAACAAAAACTACTGCGGTTGTACAGCTGTCTTGAGGGAGAAGCATTGCATACCATTCAGAATTTGGGTTACTCTGCTGCTGCATATGATGTGGCCATTGCAAGATTAGTTCGAAAATATGGAGGACAAAGACGAGAACTCACAATGAGGCTGGAAGAACTGGACAAGTTTCGTGGTGTACGTGAGGGAAATGCCAATGATCTTGAACGCTTTGCAGAGTTACTAGACACACTCATCGTCAAGTTGTGTGATGCTGGACAAGAGGGTGAGTTGGGTGCAGGTTCATTATATGTATCACTTCTCCGAAAGCTAAATGAGCGGTTGATAGTTAAGTACCAGGACTGGTTGAGGGAGAGACATTTAGAAGGCAGTGTTAGAAACCTACATGCCTTTGTGAATGATGAAGCTGAAAGCTGGATGGTTGCATTAGAAACTGTCAAAGGCTTAGGACAGGAGAAGGCAAAAGCTTTCTCTACTGGAAGGACATTAGCAGTTACCCAAGTGTCATTAAAGAAGAAGAATTTTCCTGAGAAGTGTAAACTTTGCTCAAATGAGCACGGTCTGTGGCAGTGTAGCCAGTTCAAAGCCTTACCTGTGGAGAAAAGGTGGGATAAAGCAAGGGAATTACGTGTTTGCTTTTGCTGCTTATCAAGCTCTCATAGAAGTACAACATGCAAGAGAAGCAGGTGTTGTTCAATTGATGGATGTCGTTCCAACCATCATCGCTTGCTGCACAATGGGATACAGAGAGCGGTACCTGCAAGGGTCTCAGTGGATCATAACAACATGGATGTATCAAATACAGAAGCAGTCAGCGATGAAAGTTCCACATCCTCCAGAAACGGCATGGAAGGGGAGCCTGGATTAGGTACATTTGTTACTGCTGTTTCTGAAAGTACAGAGTACCTTCCATTGAGGACTGTCCCAGTTATCCTGAAGAATGGAAACAGGTCAGTGCGTATAAATGCTTTATTGGATGATGGAAGCACAAGATCTTATATCAATGAAGATGTTGCAGAATGTTTAGGATTGGAAGGTGAACCAGTTTCATTATGTGTTCGACTTCTGAATGATACTTCTGCCAATCTTAGAAGCCGGTCAGTTCAATGTAACTTAGAAAGCTGCGATGGTCGTGTTAGAAAGACAGTTACAGCCCAGACAACAAAACGTGTTACAGGGAACATGCGTGCCATAAACTGGGCACTTGAAAGGAGAAAGTGGCCTCATCTGAATGGAATAAATTTTCCATCACTGGGGAGACGTCCTATTATCGACATGCTGATTGGCCTTGATTTATCTGACTTACACTGCTCAATAAAAGAAGTTAAAGGAAACCCTGGCGAACCCATTGCAAGGTTAACACCTCTTGGGTGGACAAGTATTGGTTCATTTCAGGGAAGCTCTGGAAGTGAAGTTAATCACATGTCATTCTTTGTTGGTGAAGAAAGTCAACTAGATTCCTTGATTAAACAGATGTGGGACATTGAGGAACATCCATCATGTGCACTAATCCGTCCTCAAGATAAAGAGGCCGAGCAAACTGTTCTGGCAACTCTCAAACAAACTACAGACGGATATATGGTGGGACTACCATGGAAATCTGTTGCTCCGTCCCTTAAAAATAACTATACGATGGCGTTAACTCGGTTGGAAAACACAGAGCGAAAATTGGCAAAACAACCTGAAATAGCAACAGCATATCAAGAGGTGATCGATAGCTACAAGCAAAAGGGATACATTACTGAAGTTCAGATCGAAAAGCAACCCACAGGCCAAGTCTGGTATCTTCCCCACTTTCCTGTTGTCAGGCTCGACAAGAGTACAAGCAAGGTGAGACCTGTATTCGACGCATCAGCGAAGTATAAAGGGGTGTCTCTAAATGATGTTCTTCACCAAGGGCCAAAATTGCAAAATGATCTTGTCGATGTTCTTGTCAGATTTAGACGATCGCCAATAGCGCTAGTGTGTGACATTACAGAAATGTATCTCCAAGTACACTTACAGCCAGCTGACCGATCAGTTCATAGATTTCTGTGGCGAGACATGAATGGGGACGTCGCACCCAAAGTGTACGAATTCACCCGAGTTGTGTTTGGAGTCAATGCATCGCCTTACCTGGCTCAGTCAGTGGCTCAACACAATGCCAAGATGCATTGCAGTGAATTACCTAGGGCAGCAGAAACAGTGTGCAAAAGTACCTACATGGACGACAGCATAGATTCCGTGGAAACAGTTGAAGAAGCTATCAAGTTGCACCATGATCTTACCACACTTTGGAAAAGAGCTGGTATGAAACCAAAGAAGTGGCTTTCAAATAGTGAAGAAGTTCTGAAAGTGATACCAAAAGATCGTTGTGTCTCCAGTCTTGATCTTGAAGCTCAAGTGATGCCAATCATAAAAACGTTAGGGATTTCATGGGAATCAAATTCGGATACGTTCACTTTTGTAGTGCATCCCCCACCAGATGATTTTCACTTGACAAAGAGAAGCTTTTTGAGTCGTACATCAACGCTGTTTGACCCCTTGGGTTTGGTGTCTCCATTCACTTTCAGAGCTCGAATGATGTTACAAGCGATGTGGACTGCTGGATTGGCATGGGATGAAAGGCTACCAGCCGAGTTGGCTAAGGCAGCATCGACATGGTTTAGAGAGCTCCCAGATTTGTCCAAGGTCAAGATACCGAGATCACTGAAGGATCCGGGACAACTCACAGATTCTCAGCTTCACATATTTACAGATGCCTCACTAGAAGCATATGGTGCAGTGGCTTATTTGAGGCACGAATATCAGTCAGGTGACATAACAGTTCGTTTTGTGATGTCAAAGGCAAAAGTTACACCACTGAAATCAATCAGTGTTCCTCGGTTAGAGCTTATGGCTGCTATTGTTGGTTTGCGAATTGCTGAGACAGTAGGACAGACCCTTGGTCTCCCAAAAGAAAAGTGGATCTTCTGGTCTGATAGTCTTGATGTTCTGCATTGGGTATGTGGTCATTCACGCCAGTTCAAGCCATTTGTCGCAAACAGGGTTGGGGAAATTCAAACCAGAGTTGATCCTGCACAGTGGCGCTATGTATCAACCAAAGTTAACCCTGCTGACAAGTTGAGTAGGGGAATGACAGCAAATTCTCTGGTCAAGGACCGTACGTGGTGGAATGGACCTGAGTATCTGAGTCAGCAAGAAAGGATGTGGCCCACAATGTCTCTGCCTGGTACCAGATCAGACGATTTAGAGAGGAAACAGAAGTACAGAGTCACATTTCTTGCCTCCACTGGAAAGAAAATATGTTTGCCCGACATAAAGGAGTTCAACCAGCTTCTCAGATTATGGCCCCACTTCCTGCAGTAAGAGCACAAATGTCGCTACGAGCATTCACCAACATTTCAGTTGATTTTGCTGGTCCATTCCTGACTAAGCAAGGAAGAGGGAAGACCAGGTTCAAACGCTACCTATGCCTTTTTGCATGTATGAATACCCGAGCGGTACATCTAGAGATGGCATATGGATTGGATACAGATTCATTTCTTAATGCATTTTACCGAATGACCTCACGACGAGGATTCCCCGCACAAGTGATCTCTGACAATGGTACGAACTTTGTGGGAGCCGTACGAGAATTGCGTCAATTGGTAGGCGCACTTGACGAGACGAAAATTCAAGACCTGACAGTAAACAGAGGGGTTGTTTGGAGATTTAACCCACCATCAGCACCGCACTTCAATGGCTTGCATGAAATACTTATCAAAGCAGCCAAGCGGGCAATGTTTCATGTAATGAACAGGGCAGATCTGACAGACGAGGAGCTGATGACTGCAATTGTAGGAGCTGAAGGTCTAATCAATTCTAGACCTATTACATACCAGAGTTCAAATGTGGATGATGCAGAGCCCCTTACACCAAATCATTTTTTATTCAACCAAGTGGGAGGTCAGTTTGCCCCAGAATCTGTGGATACAGAGCCATTTAATCCCAGACTGAGGTGGCGGCACGTTCAAGAAGTAGTTCACCATTTTTGGAAGAGATGGTTAAAGGAATGGTTACCATCCCTAAGTCCAAGAAAGAAATGGGGCAAAGAAAAGCGTGACTTGGAAGTAGGTGATCTTGTATTGATCTTATCAACAGATACACCTCGGGGAAAATGGCCGTTGGGAAGGATAGTTCAAGTCTTTCCTGGACCTGATGGACATGTTCGAACAGCAGATGTTAAAGTCAAAGGGTCAGTTTTGCGGAGACCCATTGTAAAGCTTTGTCCACTGGAGTGTGAGGCATGAGCCAGGATCGCTTTTTACAGTTCGTATGGATCAATTAAAAAACCTTGTGCAGTTGTGACATTGAGAAAATGACCTTACAGGCCATTTTGGAAGGGGAGAAATGTTCAGAAGAGTGAAATATTGAACTTGCCTCTGGAAAGTTCTTATGCAGTATAGACTTTTCCAGAATGTTCTCTATAGATGTTTCTGGAAATAGCTGAGTCATGATTACTAGAGAGTTCTACTGTATCTAAAAATAGACATGATCAATGTAATGTAATAAGTTACTAAAAATAGCCCAAGAATGGAACGTTCTAGATCACAGCTAGCAACCTATATAAGTAGGTTAGTTTCAGCAGGAATGAATTGTAATGAATTGAATGGATTGTTAAAGTGTTATTGTTCTCGTTCTTAGTTATTGATCTCGGTCTCGGTCTCGTTCCTATTGTTGGTACAACAAAAATCAGTTCAGTTCAATCGAAAGGTCAAGAAGGTCAAGTTCAGTGGTAATTTTCAAGTTGTAAGTTTTTAAGTTCACGCTTCCACTGGTTCCGATAAAACTCTGCCAAACACCTATAAAACGATCTTTGACATATCCTGTTTGATTGTGGTGAATAATGTAGGGTAAAACATTTTTTATTCTTGAAGCAATTACTTTGGACATAATTTTTGTATCTACATTAACAAGGGATATTGGACGCCAGTTTTCAAGGAGGGAGCGATCTTTTCCTTTTTTCTCAATCAAAGTAATAACAGCCTGTTTTTGTGAGCGTGACATCTCGCCCTTTTGTAAGCATTCATTTGCACATCTGACAAAGCTCTCACTGATTAATGACCAAAATTTTCTATAAAATTCAATAGGAATGCCATCATTACCTGGGGTTTTATTATTCTGAAAGTTATCAAGAATATGAAAACATTCTTCAGAAGAAATTTTACCTTCACACGAATTTTTCTGTTCTTCCGAAAGTTTAGGGATGTTCAAGCTATTCAGAAAAGAGGACGATCGCAGAGCAGTGTCCGGACCATTAATACTACTCTTATATAACTTATTGTAAAAACGTTCTTGCTCTTTTAATATCTTCAGAGGATCTGTTGTGATTACATTATTTATGAGTAGCTTTCGTATGTGTTTTTTAACATGATTCCTTTTTTCTAAATTTAAAAAATATTTATTGCTTTTCTCTCCATGTTCATGCCATCGAGCACGGGCGCGTACAATGACACCTTTTGTTTTCACTTCTAAAAAATTTTCTAGCCTCTCCCGAGCTTCGTTTCTTCCTTCGCTTTCTCGCTCTTTTTGCCTTCCCCACCCTAGAAACGCCTGATACTCAGGCTACTGTAAACCGCGTGCGACACTTTCTGCGATATGAGGCATAACGCGCGTGAATCCCTCGCGATTGTAGTTTCTGTTGATATGGCGTAGGAATTCAGCCAGGTTGTAAACACGGATTTCATCGCTAAAACACTGAAAGTCGAAGTAGACGAACTCCGACAGAATAGCACTTGGCTGCAAACAAAAAGCTTTCAGCTGGACAACGTTGTCGTGTTTCAGCGAAATCATTAATTTCGCCTCTTTGAGAAATTCTTTTTGCGAATCTTCATCACCAGCACAGAACAGTTTTTTTACTACCAACTCCTTCTCACCTAATGACGTACGATAAACCGCTCCAAACGAACCACGACCAATTTCTTCTTTGTTGCCTAGGTCTTCCCACTTAAACTGTGGTATTTCTGGATCTACCGAAGTCTTTTTGAAGACCGGTTAGGAAACATCGATTGTAGCCTGTGAACAGGCTCCAGGTGAGCCCGAACGAAGCAAGGGAGCCCGTAGACATTCTGCCGCCGTTCTATGATACCAGCTCCTGCTGTCATGTTATGATTGGTTAAAGTGCGGATTGTTGACATCTTTATAATAAACGTTTGACAAGTCTTTGTAAAATGCAGTTGAACGCCCTACAGTGACAATTGTGCATTTGCCACACTTTTTTAATTTTCGGTCTCTCGACTTTTCGTTTAACATTTCTCAAGTGATTCTGGTACCTCTAAATGTGTTATAATTTCTTAAGGCTCATTTAGGTATTGCAAAAGAGGGACAAACTTTGAAATATTCCGTAAACAAGTTACCTAATTGAACTCTATGACGCCGGGCCCGGCTGTTTGATTAGATGGATTAGAATTGTTTGCAAGTGCAGAAAATGAAAATTTTGCCTCTTGACAAGTCTAATTACCTCCTTGACTGATTTGTTACATCAAAATCAAACTCTACAAGCTTCCCTGTCCCGCCCCGATCGCTTCTTTCATTCTTCTCTGTCGCGCTCGTCGATAAAGTTTTTTTTACATCCTTTCTGGGAGGCTGTTCGCAGGATAAAACATTGTGGTAGTATTTCTGAGTATTTCCATAGCTAGTGACAAGCTTCCATGAAACCGAACTCACATAGCGGAAGGTCTGGCGTTTGTTTTCTCCGGCTAAAATACACGGTAAACATGGCGCGCGGAAGCGGAATAAAACGAAAGCCGGAAATGCGTCTGTGCCGCATCAAGTTCTTCGCACGTGGCCGTGGGAACAGCGCTGCGCACTTTTACCTATACTTGTAATAGTTTGTTACTGTGTCCAGGAGACAACAGATTCTGGGTTTCCAGAAGTGCCTTGTGGTTAAGTTAATAGATTTTCATATCACACTTCGCGATCGTCCGATTTAATATTAATTCGAACCTGTATTGAGAGCCA
>OX419340.1:7436052-7473552 GCA_948470475.1 Galaxea fascicularis | reverse complement strand
GTGAAAGCAGTTGGCAGCGAGATACCAAGGATATGTACTGCCTATAGTGTGCTTATGAATTGTAAAAAGCTATTTCAACTGTATTTTTTCCTAAGCCAACCTGGACAGTATGTTTGCAAACCTTGCTGTTCAAAATGCAAATGTCTCAAATATACAATTTGAAAGAAAATCACAATTTGATTTAGACCACTGTTTCAATAACCGATCAGCTCCAGAGTGGTTGGTTTATTGGATTTACAATCAGGGATGATGACACAATAGTTATTAATAAGTAATGCGACTTACAAGGTTGTTCTTACATTTAGATAATTATGCCTGAAAGTGTTTGTACGTACATAAATTGTAAAACATGACTTTCTAGCTTGTCCGTTGATTTCTAACTAGTTGGTTGATACTAAAACAATTTAGACCCTTCAATCTCATGGGTTACTGAATCATAGCCCATTTGAGCTACAAGTCTAATTAATTGCTCTATAGGCACAGCTATAAATTTACTGCAAGATACTGAGTGACAAATACAAAAACAAGATAAAAAAAATTAAATCTTTATTTTACTGATCCATACAGAAACAGGAAGTTGCCCCTGGTACAGAAAGTCAATGCAGTGGTCCTTGGTTCTGGTCATGCATCTAAGAAAATGGGCTTTTGCATAATATAAGTAGGATTCAATTCTGTCATTCCCTGACATTTAACATCTAATAGTTGATGCCCTTCCAACAATATTTAGTTGACATCATGTAAATACAGTGTAGTAAGTTGACATCGAAACCACCTATCGGTGAGCTCAGTTGGTAGAGCACCGGACTGCCGTGCAGGAGGTCGCGGGTTCAAACCTCGACTGGACCAACACTCATGGTCTTCAAATAATTTCTGGAGAGTCCTGTCCCTCATGACCTGGCACTGGATGTGCGAAAATTATCTGAGCATTTTGTCGAAGGTTCAGAGCTCCGTGTTGGGAATAGGAGTCACTTCTCAGCAAATCGAAGATGCAACCCAAACTTTGGTATATGAGATACTTGCGAAAACCAATCGGTAAAACCGCTAAAACATCTCTTTTCACCATCACAACCGCTTTCAAAATGTGGTACTGCTGTTTTTTCAAAGCCAAATTCGACTTTCCTAGTTTTTCCAGTGCGTATTGAATGCCTTCGTGGAACGCATCCACATCGACTTTACCTCTGTACGCCATGTTGTAAACAACGGCACACATGCGCCGTGAAACCGGAACTCCTAAAATCTTGGAGTCTGAAAATTGATTATTCCAGAGCTCCGTGTCCTGGCGCTGACCAAAAGACACGTGGGCTCTGGGTACGAGATTGCTTCCTTGCTTTAACACCGTCCATAATAAGTTAGTTCCTGGACAGTTCGTCAGCATTTTCCAAATTGAACAAATTTCAATAATTGCGAAAGCGTCACAGAAACGAGAAGTTACATTTTGAAATGACGTTTTCGTTGCCGTCGCCGTCGTAGTTGCTAAAACTCCTCTATGTTTGGCGCGCTGGGACGGTGAACTCTCCCCAGGATTTCTCGGTGACGAGCTCCCGTCCTAGAATGTCCCGTCCTCGTATCTTAAGGTCGGTAAAATACTCACCACAGGACGGATAGGAAAAACGTTTAATCCAGGTTTAATGAATAAATTAATCAGAATCGAGTGAGTGAACGAATGAGTGATCCCTGAGTGAGTGAGGGATATTCAGACCCACAACAAAACCTCATGGCATGACTACGTCATCCATGAGCTAAAAACAAAATGTGTACAACTAAGTTAATGGAACATAACGGTAATCACCCAGAGCTCTCAAGTCTTGCACATTGCGGTGAAACTGATGCAAACAAATGCAACCTTACGCTCTCACACTGAAACTATTACTTCTCCACATAAGGTTTTATGATTTATTTAATATACATCATTCACATTAAGATTTTTTATTTAAACAGTTCATTTTGAGGTAAAAAAATTGCTGCTAAGCAAATAATGAATACTTAATTCATCACTCCCCCAGAGGCTTTGCAGGGACAATGAAACAAATAATACAAATGAAAACAAAAGAGTGAAGAATCCCAACTGGTGGGAGACAGACCTGTTGGCTTTTTACAAGGATGACCAAGGAGTTGAACTAGGCACTTACCCAGAACAACATCAGCTTGTGGCAAGAGCGGGATTTGAACCCAGGTCACTGCATTGAATTCCAGTGCCCTAAACCACTTAGCCATCCTACCTCCAGTCAAGTAACACCTTAATAAACCATCATTCTGGAAAAAATTAATTCACTCCATTTTCCCTTTGGACTGGCTTCGAAAGCTTTTCAACAGTAGAAATTCAGCTCGGAATATAAGAAAACACGTCTTAGCTAATACAAATTTTCCAAAATTCATTTTCTGGAGACTACTGGACATCATTTTGCTTGTTCACTGATGGAAAACCACACAAAGTGGGTGAACTTGACATGATTATCCTTAGAAATCATGCACCATGGTCATACATGACATGATTATTGTATAAACTGCAGATAGATGCTGTCACAAAAGCTGATTTCGAAAATTCACTGTACTCCTTAAGACAATCAGAAAAGAGATGGCAAGTTCAATGTATTATTATTTATTGCATCCATACATGACATGAAATAAAAAAAATCATGCACCCTGTTTTAATTTGATCATTTTGAACATATGCCCTCTCAACTGAAAACCAAACCTGCTAACTACTGTTCATCTACACTCCCTGCATGCTATCTCCCTACAGAGATCCTTACTTACACTAAAAGATATACTAACAGGTTTTGAGGATCCTTCGGAAGCTTACAGGGTTTTTGTTGACAAGTATATTTCAGTTTATAATAAATGTTTCCTGTTAAAAAGACGTAAGGCTAAAAAGTTAAATCTTCAGAAACCCTGGCTCTCTAAAGGGCTCCTAAAATCAGTAAGGAAGAAAAATGCATTATATAAGCATTATTTGAATAATCCAATTCCTGAAAATAAGCATATTTATAAGAAGTACAAGAACAAACTTAATCATTCATTGAAGATTGCTAAGCGACTTCATTATGTTGAACAAGTCGAAAGGGCAAAATCAAATATAAGGGCACTTGGAAAATCCTTAATGAAATCTTGAATAGAAGAAAAAGTAAACGACCTCCCCCTCTGTTCAGAACTGACTCCCGGAATCTATCTGATCCACACAAGATAGCTGACCATTTTTGCAGGTATTTTTCTAATATTGGTCCTAACTTAGCCAGTAAAATTCCAGTTTCTGATAAATCTCACAGGTCTTTTCTGCCTGAGAGACTGTTAAATTCAATTTTTTTTTGAGGAAGTGGATGAGAATGAAATCATTGAAATATGTGGTAGTCTACGCTCTGGTGCAGCTGCAGGCTATGATGGCATACCAATGAATGTAGTTAAGCAAACTATAGATCTAATTGATTATCCGCTAAGATACATTATAAATTTATCATTAAGGTCCGGTATTGTTCCTGATAGTTTAAAAATAGCTAACGTTATTCCCCTGTTTAAATCTGGTGATCATGATATTTTTACAAATTACAGACCAGTGTCAATATTACCTGCTTTTTCAAAAATTCTTGAAAAAGTGGTATATAATCGTCTTCTTAAATTCCTTAATAAATTCAATATTCTTTCAGATAATCAATACGGTTTTCGAAAACATCACTCAACTGCTTATGCTCTGACTCACTTAAATGATAAAATTTCATCTGCTATTGACAATAAAGAGTATACTGTGGGTATATTTATCGATTTGTCGAAAACCTTTGATACGGTTGATCATTGTATTTTACTCGAAAAACTAGAGCATTATGGCATTCGGGGTTCAGCGTTGAACTGGTTTGCCAGTTACCTTAGCAGTAGGTCTCAATTTGTTAATTTCAATGGCTATCGTTTATCTACTTGCCAGATTAGGTGTGGTGTGCCTCAGGGCTCTATTTTAGGTCCTTTGCTTTTCCTTATTTATATTAATGATATGTAACGTATCAAAGGTTTTACACTTCATTCTTTTTGCTGACGACACTAACATATTTTTTTCTCACAAGGATGAGCTTTTTCTTTCACAAACGCTAAATTCTGAGTTACGATCTTTATCTGAATGGTGCAAAGTCAACAAGCTTTCCATCAATCTAAAAAAATGTAATTTTATGATCTTCAAACCTAGGCAGAAAAGGCGAAAACCTGATATATCTGTTGTTTTAAACAATCATGATATCGTACAGGCTAAAGAGGTAGTGTTTTGGGGGGTGATTCTCGATGAGAATCTTTCTTGGAAACCGCATATTTTAAATGTTTCTAGAAAAATTTCGAAGTCTATTGGTATCATATATAAATCAAGCTTTTGCCTTTCTGCTGTGAGCCTACGTACTCTGTACTTTAGTTTAGTTTACCCTTACCTAGTTTACTGTATTATAGTGTGGGGATCGACTTATCAAACCAATCTTAAGCGCATAATTACGTTTCAGAAAAAAGTTATAAAAATTATTTCACTGACAATCTTTTCAGAGATCATCAAATTTTGAGATTTAATGATATTTATTTATTTCAAACTGCTAAGTTTATGTTTCTGTATACCAAAGGCTTGCTTCCCAATACCTTTTATAATATGTTTACTCTTACAAACCAAATACACTCTTATAACACTAGGAATTCTAATTGCTTTTATATTTTCCCATGTCGAACAAACATTGATTCGTAGATTTTCTATTCGTTTTCGAGGACCTCAGTTTTACAATTCACTTAATCAAGAAATTCAGAAGTGTGAGAGTGTTCGTTTGTTTAGTAAACTGCTTAAAGAATTTCTTCTTGCAAATTAGGTTAACGTTGAGCTGCTACTTGTTTCGCTTTTCAGTGTGTCTGTCTTTTGTTTGTCGCTGCTTTTTATATATAAATATGCTTCAAATATGATTTCGAGTGTTTTTGTGTAGGCAATACTCAAGGTGATTCTAACTGTTGTAATCTGTATAATTTCACAACTTATTTTTTTTCTGCATTCGACATTGCCTATCTATTCTGTTTCATTTTGAGGGAGCTCATAGCTCATAAGCCCAGTGGTTTGATTATGAGCTTCCTCGCCATTTTATTTCAAATTTCATAATTTGTATCTTATATTTTATCTCTTATGAAATGGCAAGTAAACTGAACTGAACTGAACTGAACTAACGTTCCATGAAAAAGGATCAAAGATCAAAAACCGACTAAAAGTGTCCCATAGCTGCAGTTACCATACCAAGGGTAGGGGTATAAAAGTTTATACAGGATCTTTCTTTTCCAATTCCAGCGCTTTCGGTGAAAGTTGCAAATTTGGTGACCTGTGTTCGGCAGTCATGTGCCAAGCTGCAGTGTTTTAAATCAGTTATTGTTCATGATGTTTCTTTAAGTGAAATAACCATTGGCATAAGATACTATTAACTTACAATTTGCCTCTCTTACCATTAAGCAGTGAAATGTCACGTGCGTCTTTAAATTCATGATTCAGCAATAGCTAGGCAGCCATTTTTTATTATTTTAAAAGTGAACAGGAATTCATGCTTAAAAACAATACAGGAGTACCCCCTGGGTTACCAGTAATTGCTACCTCACTCTATATCAGTAAGTTTAAACACCCAGGCCCACTGACAAGGCAACTCATCAATTGTCAGTTGTGGTACACTAATCACCATTCCAGTGTAATGTGACAGGGGCTTCCAAGAGAGCTTGACATCTGGTAAGCCCAGCATAGTAACAGTTGTTCCTGCTGAAGGAATGGGTGCAGTTAGCTTCAGCATGCCATTAGAAGGCCACTCCAGTGATATGGCATAAACAGCATCTGCCTTGCTAGTGTACCTGGAAACAAATTCAAGGAGAGCCTAAGATCACTGAACAGCCACTTATAATAAGAACAGATTTTTCTTGATTTAGAATTCATCTTCACAAAATCGCACACTTGACTAAATTGAATTATACAACAGACGGTGTAATTAGCTTGTCTTTTGATTGGTCTAGACGAGCTTGCAATTAAAGTATAAATACATGAATGACATCATGAGTCAAAGAAAATGAAAAAAAAATGAGTAAGTCAAACAGATTCCTTTTCTATGTGCATGTGCTCTCTGATAACAAACAATTAAAGGATATAAAAATATGGTAAGAACATCAGGCGTGCTTCTTAGCTGGGGCTAGTAGCATATGTTTTTGTTCTAACCTGAGACATACAGTGCAGCTCAAGGGTAAGCATCCATCTTAATGCACTTCAAACACGTTAGTTAGAATTAATGCGTTAACATGAGTCTGTTTATCTAACGCGCTTAGAACTGATTAGTATGTATGAGCTAGCCCATTGTTCTTGGTTCGTTGTTCGATAACAAAGCGAGTTTTATCATGTTTCAACTGCACCATTAAAGTAATAGCTTGTTGCAGAAAATCGAAAATCAAAACCCCCCCCCCCCCCCCCCCCACGACTGCTTGCATAAATTTCAAATGAGTGACAATTGAACTGTTACTATTGATGATTCTATCAATATTCAATTCTGTTCAGCTTTCTGTTAAAAAATATAAGCAGTTTGGGAGCATTATTTATCTTTTGTTTCTGGAAACAAAGCTCGACAGAGGAAACCTTAAGCAGAAAATAACAAAAGAGAAAGCGCGCTTCAATAATGCGCTTTCAAATGCATTAAGCAAAAAACGTGTGTGTTTTACATGTCCATTGGTCAAATACCTTTGAGCAGTACTGTGCAAGGTTTGGGGGTAAGTATTGACAGAAAGAGTACACTGTGCATTGGCACAACAGTTGATGGCATCATTTAAATAAATAAGACAAATTAGATAGACGATAATAATAAATTCTTAATACTCATTATCATCATCATCATTGCTATAATTAATCAACATACTGGTAACAATTTATTATAATAATTATTAATCTTATTATTGTCATTGTTAATTGATTTTTGAGTGCTGAGAATGTAGGAAATAATAACCATAGATGCAGAAATGTCTTTGTATGTCAGTGACAAAATATTAATTGTCACTTGTACATAAAATGGTGAAGACAATGTTAATACTGAGGCTTAATGTTATAAAATTGGAACTTGAGGATTACAATTTAACAAAACTCAGTTTCTCACCACATGTCAGGGGTGTTGGTATCATTCTGCACCCTCCATGGCTTGGTTGCATAGATAGCTTCACCATTAACCCTCAACCAGTCTCCCATCTGCTCAAGTCGATCCTGGAAAATAGGATCAATTCTGCCATCTGCTGTAGGTCCTATGTTCATGACCAGGTTTCCACCACAACTAAGAAAATACAAAGAAATATGAACCATGGGTGACTGGCAAGTGTGTGCCCAATCAGATAGATTGAACAAGCCAAGTGGCTCACCATGTGTACGCTACAGGTCAAATTTGATTTGAGGTTAATTTTGATTTAACCTAGGTTGAAATCAAAATTAACCTGAAATCAAATTTGACCTACAACATGTACATTGATTAATAATGGTAATTGAACTGAGTGGAGTGCAATAATTGCATAGGTGATCACATGATTTTGCGTGCAATTTGGAATAAATAAGCATGAGTAAAGTTTTTCAAAGACCAACAAAATTGCACGAGCCTGTGGGGCAAGTGCAATTTGGGAATAAATTGCACTGTTGAGAGCCAATCAGATTGCAAGTCACAGTGATTTCATAATGGTGTAATAAAGTTGGTAAACTGTCAAACGGAAGGAGGAAACATAATAACATTCACCTCACAACACCTGCCAGTTGAGCAGTTAACTCATCCATTGTGAGAAAATCAGACAAAACTGTGTTTCTGCGGTACCCCCAGGACATCTTGTCAACTGTCATAGCATCTTCCCACTTGTGATTCTGTAAAACACCTGCCAATAAAGACATGAAGCAGTGTGATTAAATAGCAGTTGCATACTTAGTGTGAATCAAATAAAACAGCCTGCGACACAACCTGATTATAAAATCAATTTTAATAGATTGAGAGTTTAAACAATAACATGCAAAATGTTAACATGCATTAACGCCTGTGTTGCAAATGGAGGTTGGGTGCTCAAGGATCTGGTGACTGGTACCAACGACCCAACCCCCGGTCGGTGGAACACCCATAAGCCTGCCCTACCCGCAACCCAGCCACGAGCCCCACCCGACACCCCAGACCCCAAAACAAGCACCCATCACACTGAACCATAAGTTCAATGGAAAAACAATCCCCAATAGGGGGAGGAGGGAGGGGAAATACTCGAAAGCCCCGCAAACACCAACACACCAAAATGCTGAGCTAAACAAAACCACAAGGACAAGCGACGGCGCACGCATAATAATTATGCAAAACGAACCGCTGACCGCTCAAACTCCCAGAAGACGCCACAGAGAGGCCCAACATGCAAATAACACATACACACGCTAAATAACACAGCAGGCAACGCCTCCAAAATACTAATAACGCACTAACGCTAACGCCATGCCACGCCACAACAAACAGAGCAACTTGCTCCTAGTTGTTAACTAAGTTAAATTGCATTTAACCCTATCAAACATTTTATAATGACAACAGTGGCTGTAAACTGCTTGTTGAATAATTCATATTCTCTTTTATCTCTGATGCTTTTTGCCTCAATAATTAAGGGGTGAGAATTGTGCCAGGATTTTGGTTCAGAATAAAATGCCTTTTTAGGGTTATATACAGAACTTCCTGGACTTGAAGAATATTATGGCTGCTTTTTAAAAGCATACAATGTATTTCATCACAACACCTTTACAGCCATTACAGTTTAAATAGCTCATATTGTCTGTCTGTTCAAGAAAAATTTTGGTCTCCTTCAGGGACTTAATTCAAATTTTCCAGCAAGGACATGTGAGATGCCCCCATGGCGTGGTTGTCTGAAAATCAATTGCGTAGAACTACTAATTTTAAAATAAAAGCTATTTGAAGAGTATGAAACAAGAGCATACCTGGGTTATATCTGTCAGCACAGGTGAATGCACCTCCATGTTTACACCTATCGCCAGAGCCCCAGCGATCATTCACCAGAACAGTATCTTTTACAGGACTGACGTATGAAACAAAAACATTCACACACATGGTCAAAACAAATGTGAACCATGACCCATTAACCACCTAATTGCAGAGAAAAGGACGAAAACATCAACCTGTTCATACAATATCTTAATCACATCATTCTTCCTTCTATAGCCCTTAGGTTCTCTTAACTTTAAACTGGATGAGAAGTTGGGGATAGTTCTTGGAAGTAGTACCTACAGTGCACAGAATATTCTACTGATTGATGATTGACAGTGGACAGGATTGTCAACATCATGTAAGGTGAAGGGGGGGGGAGAGTAAGAGCTAAAAAAGGAGGGGGGTAGCTGAGTGGATTGGCCTCTGAGTTGGATGGGCTAACTGACTCTACTCATGCCTATTGTGAATTTAGTCCTCAGTTTGCTATGAGGCTGCCATTCTGCTCCTTAAATTCTTGGTTTTCCCGTTATGCCATTAAAAACTAAAATTAAAAAGTAAACAGATTTTTCAGTTTTTATCCTTATGAGGTGAAAGACATTTTAAAAATATGTCATTTGGTTTGCTTGTTTCCAGCTTGGTAGCATGCTCTGTTTTGGAAATAAAGCAGCTTGAATTTCAGATTTTTTTCACAGCATGGGACATAAGATGGTTGCTGAGAAACAAATGACATACATGTACATGAAAAGTCGATTCACCTTGTGTTTTTGAGGTCTGAATGACCAATATGTCAACAGAAGTGTATACATTAATGTTTGCCGGTTCAAAAGTAAGATGAAACACTTTCACTCAACCAAAGAAAACTCCAAATGTTTCCAGCCGCCATGTTTGTACCCCTCAGAGGATCAGCAATATGGCCACTCCATACTAAAGTCTGTAATTTTGAGTGGTAAATTTTGCCGAATAACTTAAGTATGTGATATCGCACAGCCCTGAGAGTTTGACAGGTCATTTACTTGTTTTCCACAATACCTCATTTTCGTGACTTTATTTATTGAAAGATAAACGATCGTAATTCAAGAATGGGTCATGCAATTGCCCCTTCAGATAACCCTTACCTTAAGTTTCCTCCCAATTTCCACAGAACCATTCTCCACTTCCCTTAATTTAGTCTCACCTGTCGTTGTACAGCCATGAAAGGAATTCTTTGCTTTTCCAGTACGTATCCTTGGCCTCCCACTCCCCATCAGACCAGATGTACTCTGGTGCATATTTATTAACAACATCATACAACTGAGGGAGCATAACACTCTAAAAGATAAAATATTCACAGAAATTGAAAATCAGCAAGTGATACTGTATTCTTTCATATAATTTAAGCCCTAAGATCAAAATTTAAATTCTCATCTTTTGCCCTTGCAAATTTCCTAAAGAAGAAGTCATCTTGAGTGATCCTATCTTAATTCTTGTGACCACTCTGTTTTATAAAGTGTTGATGTTACAAGGAGAAATTTGATGTTGACCACACTCTCAGACAATGTATTCAAATTAACAACCTAACCTGGTTAGACTGATGTAGATGTGAAAATAATGTGTTGTTTCAAAAACATATCCATACCCCTTCTGCGAAAGCGATATGCTCTGACCTTACACTTAAGACATTGTGCAAACTAAACTGAAGTAATAACTAGTAACATCAATAACTTACATCAACATAATCTTGAGTTTCAAAATTATTTTCTTTGTCTTTGAGGTAAAGAGGGTGAAACCACTCAAACAGAGAATAGTACAAGCCAAATGTGATGTTAGTACGGGACCTGATGGCTTTTGCAAGATCACCTGCAAATTGAACACCAACAATAATTATTATTTATTTTGAAATACATGCATTTTTTTGATCAGTGACGATTCTTACCCACAAGATCCCTGTGAGGACCATTATCCACAGAGTTCCAGTTCCAAGATACATTTGATCGCCAGTTTGTCCAACCTTCATGGTGCTTACTGGTCAAAACCATATACCTGTGAAATCCAACAAAATTAAAGGTGCTTACGAAAAGTCAGAACTGGCCAGCCAGACCAGCCATTTTGAAAAAGAAATATGCTTTTTGCAAAAAGCCGATCACTGCTATGCTTACTAATTAAAGAATTAATATACTGATCTGAATAGACAGTTCTGATTAATAGTGGAATTCCCTTTACAAATGGACTGGTCTGGCCGGCCAGTACTAACTAGTGGTAAGCACCCTGAGTTATTGACACCCCCAAAAATTCTAACTTAACTAAATAATTTAAGACCAAGAGCTACTAACAGACCATATAATTCACATAATTATGTGTATTCCTATACAAGATCATTGCGAGGAACAGCTGAATACCTCTCCTATGGAGGGTTTTTTGGTTTGCACTCCCCATCCCCCTGGAAATTTCAATACTTCATGCTTTTGCCAACCCTCTCCCCCTTGAAATTTCCATTGACCTTCTGTTGGGAAGGCATGAATATTTCTGGAAGTGCACATTGTATTTTGCTCCTAAAAGTAGATGTGTTGTTTGTCGCTGTTTTATCATGGCCTTTGTGTCTTAATGTGTTGTAGGTCTAACCTTCGTAATATTGACAAAAAGCTTTTAATCCTAAGTTAATTAAATTTGACTGACTTGAATAATGGATTGGAAAAATCATAAGTAAGAAATCACATAGCCTCCCTAAAGTTATGAAAGCTTTCGATAACAATTACCCCTGTCTGTGTAGGCCCTGAGTCTCTATTTTTCCAGTGTTAGACTTAATTATCCCTGAAGAATACATGGTTACCCTAAACTTTCTCTCTTTTTTTTTCAATACCCCTTATCCACAAGCTACTCTTTGGCATAAATGTCATAATCTACCCAAAAATACCTTTGTATTATGCATGGTTCAGTTCCAGCTGTAACCATGCACACCCCCTCCCCCCCCCTCCCCCCCCAAAAAAAGTATTTGAATATTTTGGTTCGCTGCAAATGTGGTTCTGTTAAATGTTTATTTTCTTGTGCTTCTGCAAAGCATCACATAAAAACGTTTAACAGTACTTAATACTTTCATCATAGTTTTATAAATGAAAATTTTATCTGAAGTACCTAACTTTTTCTTTTTTGCACAGCTATGGAAAATGGAAAATAATGGCATTCTAACTTTAAAAAAATGAGACATTAAAAGGGCCATAAGCGTGAGCTAGCATGAGATCAAAGTTTACAACCCACAGGTGAGAGGTGTGATTTGGAAGGTATACTGATTTTTAAAACTACTAGATTTTACATGTTACTAATATTGTCAATAGTACTGACATGCATATTGGGCTTCAGTATCGTAATTCAAGACTTCACGACTCTCAGTTAAAGAACTGACTGCGCGACAATCCACTAAAATCAAAATACTAGCAATCTCAGAATACCCAGCCACTCGCAAGGTGCATTACTTTGAAACCTGTGGTCCGCGCTACCACACTCAACACATGAATGAGTAATGGGTCTAAGTATTAAACTGGAGTGCTACCGCGGTCCGCAGTCCCGTAGTGGATGAATGAGTAATTGATCTAAGTATTAAACTGGAGTGCTACCACGGTCCGCAGACCCGTAGTGGATGAATGAGTAATTGATCTAAGTATTAAACTGGAGTGCTACTGCGGTTTGCAGTCCCGTAGTTGATGAATAAGTAATTGATCTAAGTATTAAACTGGAGTGCTACCATGGTCCGCAGTCCCGTAGTGGATGAATGAGTAATTGATCTAAGTATTAAACTGGAGTGCTACTGCGGTTTGCAGTCCCGTAGTTGATGAATAAGTAATTGATCTAAGTATTAAACTGGAGTGCTACTGCGGTTCGCAGTCCCATAGTTGATGAATAAGTAATGGTCTAAGTATTAAACTGGAGTGCTACCGCGGTCCGCAGTCCCATAGTGGATGAATGAGTAATTGATCTAAGTATTAAACTGGAGCGCTTCCGCTGTCCACAGTCCCGTAGTTGCAGGTTCTATGCTGCCACCTAAGACAACCTCCACATTGAAGGGCTACTTGGCGTGGCCGTACGACAGAATCACAGCTAATGCATTTATCCATAGTTGAAGAAAGATGATGAAACCGAATAGCGAATAACTAATAGCGAATATCCAATAACGTTGTTGGTTTTGTGAGCCCTTGAGCTGGAATGAACATCTGAATGGAATTTCATCTTTTTATATTCCTCCCCGGATCAAAATGGTAGACGGGGTTAAATAACATGTTTTGATTGGTCAACAAGTGGATGGTTTTAACAAAAGAGTGACGCGTGATATGTGAGTTATTCATTCATATTCTAATTCCACATCCTCGATTTGAATGTCTATAGGGCGCACCGGGGAAATTTAGAGACAAGTGTTTATCGCAAACCCACGCATATCGACAAATATCTCGCATTTGACTCTCACCACCCTATCTGCCACAAAAAAAATCCGTAACCAGAACTTTGCTCACGAGGGCTGATTGTTTGCCATCTTCATGTGATTCTAGGGCCAAAGAGTGAAAATATGTTTTTGACGTCCTAAAGGTCAATGGCTACCCAAACACTTTCCTCCGTAACTGCTTAAAACCAGTTACTCCTTCTCTTAACACCTCTGGGGACAAGGTTTTGGCTACAGGGTTTGCCGTCATCCTGTACATCCGCGGTGCTACAGAACCCATTAAGAGAGTTTTGTCTAGCCACAATGTTAAAGTTGCACAAAAACTTTTTCAGACGTTGAGTCATATTTTTGCCAAACCTAAAGATCCTTTGTTGAAAGAACAACGAACTCACGCTGTTTATTCTATTCCATGCAATGACTGTGATCATGAGTACATCGGACAGACCAAGCATCAGCTTGGCACGCGTTTAAAAGGGCATCAAAAAGCAGATTTTCTTTGCAAAAAGGAAAACTCCGCTTTGTCGGAGCATGCTTGCCAAACCAACCATACAATAGCGTGGGATAATTCCAAAATTATCACCACTAACCGGCGATACCATCAACGGCTTTGTTTGGAAGCTTGGCACATCAACTCCGCCCACGCTCCTTTAAACCGTGACGATGGCGGCCTTTTACCTGACACCTATTTACACCTCATCAAAACAAAAGGTCGTTAATTACGGTAGTAAGCGTATAAAAGGGTCCTTTTTGCAACACTAGATCACCCCTGATGAAGACACTAGACAGGAGTGTCGAAACGTTGGGTGGTGAATTGTAACTTTTTAAGTTACATTCATCAATTTTCAAACCAGAGTAGCATCAAACTTTGTCTGATTGTCCACCTGGTTGCAGTGTGAACTTGAACATACCCAAGGTGTTATTGTTTCAAGCTCAATATTCTCGCGCGTGCCTCAAGTAAATGTTTTAAACAGGATTCATTGTAAACTTTTGAATCTGATTTGCCACATATTGTGTTTATTTTCAGTTTAAGGGAAAACGAAATTTCATTAATGTCGTTTCCTAGCTTATACAAGAGTGTTGTATGTGCCGAAAATAATAACATTTTCAGTTTCAGTAACTTAAGTCGATGACATACGGAGTTACATAAGGTAAGATTAATTTAACTCGGTTAAACCTAAGGGGCGAACTTGAATATTGGGGGCGAACTCGAACGTGGCAAACTCGAATTTGGGGGGGGGGGGGGGGGGGCGAACTCGAACGGGGCGAACTCGATAGGGGGCGAAACCGGCTATTAACAAATGGCCCGATTTATACTATAGACGGATCATCCGTCTGGGACGAACTTGGGCAAAGAACGATAGTTCGTCTGATAATTCGTCTGCGTATCCGTCTGCGGGCAAACAGACGGATCATCCGTCCAGACGAACTATCTGGATAATTCGTGATCATCGACGAATCGTTGTTTTTCAGTCTTTGAGTAGTATGCAAACTAGTTGACTGCGGGACTGCGGTAGCGGGTTTTTAAGTTCTAGATTTTAGTGGCCGGGTATTCTAGAAAATAAGGACAACAGCAGCCCAAAAGATTAAAAGAAACGAATACAAACCTTGCACCAGATCTCGCCAAGAGATCGGCCCACTCATTTGGATCGAAAAATTCAGCTTTGAACATCGGCCCAAAATCCGCGTACGAGAACCCCGGACGATAGTTTTTGTTCATGAAATCGATGTATTCTTGAATGTTTTGTCCTTTCCAATGCCACCAAAACCACTCCGCCAAATCCAAGCCAAAACTCGGAACAGAATACACTCCCCAGTGCATGAAAATCCCAAACTTTGCTTCATCAAACCAAGCAGGGATTGGTCTCGAGTCAAGTGATTCCCAAGTTGGCTCGTATCTCGTGGCTTTCGCGTCAAATAACTGGCTTGCAATCAAGAAAAAAGTTACAATTTCCGTAAGCATTCTGTGCACGTCTGATGAGTTGGAGGAAAACTAGAATTATGCAGCTCACTTCCGGTACGTTACTGAGAGCAACACTAATCTTGCAATGCATCTCGGGGCTATCACGCAATGAGTCTCGAGACCGTCTCGAGATTTCTTGCCTGAGTTCGCCCGATTTGCTACGGCTTGCAGTTTGGTTTCTGAGGTACACTCGGTATTTCTTCGGGCCGTCGAGTTACAGTCTTCGTATTGCCGTCGGACAGCGAGCGCCACCGAATGAATGCTCGGCTAATCACATGGCAGAAAAAACCATAATATTCGTTTCGCTGAGGTGTTGTGGACTTTTCAGTTGTTTTCACGGTAAGTATCATTATGAATCGCTTTAGATTTTTTATTGAAAGTTGTCAGAGCTTTCAAACTGGGTAAGATTTCCGCAGAGGTTCCTACATTATTTATGCATGCAGTCTTTTGTTTTTCGGAAACAACAGAAGTAACAACAGACGCTCTTTGGGGCTGGCTGCATTGATCAGGTCTCCTCCTATTTGGAGGGTGCTGAACAAGTTCCGTTGCGAGCTTTTACCAAACAATGAAGCCCTGCAATGGGCAATATTATCGACCGAAAGCCTCTTACGGCGGGTAGTCATGCTAGCGTTTCGCCTATGTACTGTATGGCGTATGGGATATGAACAGTCCAACCCCCACTGCCTGATGGCTGTACGGCTTTGGGGAAAGATACAGCCTATTATTGGATTGACCGAATGCCTTGTATGGCGGGTGAATAATCATTTGACATGCGCAAGTGATGAACACGAGTTGTATTCTGCCTTAATGCTGTCAGTCAGAGTATGGCAAGCCAATTGTAGCAATATTCAATAAATGGATATTTCAATTCAAAGAGTCTATTTTAGTTCCAATTCAACACATAAATTTAGGTTCAATAAACTTTTTTTTGGTTCAACCTCCGATTTTGCATTCAACCACTTTTTTTTAGTTCAACTCCCGATTTTACATTCAACACTTTTTTTTTGGTTCAACTCCCGATTTTACATTCAACACTTTTTTTTTCGTTCAACCCCCGATTTTACATTCAACACCTTTTTTTTGGTTCAACTCCCGATTTTACATTCAACACCTTTTTTTTTGGTTCAACTCCCGATTTTACATTCAACACATTTTTTTTCGTTCAACCCCCGATTTTACATTCAACACATTTTTTTTCGTTCAACCCCCGATTTTACATTCAACACCTTTTTTTTCGTTCAACCCCCGATTTTACATTCAACACATTTTTTTTCGTTCAACGCGATTTATTTTCGTTCAACTATTTATTGCACAGCGGTTGACCGAATGAAACTTCCCCCAGTCTTCATAGAGTCATAGCCCGCCATTTTGGAAAACAACTAGCAGTTCTCAGCACAAATGGATCGCTCGCCTCTTTCGAAGTTGTCGTCTTGCCTCGGAGAAGCTTCAGAGCTTGTGAAAAAGATTTTAGACGCAGAGACTGCTAGCTCTGAGACATCTCGGCCAGAAACTTCAAGTTCTAGTGGAAACCGAGTGTTTTCGGCATTGCAAAGAGCGAGGTCAATGCTAAACTCATCACAATCAAGTGCATCTGGTCTTGGCAAGCGGTTGAATAAGCGTGAGCGCTTACGAGCTACCAGCGGACTTATTCAACTCTCTCCTGAATCTTTTGAGGGGGATATTCGAAGGAATTTAGGCGAAGTAACGAGGGTGAAATTCCCTACTGTTGCAGACTCTGACTTTGTTTTTCTTAGAGCCATTAGAAGAAAGCTGTCGATTCCAGTGACCTGCGATTCATTTGCATACAAGCAGCTGAAAGTTGTGGCTGGTCAAGGGGCCATTTATGTCAAGCTTAAACTAGGTTTTGAATGCCTGTTAGAAAACAACGTGTACAACATGTATGCATTGTAATGAGGGGGTGGTATTTTATGATTAGTAATATTAATTCCTTCTGTTCCCCTAAATCCTTTCACTTTAAATTGCTGGAAGCGTATTATCTGGGCAACACAGACTGATTTTAATCGAATTGATATTAAACAATTTACTGTTACCGTAATCTCAATGGTTATAATAACCCAGTACGACATTTAATCTTAATCTGTTTTGTTCTATATTATCAGAAGTGTACTAAGGTGCATTCCTTTCGGATGATCCAAGATTGGATTAATCTGTTGATCAAGCATTGATCAGCATTTAGGGGAACAGAAGGAATTAATATTACTAATCATAAAATACCACCCCCTCATTACAATGCATACATGTTGTGCACGTTGTTTTCTAACAGGCATTCAAAACCTAGTTTAAGCTTGACATAAATGGCCCCTTGACCAGCCACAACTTTCAGCTGCTTGTATGCAAATGAATCGCAGGTCACTGGAATCGACAGCTTTCTTCTAATGGCTCTAAGAAAAACAAAGTCAGAGTCTGCAACAGTAGGGAATTTCACCCTCGTTACTTCGCCTAAATTCCTTCGAATATCCCCCTCAAAAGATTCAGGAGAGAGTTGAATAAGTCCGCTGGTAGCTCGTAAGCGCTCACGCTTATTCAACCGCTTGCCAAGACCAGATGCACTTGATTGTGATGAGTTTAGCATTGACCTCGCTCTTTGCAATGCCGAAAACACTCGGTTTCCACTAGAACTTGAAGTTTCTGGCCGAGATGTCTCAGAGCTAGCAGTCTCTGCGTCTAAAATCTTTTTCACAAGCTCTGAAGCTTCTCCGAGGCAAGACGACAACTTCGAAAGAGGCGAGCGATCCATTTGTGCTGAGAACTGCTAGTTGTTTTCCAAAATGGCGGGCTATGACTCTATGAAGACTGGGGGAAGTTTCATTCGGTCAACCGCTGTGCAATAAATAGTTGAACGAAAATAAATCGCGTTGAACGAAAAAAAATGTGTTGAATGTAAAATCGGGGGTTGAACGAAAAAAAAGGTGTTGAATGTAAAATCGGGGGTTGAACGAAAAAAAATGTGTTGAATGTAAAATCGGGGGTTGAACGAAAAAAAATGTGTTGAATGTAAAATCGGGAGTTGAACCAAAAAAAAAGTGTTGAATGTAAAATCGGGAGTTGAACCAAAAAAAAGGTGTTGAATGTAAAATCGGGGGTTGAACGAAAAAAAAAGTGTTGAATGTAAAATCGGGAGTTGAACCAAAAAAAAAGTGTTGAATGTAAAATCGGGAGTTGAACTAAAAAAAAGTGGTTGAATGCAAAATCGGAGGTTGAACCAAAAAAAAGTTTATTGAACCTAAATTTATGTGTTGAATTGGAACTAAAATAGACTCTTTGAATTGAAATATCCATTTATTGAATATTGCTACAATTGGCTTGCCATATCAGAGCTGGTTCTGTTACAAATTAAAATAAGTTTGTTATGTCCAATGCTGTCAGTCTTAACTTCAGGAAGGACATTGACAACAAAGCCAGTTGATGGGTCAGAAAATACTATTGTTTCTGCATCTAGTTTTGCATGAGCTTCACAAATTTCCCAGAAAGCACTCCTGTCTACCGTGTCACCCTCCAATCCACCCCACTCCACCCTACCCACAGCCATACACATACACACCAAGATCTAACTCGACAATAATTGCACTCTCGCATATTATTGTAAGATTTACTCTCGAGCATTTCCCTTCTCATTGAGAATTACTAGTAAATAGAATCTACTGTGATCGTACGGAACGTTCTAGATTCTCAGGCTTACCTATAAAAGCCGAGCTTGTAACAAGATATGTTGTTGTTGTTGAGTTGCTGGTCAGATATCAATAAAGGTGTATGTTGCAGAATACAAGGCGTCCCTCGCTACATCAGGGATAAAAAAATCAATATCAAAATATGTATAAATTATCACCAGTCATAAATTAGTAACCGGTGGAGGGCGAGTCGAGGCTAGTCCATTCCCCTTTCTAGCGCCTGCCATGCAGGCTAAGTTGAGGCCGGTCTACGATCATTTCGTTCCATGGTCAGTTCGTTCCAAGTCAGATTGTTCCAGGATAGAAGTCCGATCGTTCCACTTATAAATAGTGAGGGAAATCTTCTTCCTCAATAAAAATGTTAAGAAAAAAGTCCAACCTGACTTTGGTCGTGCTTAGTGGACGAAACGAGTTTACCGCGTTTATAGTAGGTTTCACGGTCGCAGACGTCATCTTGGAAGTGGGGCAAACAACGGCAAAATTTACAGTGAATGTATGGGAAAAATCGTGATTTTGATGCTCGATAACTTGGAGAAGGTTGATATTCTACAATTTCTATGAATTACAAACTAAAAATATTAGCTAAAAGAGGTAACCGATCAAATCTGAGAATTGTACTCTTACCAAGAAAGCAGCAAATTTAATTTTTATTTTTTATATATTTCTCTGTAAAGTGGAGCCGCCGTTCGCGGGAAAATTTAGAAGCATTTGTATGAAAAACTAAAAAGACGATTTCTCGCTTCTCAGAAAACCGATGCCCTTCAAATTTAATCGGTTAACTCTTTTAGCTAATATCTTTAGTTTGCAATTCACAGAAATTGTAGAATATCAACCTTCTCCAAGTTATCGAGCATCAAAATCACGATTTTTCCCATACATTCACTGTAAATTTTGCCGTGTTTGCCCCACTTCCAAGATGACGTCGGCGACCGTGAAACCTACTATGCCGATATGATTCTGTTTGAGAATTTTATTGACACCTCAGACGCTGTCCCGCACATGGAAGTCTTGCAATTTTCTTCGGAAATAACACCTTGTTTGAAATTCAAGTGTACTTTTTAATATAAGTTTTTAACTGCAGTTGATTACGTTGAATTTATTGCTGAAAACTTTACCTGTTCTGCCTGTTATCTTTGAAGTGACGCACAATGACTTAGTCTTTATCAGCAGGGAAATATTCAATCGATTGATCGACTATAAAAAAATGATCGTTCTAATCTCTTATTACACTAGTGGAGAAATTTATCTACAGTTATCCATCTGTGTGGCATATACAGATCTGACTCTACCTGTATGTGACTGTATGTGTCTACCTGTATGTGCGATCTGACTTGGGATGATCTGACCATGGGGGGGGGGGGGGTCTACCCAAGGGAAATTGACTCCGCGAGCTTTTCCCTGGGTAGGGATTTTGACATTTGGGTGCTGCCCCGGGGTCGGGAATTTGACATGGCCGCCATATTGGAAGACTGAAAATGGTTACCCACGGGCGGGAATTTGACATTTACTAGGTGCCCAGGGGTGGGGAATTTGACTCGGGCTTCCTTGAAAATGTCAAACATTTTCAAATATAGCGTGGTATTCAGGTGAGGCCATAGACTGCTCGGAAACTTTTTGTATCAGGATCATTCAGTGAGGTCATATGCAGCTTAAAATGACACCAAACTCCCATTCGATGATGGTGAAAGATGGCGGCTTCACTGGTAATGTTTCCTTCGGTATTTTGAACTACCTTGAGGAGCGTGTACCCCGAGGGGGGCCCTACCTTAAAAGCCCTTTCCTTGGGCCCTGGCTGAGAAAAGCACTACCTTTAAAATGGCCTTTTTGGAAAAGGCTCTGCCTGAACTGGGTTTTACTTAAAAGGGCCTGTACCTCACAGCTTGCAATCAGGGGGGAAAGTTTCCTGCACAACACTTCACAGCAGCTAAGCAAGTCCAATGGATTCTTATCTTTCCAATTAAGCATAAAAGCCTATTCTGTGTGGTGAGATGAATTGGCCGATTAATTTTGCCAAAACCTCATGAAACAGAAGTAAAAAGGATCAGGGTCAGGCTGGTTATATGCTAACTTTGTGAATTCAGGCCTTCAAATGAAAACAAAATGTGTAGAACTAAGTTAATCGAACATACTGGTAATTACCAAGAGCTCTCAAGTCTTGCACATTGAGGTGAGACTAAGGCAAACGAATGCAACTTTACGCTCTCACACTGAAACTATTATTTCTCCACATAAGGTCATTCATGTTTAGGTTTTTTATTTAAACAGTTCATTTTGAGGTAAAAAATTGCTGCTAAGTAAATAATAAATAAGTACTTAATTCACCACTCCCTCAGAGAGGCTTTCTAGGGACAATGAAACAACGCAACTGAAAACAAAAGAGTTAAGAATCCCAACTGGTGGGAGACAGACCAGTTGGCTATTTACAAGGATGACCAAGGAGTTGAACTAGGCACTTACCCAGAACAACATCAGCTTGTGGCCAGAGCGGGATTTGAACCCAGGTCACTGCATTGAATTCCAGTGCCGTAAACCACTTGGCCATCCTACCTCCAGTCAAGTAACAACTTAATGAACCATCATTCTGGATATAATTAATTCACTCCATTTTCCCTTTGGACTGCCTTCGAAAGCTTTTAGACAGTAGAAATTCAGCTCAGAATATAAGAAAACACGTCTTAGCTAATACAAATTTTCCAAAATTCATTTTCTGGAGACTACTGGACATCATTTTGCTTGTTCACTGATGGAAAGCCACACAAAGTGGGTGAACTTGACATGATTACTAGTGACTTCAAGAGTCCTTGACATTATTATTGTATAAACTGCAGATAGATGCTGTCACAGGAGCTGATTTCGAAATTCACTGTACTCCTTAAGACAACCAGAAAAGAGATGGCAAGTTCAATGTATTATTATTTATTGCATCCATAAATGACATGGAATAAAAAAATTATGCACCCTGTTTTAATTTGATCATTTTGAACATCTGCCGGGCTCCCAACTGAAAACCAAACCTGCTAACTACTGTTCATCTACACTCCCTACATGCTATCTCGCTACAGAGATCATTACTTACACTAAAAGATATACTAACGTTCCATGAAAAAGGATCAAAGATCAAAAACCGACTAAAAGTGTCCCATAGCTGCAGTTACCATTCCAAGGGTAGGGGTATAAAAGTTTATACAGGATCTTTCGTTTACCAATTCCAGCGCTTTAAACTTTGACCATTTTGGTCACCATGCAACAAAACTTGTGGTGAAAGTTGCCAATTTGGTGACCTGTGTTCGGCAGTCATGTGCCAAGCTGTAGTGCTTTTAATTAGTTATTGTTCATGATGTTTCTTTAAGTGATTAACCATTGGCATAAGATACTATTAACTTACAATTTGCCTCTTTTACCATTAAGCAGTGAAATGTCATGTGCGTCTTTAAATTCATGATTCAGCAATAGCTAGGCCGCCATTTTTTTTATTATTTTAAAAGTGAACAGGAATTCATGCTTAAAAACAACACAGGAGTACCCCCTGGGTTACCAGTAATTGCTACCTCACTCTATATCAGTAAGTTTAAACACCCAGGCCCACTGACAAGGCAACTCATCAATTGTCAGTTGTGGTACACTAATCACCATTCCAGTGTAATGTGACAGGGACTTCCAAGAGAGCTTGACATCAGGTAAGCCCAGCATAGTAACAGTTGTTTCTGCTGAAGGAATGGGTGCAGTTAGCTTCAGCATGCCATTAGAAGGCCACTCCAGTGATATGGCATAAACAGCATCTGCCTTGCTAGTATACCTGGAAACAAATTCAAGGAGAGGCTAAGATCACTGAACAGCCACTTATAATAAGAACAGATTTTTCTTGATTTAGAATTCATCTTCACAAAATCTCACACTTGACTAAATTGAATTATACAACAGATGGTGAAAAGCTTGTCTTTTGATTGGTCTAGACGAGCTTGCAATTAAAGTATAAACACATGAATGACATCGCGAGTCAAAAAAAAATGAGTAAGTCAAACAGATTCCTTTCTCTGTGCATGTGTTCTCTGATAACAAACAATTAAAGGATAAAAAAATATGGTAAGAACATCAGGCGTGCTTCTTAGCTGGGGCTAGTAGCATACGTTTTTGTTCTAACCTGAGACACACAGTACAGCTCAAGGGTAAGCATCCATGTTAATGCACTTCAAACACGTTAGTTAGAAATGCGTTAACGCGAGTCTGTTTATCTAACGCGCTTAGAACTGATTAGTATGTATGAGCTCGCCCATTGTTCTTGGTTCGTTGTTCGATAACAAAGCGAGTTTTATCATG
The DNA here is from genome assembly GCA_948470475.1 of Galaxea fascicularis. Lineage (NCBI taxonomy): Eukaryota > Metazoa > Cnidaria > Anthozoa > Scleractinia > Euphylliidae > Galaxea > Galaxea fascicularis. The sequence continues at coordinate 7,450,227 of OX419340.1, read as the reverse complement.
TTTCAACTGCACCATTAAAGTAATAGCTTGTCGCAGAAAATCGAAAATCGAAAAACCTCCCGACTGCTTGCATAAATTTCAAATGAGTGGCAATTGAACTGTTACTATTGATGATTCTATCAATATTCAATTCTGTTCAGCTTTCTGTTAAAAAATATAAGCAGTTTGGGGGCATTATTTATCTTTTGTTTCTGGAAACAAAGCTGGACAAAGGAAACCTTAAGCAGAGAATAACAAAAGAGAAAGCGTGCTTCAATAATGCGCTTTCAAATGCATTAAGCAAAAAACGTGTGTGTTTTACATGTCCATTGGTCAAATACCTTTGAGCAGTACTGTGCAAGGTTTGGGGGTAAGTATTGACAGAAAGAGTAAACTGTGCATTGGCACAACAGTTGATGGCATCATTTAATTGAATCAGACAAATTAGATGGACGATAATAATAAATTCTTAATACTCATCATCATCATCATCATTGCTATAATTAATCAACATACTGGTAACAATTTATTATAATAATTATTAATCTTATTATTGTCATTGTTAATTGATTTTTGAGTGCTGAGAATGCAGGAAATAATAACCATAGATGAAATGTCTTTGTATGTCAGTGACAAAATATTAATTGTCACTTGTACAGAAAATGGTGAAGACAATACAAATGTTATAATACTGAGGCTTAATGTTATAAAATTGGAACTTGAGGATCACAATTTCACAAAACTCTGTTTCTCACCACAGGTCAGGGGTGTTGGTATCATTCTGCACCCTCCATGGCTTGGTTGCATAGATAGCTTCACCATTAACCCTCAACCAGTCTCCCATCTGCTCAAGTCGATCCTGGAAAATAGGATCAATTCTGCCATCTGCTGTAGGTCCTATGTTCATGAGCAGGTTTCCACCACAACTAAGAAAATACAAAGAAATATGAACCATGGGTGACTGGCAAGTGTGTGCCCAATCAGATAGATTGAACAAGCCAAGTGGCTCACCACGTGTATGCTACAGGTCAAATTTGATTTGAGGTTAATTTTGATTTAACCTTGATTGAAATCAAACTTAACCTGAAATCAAATTTGACCTATAACTTGTACATTGATTAATAATGGTAATTGAACTGAGTGGAGTGCAATAATTGCATAGGTGATCCCATGATTTTGCATGCAATTTGGAATAAATAAGCATGAGTAAAGTTTTTCAAAGACCAACAAAATTGCACGAGCCTGTGGGGCAAGTGCAATTTGTGGTCTTTGAAAAAATTTTCTCAGTGCAATTTGGGAATACATTGCACTGTTGAGAGCCAGTCAGATTGCAAGTCACAGTGATTTCATAATGGTGTAATAAAGTTGGTAAACTGTCAAACGGAAGGAGGAAACATAACAACATTCACCTCACAACACCTGCCAGTTGAGCAGTTAACTCATCCATTGTGAGAAAATCAGACAAAACTGTGTTTCTGCGGTACCCCCAGGATATCTTGTCAACTGTCATGGCATCTTCCCACTTGTGATTCTGTAAAACACCTGCCAATAAAGACATGAAGCAATGTGATTTAATAGCAGTTGCATACTTAGTGTGAATCAAATAAAACAGCCTGCGACACAACCTGATTATAAAATCAATTTTAATAGAGTAAGAGTTTAAACAATAACATGCAAAATGTTAACATGCACAAACATTTTATAATGACAACACTGGCTGTAAACTGCTTGTTGAATAATTCATCTTCTCTTCTATCTCTGATGCTTTTTGCCTCAATAATTAAGGGGTGAGAATTGTGCCAGGATTTTGGTTCAGAATAAAATGCCTGTTTAGGGTTATATACAGAACTTCCTGGACTTGAAGAATATTATGGCTGCTTTTTAAAAGCATACAATGTGTTTCATCACAACACCTTTACAGCCATTACAGTTTAAATAGCTCACATTGTCTGTCTGTTCAAGAAAAATCTTGGTCTCCTTCAGGGACTTAATTCAAATTTTCCAGCAAGGACATGTGAGATGCCCCCATGGCGTGGTTGTCTGAAAATCAATTGCGTAGAACTACTAATTTTAAAATAAAAGCTATTTGGAGAGTTCTGTTTAACCATGAAACAAGAGCACACCTGGGTTATATCTGTCAGCACAGGTGAATGCACCTCCATGTTTACACCTATCGCCAAAGCCCCAGCGATCATTCACCAGAACAGTATCTTTTACAGGACTGACGTATGAAACAAAAACATTCACACACATGGTCAAAACAAATATGAGCCATGACCCATTAACCACCCAATTGCAGAGAAAAGGACGAAAACATCAACCTGTTCATACAATATCTTAATCACATCATTCTTCCTTCTATAGCCCTTATGTTCTCTTAACTTTAAACTGGATGAGAATTTGGGGATAGTTCTTGGAAGTAGTACCTACAGTGCACAGAATATTCTACTGATTGATGATTCACAGTGGACAGGATTCACAACATCATGTAAGGTGAAGGGGGGGGGGGAGGGTAAGAGCTAAAAAAGGAGGGGGGTAGCTGAGTGGATTGGCCTCTGAGTTGGCTGGGCTAACTGACTCTACCCATGCCTATTGTGAATTCAGTCCTCGGTTTGCTATGAGGCTGCCATTCTGCTCCTTAAATTCTTGGTTTTCACGTGATGCCATTAAAAACTAAAATTAAAAAGTAAACAGACTTTTCAGTTTTTATCCTTATGAGGTGAAAGACATTTTAAAAATATGTCATTCGGTTTGCTTGTTTCCAGCTCGGTAGCGTGCTCTTTTTTGGAAATAGAGCAGCTTGAATTTCAGATTTTTTTCACAGCATGGGACATAAGATGGTTGCTGAGAAACAAATGACATACATGTACATGAAAAGTCGATTCACCTTGTGTTTTTGAGGTCTGAATGACCAATATGTCAACAGAAGTGTCTACATTAATGTTTGCTGGTTCAAAAGTAAGATGAAACACTTTCACTCAACCAAAGAAAACTCCAGATGTTTCCAGATGTTTTCCAGCCGCCATGTTTGTGCCCCTCAGAGGATCAGCAATATGGCCACTCCATACTAAAGTCTGTAATTTTGAGTGGTAAATTTTGCCGAATAACTTAAGTACGGGATATCGCACAGCCCTGAAAGTTTGACAGGTCATTTACTTGTTTTCCACAATACCTCAATTTTGTGACTTTATTTATTGAAAGATAAACGATGGTAATTCAAGAATGGGTGATGCAATTGCCCCTTCAGATAACCCTTACCTTAAGTTTCCTCCCAATTTCCACAGAACCATTCTCCACTTCCCCTTAATTTAGTCTCACCTGTCGTTGTACAGCCATGAAAGGAATTCTTTGCTTTTCCAGTAGGTATCCTTGGCCTCCCACTCCCCATCAGACCAGATGTACTCTGGTGCATATTTATTAACAACATCATACAACTGAGGGAGCATAACACTCTAAAAGATAAAATATTCACAGAAATTGAAAATCAGCAAGTGATACTGTATTCTTTCATATAATTTAAGCCCTAAGATCAAAATTTAAATTCTCATCTTTTGCCCTTACAAATTTCCTAAAGAAGAAGTCATCTTGAGTGATCCAATCCTTAATTCTTGTGACCACTCTGTTTTATAAAGTGTTGATGTTACAAGGAGAAATTTGATGTTGACCACTCTTATAGACAATGTATTCAAATTAACAACCTAACCTGGTTAGACTGATGTAGATGTGAAAATAATGTGTTGTTTCAAAAACATATCCATACCCCTTCTGTGAAAGGGGTATGCTCTGACCTTACACTTAAGACATTGTGCAAACTAAACTGAAGTAATAAATTGTAACATCAATAACTTACATCAACATAATCTTGAGTTTCAAAATTATTTTCTTTGTCTTTGAGGTAAAGAGGGTGAAACCACTCATACAGAGAATAGTACAAGCCAAATGTGATGTTAGTACGGGACCTGATGGCTTTTGCAAGATCATCTGCAAATTGAACAACAACAATAATTATTATTTATTTTGAAATGCATGCATTTTTTTGATCAGTGATGATTCTTACCCACAAGATCCCTGTGAGGACCATTATCCACAGAGTTCCAGTTCCAAGATACATTTGATCGCCAGTTTGTCCAACCTTCATGGTGCTTACTGGTCAAAACCATATACCTGTGAAATCCAACAACGTTAAGGGTGCTTACGAAAAGTCAGAACTGGCCAGCCAGACCAGCCATTTTGAAAAAGAAATATGCTTTTTGCTTGCTAATTAAAGAATTAATATACTGATCTGAATAGACAGTTCTGATTAATAGTGGAATTCCCTTTACAAATGGACTGGTCTGGCCAGCCAGTACTGACTAGTGGTAAGTACCCTGAGTTATTGACACCCCCAACAATTTTAACTTTACTAAACAATTTAAGACCAAGAGCTACTAACAGACCATATAATTCACATAATTATGTGTATTCCTATACAAGATCATTGCAAGGAACAGCTGAATACCTCTCCTATGGAGGGTTTTTTGGTTTGCACTCCCCATCCCCCTGGAAATTTCAATACTTCATGCTTTTGCCAACCCTCTCCCCCTTGAAATTTCCATTGACCTTCTGTTGGGGAGGCATGAATATTTCTGGAAGTGCACATTGTATTTTGCTCCTAAAAGTAGATGTGTTGTTTGTCGCTGTTTTATCATGGCCTTTGTGTCTTAATGTGTTGTAGGTCTAACCTTCGTAATATTGACAAAAAGCTTTTAATCCTAAGTTAATTAAATTTGACTGACTTGAAAAATGGATTGGAAAAATCATAAGTAAGAAATCACATAGCCTCCCTAAAGTTATGAAAGCTTTCGATAACAATTACCCCTGTCTGTGGAGGCCCTGAGTCTCTATTTTTCCAGTGTTAGACTTAATTATCCCTGAAAAATACATGGTTACCCTAAACTTTCTCTCTTTTTTTTTTTCAATACCCCTTATCCACAAGCTACTCTTTGGCATAAATGTGATAATCTACACAAAAATACCTTTGTATTATGCATGGTTCAGTTCCAGCTGTAACCATGCACACCCCCGACCCCACCCCCCCAAAAAATATTTGAATATTTTGGTTTGCTGCAAATGTGGTTCTGTTAAATGTTTATTTTCTTGTGCTTCTGCAAAGCATCACATAAAAAAGTTTAACAGTAGTATACTTTCATCATAGTTTTATAAATGAAAATTTTATCTGAAGTACCTAACTTTTACTTTTTTGCACAGCTATGGAAAATGGAAAATAATGGCATTCTAACTATAAAAAAATGAGGCATTAAAAGGGCACATTTTTTCAGGCCATAAGCGTGAGCTAGCATGAGATCAAAGTTTACCACCCACAGGTGAGAGGTGTGATTTGGAAGGTGTACTGATTTTTAAAACTACTAGTTTTTGCATGTTACTAATATTGTCAATAGTACTGACATGCATATTGGGCTTCAGTATCGTAATTGAAGACTTCACGGCTCTCAGTTAAAGAACTGACTGCGCGACAATCCACTAAAATCAAAATACTAGCAATTTCAGAATACCCAGCCACTTGCAAGTTGCATTACTTTGAAACCTGTGGTCCGTGCTACCACGCTCAACACATGAATGAGTAATGGGTCTAAGTATTAAACTGGAGTGCTACCGCGTTCAGCAGTGCGGTAGTGGATGAATGAGTAATTGATCTAAGTATTAAACTGGAGCGCTACCGCGGTCCGCAGTCCCGTAGCGGATGAATGAGTAATTGATCTAAGTATTAAACTGGAGCGCTACCGCGGTCCGCAGTCCTGTAGTGGATGAATGAGTAATCGATCTAAGTATTAAACTGGAGTGCTACCATGGTCTGCAGACCCATAGTGGATGAATGAGTAACTGATCTAAGTATTAAACTGGAGTGCTACCGCGTTCCGCAGTGCGGTAGTGGATGAATGAGTAATCGATCTAAGTATTAAACTGGAGTGCTACCATGGTCTGCAGTCCCGTAGCGGATGAATGAGTAATTGATCTAAGTATTAAACTGGAGTGCTACCACGGTTCGCAGTCCCATAGTTGATGAATAAGTAATTGATCTAAGTATTAAACTGGAGTGCTACCATGGTCCGCAGTTCCGTAGTGGATGAATGAGTAATTGATCTAAGTATTAAACTGGAGTGCTACCATGGTCCGCAGTTCCGTAGTGGATGAATGAGTAATTGATCTAAGTATTAAACTGGAGTGCTACCACGGTTCGCAGTCCCATAGTTGATGAATAAGTAATTGATCTAAGTATTAAACTGGAGTGCTACCGCGGTCCACAGTCCCTTAGTGGATGAATGAGTAATTGATCTAAGTATTAAACAGGAGCGCTTCCGCTGTCCGCAGTCCCATAGTTGATGAATAAGTAATTGATCTAAGTATTAAACAGGAGCGCTTCCGCTGTCCGCAGTCCCGTAGTTGATGAATAAGTAATTGATCTAAGTATTGGGCATTAACGCTTAAAGAACGAGGCAAACACTCCTCTGTTCGTTGTTTGTTGTGCGTATTAAGTTCAAGTGTAACGTACCCTTTCTCATGTTAGGCTGGTGGTGAATGGTAAATGCGAGGGTTTGCCAGACGTGCATTTTTAAATGCGAGGCCAAGACTTTTCGTGGTTTTCTATTGCGAGATTTAGGAAATATTAGTTAACCTTGCCTCCGTTTTAGTCTCGCCAGTTTAACGATGATGAATAGCACATAATCATAGGTTAATTTGAGATGAGAAGAAGTGTTCAAACGTGGCATAAGCCCCTTTCTTGGCTAAGATTACTATACATAAATGCATTTCAATAAGGTCCATTTTTAATGGCGTTCAAGTTACTAATGGTTTTAAATACAATGTAATGAATAATGTCGCGAAGTGTTGAAATGGAAGAGAAGTAGCTTGAAGTTTCGATTCAATACAAACTGTTAACAACAACTAAATGTCTTTGATGATTATGAATGAAATGATCTTTCCTTTTTAGAAAATGAATAAGTTAGTCAGCTAAGTCTTTAACTGTTATTGTGTTTGCGAAAGCAATAGACAAGAATCTGTTGTCTGACATTGTTCGATTCTATTCTGAGATGAAATTATTATTTTGAAGATAAACTCTTATGGGAACTGTTATATTATTATGTACTGGTTTTGTGAAAGCAATGTCAAACTCCTGTTCATTAACATCAACGCTACTTGGCCACGGGTTAGGCTTGCTCTTCACAAAAACCTTACAGGTGTTTCTCGCTCGGGGAATTCTGAATTCCACAATTCGTCCAAAGCCATCCTGAATCAAGGACTCTGTTGCTACTGTGTACTCGGTTTCAGCTATCGTACGTGCTGACCTTTTGCCATGTTTGAATGAGTGATACAACACCACAGGACCCTGGGTGAGGAGGATGTTGTCCCGGATTGTCTGACTGGTGGGCTGTTCAATGGTCTTGTCACAAGCAGTGTTGGTTATTTCTTTAAGAAACTGAAAAAAAAATGTGGTTGTCAAACTTTGCGTGCAGTAGTAAGAGAGGTACTTGTCGATCCATTGTTTTACATAAACATCAGACCTATCCTTTGTTTTTTTTTTGGCGCGAGTGTTGTGACAGATAAGAATTTGAGTACTGACCCTTACTCGACGTTAGAAGTTATTGGTAATGAATAGCAATGTTTGGGAGAACAACAGCGCATTTGTTGCGGCTCATAGATTGAAAAACGAGTTAGTTTACAACAGATATCTTCAGATCGGGGGCTAGTAGTTCGTGGCTAGTTGTCCATTATACTGGATGAGTATCTAGGGTTTTTTGTGATCTGTGCTCGTTACGAATTGGAATGAAGTGTGAATAAAGGTAAAACACCAATGAATAATAGAAGTGTGATTGTTAAAGATTGCTTATTGGTTTACCTGGCAGAGTATTTCCTTCTGCGACTTCAGATGATCCACGAAGGCTGCTGCATTATCCAGGGTCATTCTGGCTATTGTTGTTGGTGGTTGTGTCAATGGTACACCGGCCAGTAGTTCGTTCATTGTGTGATTGAAGACGTGGAGGGCGCAGGCAATTCGAGGGATGAGCTCTGGCATCTTTGATTTGGGCGGCACTTTTCCCTCTGTAATCAGTTCGTTCACTTCTCCCAAAAACCGATCCATTTTTTTCTCAGAGAAGTAGTCGGCCTTCCTCATCGAATGTGAATGCAGCCAAAGTGAGTATAAGCGCAAGAGGTGTGACTAGGTTGAAGCAAAACTACGTGAAACTGTAACAACTTATTTACCTGTCCCAGGATATCCAACAAATACAGTCAGGAGGTTGAGTGGCTGCTTGTGGGTGCTGGTGTCAACTCATACTTTGTTGCACGCCATTAGGAAGGCAGTGGTTGTCAACAATGAAGGAATGAAATATCCCTCCCAGCTTCCAAATCCATCTGTCTGATTGTGTTCGATTGAGTTCAGAAACCAAACTCAATTGCCGCACTCAATCGAACACAATTAAATAGATTTCATTCAATTGGCTCTGGTGAACCTATACAAAACAAGCCAAAACATGTGCGCTACACTCAGGGCTGAAGTAACTCGAGCTTCTAAGATCTGGTAATGGATTTTCTGTTTTACATAAATCGAAAATCGAACATTCGATTGGGTTTGATTGATTTTTTTCTTTTCAGAGAGTTCGATTTCGTTCAATTGCCGAACTCAATCGAGTTCAATTGAAATTTAGTTCGATTGGGTTCGATTTACTATGGGTTACTATGGGTATACTTTGGGTTCTCAGGGGTAAACGGACATTGTAGAGTCCCTTAACTCAGGTAAAAAAAAACATTAAAACCTCACCATAGGTTCTTCCTGTTGAAAACTGCTTCCAGCATCGCTGAACAACAGAGGAGATTGATCCATGTCAGCAAACTCCAAGGCAGTGCTTTGCATCACTGGTAGACCAGGGGGGCCAGATAAGGCGCATCATTCACAACTCCAGTCGATGTCTTCCTTGGCTTGTACAGCAGCGCGGTAATCTCTCTGTGATACAACCCGTGTTGCAGGTTCTATGCTGCCACCTAAGACAACCTCCACATTGAGGGGCTTCTTGGCGTGGCCGTACGACAGAATCACAGCTAATGCATTTATCCATAGTTGAAGAAAGATGATGAAACCGAATAGCGAATAACTACAGTAAGAGCGAATATCCAATAACTTTGTTGGTTTTGTGAGCCCTTGAACATCTGAATGGAATTTCATCTTTTCATATTCCTCCCAGGATCAAGTGGATGGTTTTAACAAAAGAGTGACGCGCGATATGTGAGTTATTCATTCATATTCTAATTTCACATTTTCTACTGTAACAAGGTGTTATTGTTTAAAGCTCAATATTCTCTCGTGTGCCTCAAGTAAATGTTTTAAACAGGATTCATTGTAAACTTTTGAATCTGATTTGCCACATATTGTGTTTATTTTCAGTTTAAGGGAAAACGAAATTTCATTAATGTCGTTTCCTAGCTTATACAAGAGTGTTGTATGTGCCGAAAGTAATAACATTTTCAGTTTCAGTAACTGAAGTCGATGACATACGGAGTTACATAAGGTAAGATTAATTTAACTCGGTTAAACCTAGGGGGCGAACTCAAAAATTGGGGGCGAACTCGAACGTGGCAAACTCGAACGGGGCGAACTCGATAGGGGGCGAAACCGGCTATTAACAAATGGCCCGATTTATACTAGAGACGGATCATCCGTCTGGGACGAACTTGGGCAAAGAACGATAGTTCGTCTGATAATTCGTCTGCGTATAAATACGGGCAAACAGACGGATCATCCGTCCAGACGAACTATCTGGATAATTCGTCGATGAACACGAATTATCCAGATAGTTGTTGTTTTTCAGTCTTTGAATAGTATGCAAATTAGTTGACTACGGGACTGCGGTAGCGGGTTTTTAAGTTCTAGATTTTAGTGGCTGGGTATTCTAGAAAATAAGGACAACAGCAGCCCAAAAGATTAAAACAAACGAATACAAACCTTGCACCAGATCTCGCCAAGAGATCGGCCCACTCATTTGGATCGAACAATTCAGCTTTGAACATCGGCCCAAAATCCGCGTACGAGAACCCCGGACGATAGTTTTTGTTCATGAAATCGATGTATTCTTGACTGTGTTCTCCTTTCCAATGCCACCAAAACCACTCCGCCAAATCGAAGCCGAAACTCGGAACAGAATACACTCCCCAGTGCATGAAAATCCCAAACTTTGCTTCATCAAACCAAGCAGGGATTGGTCTCGAGTCAAGCGATTCCCAAGTTGGCTCGTATCTCGTGGCTTTCGCGTCAAACAACTGGCTTGCAATCAAGAAAAAAGTTACAATTTCCGTAAGCATTCTGTGCACGTCTGATGAGTTGGAGGAAAACTAGAATTATTAATTTTTCGCGGACAGTGCACAAACAACTTGCAGCTCACTGCCGGTACGTCACAACACAGTTGGGGGCATAAATTATCTCTCAGGTGTAGTGTAACCTTCAGGAATGTTCTGGAAGTAGCTGTGTCGTGCTGAGTCAACCTCGGGGCTATCACGCAATGAGTCTCGAGATTTCTTGCCTGAGTTCGCCCGATTATAAATGCTACGGCTTGGTTTCTGAGGTACACTCGGTATTTCTTCGGGCCGTCGAGTTACAGTCTTCGGATTGCCGTCGGACAGCGAGCGCTACCGAACGAATGCTCGGCTAATCAGATGGCAGAAAAAACCATAATATTCGTTTCGCTGAGGGGCATATAATTCATGGTAGGACACCATATAGTCACCCATATGTGTATTTTCATTACATTACCCGATTCCACCTTTATTTAGGTTCATATACCCCATTCTACCTTCATTTGGGTTCATATCCCAATACAATTTGTACCTACATCTGCAATTGAACATTCAAGTTTCCAATTTCTCTACTCCACTTGTCGATTTGACATTGTTTGTTTCACGATTCAACTTTGTAGTTTGAAGTATTCGACATTCAAGTTTACGCAATTCAACATTCAACTTTGGAAGATGCATGTTTTTGATATCCAACCGCAAGCCTGTCATACGTATAGCGATGTAAATTTTTAAAATACGCTGTGGCTATATGGCCGGTAACCGGCCAAGGTGTTAAAAACACTAAATGGCCGGCAGTCCGAGATTTTTCTAAAAATTGTCGAATCAAAGAATCCTGGCTAATCCAAACCATCGTATGTCAATTAGGAAAAGTCAAGCGATCCTGAAATGATTTTTAAATCTCAAGTCCAGCGCTTGCTTAATATGCTGGGCTTATAGGACGAACCGTATTTCGTGACACTTAAAAATTTTTTTCAGGTCGACTGCCGGCCAAGGCTTCAAAAACACTAAATGACCGGCAGTCCGATAAAAATTGTAGAAATGATGGATAAATCCTACACAACCGGTTGCATAGCTGGCTGATCTTTGACAGTTTAAATTGACTGAAATTCTTCGATCTTGTACTGGGGCCGAGTAGGAGAGGACCCTGGGAACGAGGATTGAATTCCAGTGCTATAAACCACTTGGCCATCCTACCTCCAGTCAAGTAACAACTTAATGAACCATCATTCTTGACATAAGTAATTCACTCCATTTTCCCTTTGGACTGGCTTTGAAAGCTTTCCAACAGTAGAAATTCAGCTCAGAATATAAGAAAACACGTCTTATTTCCAAAATTAATTTTCTGGGGACTACTGGACATCATTTTGCTTCTTCACTGATGGAAAGCCACACAAAGTGGGTGAACTTGACATGATTACTAGTGACTTTAAGAGTCCTTAACATTATTATTGTATAAACTGCAGATAGATGCTGTCGCCGCCGCTTGGCCAAGTTGGTCGAGAAGCGCGGTGCGTGGAAATTAACTCGGTGATAATTACAAAGCCAAGGTCTTATGTGATTCGGTGACTAACAACGCCATTTATTGCAAGGTGACATCTTTAGCTGCCAAACCGTCACAGACTGTAAGGCTGGACGGGTGAAAAAACAGCTTAATTATCAACAGACTTGAAATCAAAACTGAAAACGGTCCAAAAAAAAAGTTTTCACGACTCTGTTCCTCGTGGAGCTGTGTATAAGTCCCGTATCTAAAGCATCATAGTATGTGACCTAGGCCTGTCACGAAATCTAGACGGTCGAGAGGCCGTTACAGATACTGTCACAGGAGCTGATTTCGAAAATTCACTGTACTCCTTCAGACAATCAGAAAAGAGATGGCAAGTTCAATGTGGTATTATTTATTGCATGCATAAATCATGCACCCTGTTTTAATTTGATCATTTTGAACATCTGCCCCACCAACTGAAAACCAAACCAGCTAACTACTGTTTATCTACACTCCCTACTTGCTATCTCCCTAATAATAATAATAATAATAATAATAATTTTTTTTTGTATTTTATTGTTTTTATTTGCTTACTATAATACTAATTTTACAGTTTTACATAAAAAAGGGAAACAAAAAAGGAACGACACACAAAAAAGGAAAAAAATAAGGGAAAAAAAGGAGGTAAAAAGGTCTATTACATTGTAAATACTCTACATACACATCACAAAAATACTAAATTAACTAAACTAAACAAGGTAGAAATTTGTTCCATTTTTTAAAATGTTTTTCCAATTTATTACTGGTAGTTGCGATTTTTTGTTCAATCTGGCAAGTTGCTTTAACCTTGGCTATGAGGACTTTTAGTGAGGGATGTATGACATTTAATTTACAGTTATAGATATAATACTTAGCTAATAAAATAATATGATTTACAACATGAAAGTCCTCTGCAACATGAAATACTCCAAAGAAAACATTTTCTAGTGTTAAGGATGTTAAGATTACCTTTTGTTCAGAAATCCAAGAAAAGAGCAACTGCCAGAAAGATTTCGTTACGTTACAATGAAAGAATAAATGCTCAGGGGATTCGACTTCTGTTTGACAAAAGGCGCAAAGTGGAGAGTTAATCATTTTAAATCTGAATAATTTTTCATTTGTAAAAACAATGTTATTTAACAGTTTGTACTGAAATTCCCTAATTTTTGTATCATGTGTGACGCTAAACGGAAGAGAGTAGATTTAATAATAATAATAATAATAATTTATTCATTTATAGTGCGCTTTTTAACATGCTAGCTAATCAAAAGCGCATTACAACAACAAATTACCTAAAAACTATTAATAAAAATATTGAAAATATGCAAACATATTAACATCTAAGAAAGCTAATTTAAAAAGATAAGTTTTAAGATTAGATTTAAACAGAGATCATTACTTACAGTAAAAGATATACTAAGGTTCCATGAAAAAAGATCAAAGATCAAAAACCGACTAAAAGTGTCCCATAGCTGCAGTTACCATTTCAAGGGTAGGGGTATAAAAGTTTATACAGGATCTTTCTTTTACCAATTCCAGCACTTTAAACTTGCGGTGAAAGTTGCAAATTTGGTGACCTGTGTTCGGAAGTCATGTGCCAAGCTGCAGTGTTTTAAATTAGTTATTGTTCATTGTTTCTTTAAGTGAAATAACCATTGGCATAAGATACTATTAACTTACAATTTGCCTCTCTTACCCTAGTTTTCAGTGTATTAAGCAGTGAAATGTCATGTGCGTCTTCAAATTCACGATTTGGCGATAGCTAGGCACTCATCTTTTATTATTTTAAAGGCGAACAGGAATTCATGCTTAAATACAATACAGGAGTACCCCCGGGTTACCAGTAATTGCTACCTCACTCTATATCAGTAAGTTTAAACACCCAGGCCCACTGACAAGGCAACTCATCAATTGTCAGGTGTGGTACGCTAATCATCATTCCAGTGTAATGTGACAGGGGCTTCCAAGAGAGCTTGACATCTGGTAAGCCCAGCATAGAAACAGTTGTTTCTGCTGTAGGAATGGGTGCAGTTAGCTTCAGCATGCCATTAGAAGGCCACTCCAGTGATATGGCATAAACGGCATCTGCCTTGCTAGTGTACCTGGAAACAAATTCAAGGCGAGTTTAAGATCACTTAACAGCCACTTATAATAAGAACAGATTATTCTTGCTTTTCACAAAATCTCACTTGACTAAATTGAATTATACAACAGACGGTGTAATTAGCTTGTCTTTTGATTGGTCTAGACGAGCTTGCAATTTAAGTATAAACACATGAATGACATCGTGAGTCAAAGAAAATAAAAAAAAAATGAGTTAGTCAAACAGATTC
>OX419340.1:7421052-7428552 GCA_948470475.1 Galaxea fascicularis | reverse complement strand
ATGCAAAAAGTACCCTTGAATGAAATTCATGAGTTGACTCATAGGAAAGTCTTTTTCTGCTAAAACCAAAACTAGTGTAGATCTAAATATATTTTTTTTGGGTTGGTGTTTGTTAATTCATACATGCAGTAACTGTCAGTAGTATTGAGGAAAAGAAGTAATGTTGAGATTGACTAATTTGCGAAAGATATATGTAGTTGCAATGTGATACACAAGTCATTTAAAATTCATTTTCAGGGTTCAAGCGTCCTGAATTCTGTCAAAAGATCCTGGCTCAAACTTGAAATATTGAGGAAAAATGCCTCACCCCTAAACCCAAAAAATTACAGTCCAGGGCATGGATGAAATTAACCTTAAAAACTGGCCCAGGCTGAAATAATTTCCTTTGTCCCCTAACCCCACTCATTCATGATCCATGAATAATTAGGATCAGGAGACAAAGTAAATTGAGAGTCAAACTTGGTTGAAATCATTTTGACCAAAAATGGATTTTCTCTACGACAAAGCATAATAATTTGATTATTGTAAATGAGTAGATTGATATATCTTATCCAAGCAGTTCACTTTTTGAAAAGAATAGAGGCCGAAACAATTTTTTTTTTACCTTACAACCGATGCTAGAATGTAAGTTAAGTCATCCATTGTCAAGAAATCTGACAAACTTGTGTTTCTGCGATAGCCCCAAGACTTTTTGTCAACTGTCATGCAATTTTCCCACTTGTGATTCTGTAAAACACCTGCAAAAACAGAACGCAGCACAATCTGATTCAATACATTCATAACTGTTATGAATTACAATTTCCTTATTTCCTAGTCTTCTGTTGTCTTCTGTTCAAAACTAAAAACAAATTATGGAAACCAAGTAAGTTCTTTGTTTCATTCTGTGGCCTGCATTTTCCACATATTGCTACTGTATGTGAGAAATCAGCAATTTTTGAGCTAAAAAAAGAGCCCTGTGTTTTCCCCAGCTCTTCTATAAATATGATAGCAGAGGGAAATACAATTACCTGGATTGTATCTGTCCTTGCAGGTAAATATCCCGCCATGGCGACACTCGTCGCCAGCACCCCAACGGTCATTCACTACAACAGTGTCTTTTACAGGACTGATGGAAAAAATACTGAATGTAAGACACAAAACACTCATAAACGTAACCAGCTCAGATCCCTGGCCACTGATCTCAATGGCAGTATACCCTGTACTTTACCTGTCATTGTACAGCCAGGCAAGGAATTCTTTGCTTTTCCAGTAAGTATCCTCAGCGTACCAATGCCCATCAGACCAGACATACTCTGGCTTGTAAGTGGTGACAATATCATACAACTGAGGGATCATAACACTCTACAGAAGCAATATGTATGAAAAAGAAAAGTTCACCTTTCTTCGTGTAACCTAAACTCTACTTGTTAAGAGGCTGAAAAGAATAGAAAATAATAATTGTGAAGATGCTAAGGCAATTTAGTAATGACTAAGATCCTATTGAAGCATCTCTTTCCCTACTTATCTTTTTAACTACCGTAAGTGAAGTATGATTGTCCGGGAGAGTGTAGTCCTGAGAAGGACTGTTTAAGGTGACACTGATTGCCATTTTGACAACCTGATTGGAAGTCATCACCAGACTCGGGTGATCTGTGTAGCGTCAGTAGGTGGTATAAATACTCTGGTCATTGATGTGATTGGTCAATGAAGTCGTGATTTTATTGAGATTGACTGTCTTGTCATTGGCTCTTAAAAGACTGTAAACAGTGATTGGTGCATTTCCATCCATCTTTTGTTGGTCTAACATCTGTAGATGTATTAGTAAAATTCGTCGGTCAGTCTCTTGTTTGGCTGTTGTTGATGTCATTAATAAGTGGTTTGTTAAAAGGTGTGGGAAGTTGTAGGCAACCATTCAATGGTGTCTGTTCAAAGCTAGTAAAATAGTTTTCCAGTACGATCCGTTGGTAGTGTTTAGTACCATACATGTATGTAATGTTTGCAACAGAGTCACAGTCAATTATATGGTTTGTCTGTAAATGGTGTTCAGCAATGCTACTGTTGGTGTCACCATTTCTTGTCACTTGTTTGTGTTCCATCGGTCTTTTGGACGAAATTTTTCGAATCCAGTGAGAAATTGAAATATCAGGCAGTAGGTACTCCAGCACTGTTTATAAATATGGATTTTACTTAAATCTACTTGCTAAGTTCATTTGCTGTTAAGATGCCTCAGAATCTTGAGAGCCACAGCTTTTTTGCATTGTTGTAACATTTATGCTTTTTCTTAGGAATTCCAAAATGATTAATCCAAGAATGCAGCTGTGCAGAAAATTAGTAACCAAAAATAATTATTACTTAAGTTTCACACAACACACACAAAAAGCCTGTAGGATGGTATTGCTCCATTTTGTCTACCTTGTGAAAATGTGAAACAAAAAGGGTTTTGGACATAGCATACATAAATATGTTTGAAGTTGTCAAGGCCAAATAAGGTTAATGTTATTGTTTCTCGGTACTGTAACTTACATCAACATAACTTTGTGTTGTAAAATTATTTTCTTTGTCCTGAAGGTAAAGTGGGTTAAACCACTCAAACAGAGAATAATACAAGCCAAATGTGATGTCAGATTGCATTCTGATGGCTGTTGCAAGTTCACCTGAAGAGTGAACAACAAAAAAACATTTGATTTGAGATGTGAGCATAATAAGATAAAATTCTAATATGCAATGGGTACCATCTTTAATCAGTAATGATACAGTATACTTACCTACAAGATCCCTGTGAGGTCCGTTATCCACAGAATTCCAGTTCCAAGATACATTTGAGTGCCAGTTTGTCCAACCTTCATGGTGCTTACTGGTCAAAACAACATACCTATACCGATAAAATAGAGAGGGCAGAGCCACTGTGAGTGGAAAAGTTGACAAGTTAACCCTGCTATAAGGTACTATTCTATTGTAGGTGGGTCATGTCCCAGATGGTTTGTTGGCTCAGTTGGTAGAGTGCTATACCAAAACTGCACAGAATTACGCATTTGGCTCCTGCACAAGCCTGAATTTTTTTCAGGCTGTATTTTCACAACTGCTTACATAGTGTTCATAACTTCAATGATCACTCCCCTCCAACCTTCCAAACCCCCAAATCCCCAACCCCCACCAAAAAAAAAAACCAACCCTAACCCTACATCGTTGCGGTTTAGTTTAGTTCTATTTTTCATTTTGTCTATCGCATGATTTGGTCTTAGGTCTTAGAGTTTGAATTGTTAAGTAGTTTTCTGTCTTTCTTGTGTTCTAGTTCAAACCATACTCTGAATCACACACTCAAACACTACCACTTAGCAACTTCTACTTCGTTAATTTTGATCATCCAGTCTGTCGACATTTGTCTTGCTGTTACGAAGACATTAGCACTGCAACAAGTCATCAAATAAAGAATTTGTATGCATTCAATATTTTTATTTTAGTCTCCTACATATGACTCTGTGGGTCGATTGGGCTCAAGAATTTATTGTACTACCCGTCGCCTACAAGCAGTTAAGCCCAAACGAAAACCTAAGCGGCTCAGAGCACCTTTGTTGACTATATTATATTTTAAACCACCATTCAGCTGAACGGTGGGTTGCTACATGCATCAATACCAAATACTTATTATTCATCACACTACGTGTAACTTTCGCATGACAACAAAAATATGGGGCTGACCGAGTCCGTACGTTAGTCCCTCATTTAGTGTTTTTTTTTTTCTTGTGATGTCATATTCACTAAATGGAAGCTACTGTTTAATAAATAAATAAATAACACTAAGCTTGCTTATATATGTAAGTATTAAAAGCTGTCTTGAAGCCTCCAAAAGACGAGAAGGAGAAAAATAAATAAAATAAACATGCAAGATCTATCGAGTAAAAACAGAAGCATATATGCTTCTGGTAAAAATCATTCAAGCCCGCAAACCTTGCACCAGATCTCGCCAAAAGTTCGGCCCACTGATTTGGATCAAAAAATTCAGCTTTAAACATCGGACCAAAATCCGGATAAGTAAACCCCGGACGATAGTTTTTCTTCATGAAATCAATACATCCTGGTTCGTTTTCTCCTTGCCAAAGCCACCAAAACCACTCCGAGAAATAACTTGGAACAGAATACACGCCCCAGTGCACAAAGATCCCGAATTTTGCCTCATCATACCACACTGGCAAAGGCCTCGAATCAAGCGATTCCCAAGTTGGCTCGTATCTCGTGGCTTCCACGCCAAATAACTGGCTTACAACCAAGAAAAAAGTTGCAAATTTCGTGAACATTAGGTTAATTATTGACGGAGATCGCGCTGTGCCATCGTCTCATGTTCGCGTCTCTTTGACCTCGTGCTCAGTTAGCTCGTCGCTTCAGCCGCGTGTGATCCCTCGACAGTTTGTTATTTGTTGTTTCCCTTTTCTCCCATCAAAGTTTCGACGCTCTTCGCCGGTAAGCCATTATGCCTAACAGCCCTCGTGTGACACGCAGCAGTTTTCGTCATTTGAGTCCCGATTACGCTTGGGATCTACCATCGCTCGACCCAGCAGACCCGACAACGTCACAGCTCTTCGCCACCGAGCCTAAAATTGCCAAAATTAACGACAAGCAGGAGAAGAAGGAACGTAAGGACAAGAAAGGGGCTATTCCCAAGACGCGTCCTTCTGGATCTACGCCGGATACTCCAAATTTCAACTTTCCACCGGGTTTGCCAGAGCACATTAAAGCCGGAACGCCCCCAAGCCGCGACGATGAAATCACTCGCCTTCAACTCCTTAAGGAAAATCAAGATCGCGAGATAAGAAAACTTGAATTGCGCCTCCAGTTAGCCCAACTCGAAAGCAGGATTGGCGGCACAACTCACACCTCTGAAACAGCCACAAATAACAAGTCCTTGGGTGATGTGAAAGCGCCGCAGAAAATCACCAACCCACAACAATGGCCACACATCTACGCACCAGGTGAGCCAAAGCTTTATGTTGACCTTTCTTTTGCCGAGTTCTGCGCGGGTTACACCATGATCATTAAGCAGCTTGCCGATAAGCCCGATAGAGAAACGATTATCGAGCATTTCCATGAGCTCATGGTCCTCGCGTCGTCCTACCAGTGGTCAGCGGTACGTTCTTACCATTATAAAGTCCTTCGCTCGATTGAGTTGGGTTTAGTCAACTGGGGAGACAGCTTCGAGCCTCTTAAGCAGTCATTTTTTCTCCCCACCTGTCTTCTCGCCAACTCTCCACCCAAAGCTGCCAAACCTGCTTCAAAACCACCAACCCCCCCTACGGAATCTCAATCCGCCATCGCACGCCACCAAATCTGCGACGCCTGGAGCTGGTATGACGACTGTGCCAAACCAGATTGCCCTAAGTCCCACATCTGTGTAGTGTGCAAGCGCTCTGACCATCAAGCGTTCACCTGTCCAAAACGGAAGTTTCCGGTCCCTCTTCGCCGTACCGACACAGCTTCCAAAGTTTGACTAGCCTTTTCTCCCGCTGAATCCTCGAGCCAGACCTTACTTCATCCACAACCCTCTCCGTCTTCCAACCCGCCTAGCGTCGGCCCCTCGTCTCCTGTCCAGCAATTGCCATTGAAATCTTCTATATTCCCACATCTCATTGCTCTCCACGCCCAGCTTCAGTCCGCGTCTGGTCCAAACGCCTTCACGTTGCGTCTTCCCGTTCCTTCGAATCTCAACATCCCCGCATGGCGGAGTCGCTTAGCAACCTACTCCGACACGCACCTCTGCGATTTCCTTGAATTTGGCTGGCCCGTTGGCTATGCCATCGACGAAACTCCTGTATCCTCAGCCAGCAATCACGGGTCCGCCTTATCCAGACCAGATGTTATCGACTCTTACCTCACCCGCGAATGCGAACTCGGTGCGACTTGCGGTCCTTTCTCGTCCAATCCGCTCTCGAACGATCTCACGACTTCCCCTCTTCAAATCGCCTACAGTAGTAAAGGCAAACCACGTGTCGTCGTCGATCTCAGTTTTCCTCGAGGATCCTCAGTTAACTCAGGGATTCCGGCCGATACTTATCTGGGTGTCGACTTTAAGCTCCGCCTACCCGGGGTAGATGCTCTCCTGGACATAATCCGTTTGAAAGGCAGTCATTGTCATCTCTTTAAGATGGACCTCAGCAGAGCTTACAGACAATTACGTGTCGACCCACGTGATTATCATCTCCTTGGTTTCCGTCACCGCAACGCCTTTTACTTCGACATCGCCCCCCCTTTTGGCCTTCGCTCCTCCGCCATGATGTGCCAACGCTCCACTACTGCTATCACTTTCATGTACCGAGATCTAGGCTTCCACTGCACAAACTACATCGATGATTTTGGTGGCGCTGAAATTCCTGATAAGTCAGCGAAGGCTTTCCAGACTTTGGGTTCCCTACTGGAAGAGTTAGGCCTGGATACCTCGCCTGAAAAAGCGTCCCCTCCAGCCACTTCTATGGTTTTCCTTGGAGTCTTCGTCGACACTGCTAACATGACTGTCTCCGTTTCTCCCGAACGTGTACAGGAGCTTTTCGATCGCTGCTCGTCGCTCTTGCCCGTTGACCACGTCTCTCGAACCGAACTTCAGTCTCTTCTTGGAGTGATGTCCTACGTCACTGCTTGTGTTCGTCCCGCCCGAGTTTTCATGTCTACCCTCTTGTACACGTTACGCGTCCATAAATTATCATCTGTCTGTCCGCTCTCGCCCGACAACAAAGCTGATTTGCGATGGTGGTGCTATTTTCTCCCATTTTACAACGGTGTAACTATCATCAAAACTGTCCCATGGCGCAACGACCCTATGTATCTCTCTACCGATGCATGCAGCACGGGAGCCGGTGGCTTCTTCAACGGCCAGTATTTCCACACGCCTTTTCCTAGCTCAGTCCTTCACCGTTTTGGCCATGACATCAACACCCTGGAATTACTGGCCATCATGGTGGCTCTCAAGATCTGGGCTCCGCTCCTCCGAGGTCAGCGTTTGGTCTTACAATGCGACAACGAGAACAGTGTACTCGCACTTAACTCTGGCCGCTCGCGCGCCCCAGGAATGCAACGTTGTTTGCGCGAAATATGGTTTCTAACAGCGGCCTGGGACTTGGAAATCGTCTCCACGCACATACCCGGCATTACAAACTCCATTGCGGATCATCTAAGCCGCTGGCATTTGTCTCCCACGCACCAGCACAGGTTTTCCGAGCTCACGTCCACTCTTACCACAACTCACGTCTATTGCCCCCCTGAGTTCTTCGAGTTTCAAATCAGCTGCTAATTTCCCGCTTCTGTGTTTCCTTCACAGGACTGCCCTCCACCAGTGCCAATGTCTCCTTTTCCTCGCCTCCACACGCCCTCGATGATCTTGTGGCCTCGATTCAAGCGAACGCTTATGCTCCAGGAACTTTGCGTAATCTCCGTTCTCAATGGAAATCTTATTACCATTTCTGTGAACAGTACACTTTGGGTCCTCTGCCAGCCTCACCTCAAACACTGTCCGCGTATGCTTCCGTTTTAGCATGC
>OX419340.1:7393552-7416052 GCA_948470475.1 Galaxea fascicularis | reverse complement strand
CTGACGATCCGTACCCGAAGAAGATCTGTCTTCCCTGTAAAATTAAGTTAGAGTCAGCAGTTGGTTTCAAAAGTGAATGTGTGACTTCAAGGGAAGCTCAAAAAGAAAACTTGAGCCATTGTGTAGTTTCCCGTCTCTCCCCTCCACAAGGATTAGTTTCTGAGCATGAGCAGATTAGTTGGCAAAAATTACGCATGCGTTACCGGATGTCCGTGATTTACGGACATCCGGTGATTGCTGCTACCAGAGCCCTCCGTTTCTTCGACCAGGTCACCAAAAGAAACGGAAGCCCTGGTGATGCGAATGGGCGAGAAATAAACGAGAGAGTTCTCTGTCGCGCAGACGCCAGCGTTTCCTTAACAAAGAATGACGTTTTGGTTATCCTGTGTCTCCAGAGCCCGTCGTTTCTCGTGCCAAGGCCCCGCCGGCTAAGAGAAGGGAAAAGGCTGTGGGGACGAGAATGGCCATTTCCGAATTACCTCAGGCCTCTTTTAATTTCAAAGCGAGTATTGGTGCTCATCCTTTCATATGCAAATCAATTTTCATTTACATGAAAATGAGTTAAATTTGCGTGTGAATGAAAATTGACTTGCATATGAAAGGATGAGCACCAAGACTCGCTTTGAAATTAAAATAGGCCTGACGTAATTCGGAAATGGACTTTTACACCAACCTCGTCCCCAGGGTCCTCTCAAGATTCAAGTTCAGCCATTTTGAATCTCGAGATGACCCTGGGGACGACGTTTTGAACCGACAATTTCAGAATTTGTATGCCAAGATATAAGATGATTGAAGGGCGCTTCTTAGGTGGGACCTTACCTTAACGGTCCCTAGCTGGCTGAGAAAGACACTACCTGAAAATGGCTCTACCTCAACTTCAACTTTATTCGATACTTTGTACAAAGATTTTACAGTATATGACTGACTGCAGGTAGCACAAGCTACCTTATAGCAACCTGTTATTAAGGAGTGTAAATTTCATCTTACCAGGGAAAATTTGTTCAAAGGAGCAATGTTCGCTGTTGTTTTGAAGGACATTAGCATGCATCATCCACTTACATATCTTTCACGGGAACATATGAACCCAAAATTGACCTGCTCCCAACGTCAGTGGCTTCATAGCTCAGTTGGTAGAACATCGCACCGGAATCGCGAGGTCACGGGTTTAAGCCCCGTTGAAGTCCTGAATTTTTTTCAGGCTTCTTTACGCAACTGTAAAAATTCCGATCATAACTGCGACGATCATTCTTCATTTGAGACAGCTAATCATTGTGTAACAGCGAAAATTTCACACTCTCAAAACGACTGGAATTCAGGCTTTTGGCTTTAGCTGGTTCTGATCTTTCCAAAGCATGAATTAGAATAGCCTATCCTGTTTGGTGAGGACTCACGAAACAACCAAAAAGGATCTAAATCTGGCTAAAGTAATATGTTAATTTTGTGAATTCAGGCCTTCAAATAAAAAAAAAATGTAGTGTGGAACTTAGTTTATTACACATAATCACCAGACTGTACGTAAAAGACAAGTGTGAAAATCCAAAGACTTATGCCCTTTTCCCATCAAACCCTTTGACTGGCAGATTTTGCATGGCATACTTACTCCTTTCAGGCACAGAATCAATGAAGAAAAGACAACATTCACACAAGTATTTGGAAATTTCTATTCAATTTAATACAAAGCAAATTGTTTTCTATCATAATGTGCACAGAAACACGCCAAAGAGACATCAAGAAGCTCTAGCTTCACTAATCTCTCTATAATATTGATAGGTTAACTTTTGTTCTTACTTTACATCACAATCTATCAAATAGTTTTGCTCTCACCTGATTGGTCTTAAATGCATCATATGAGTGTACATGCCCCAGCTAAAACTGGGGAATATCCGGTGATATTCCTTTAATGTGTGTTGCAAAAAATACTTTAAGTATAATAAAGACAATAGCCTCCATTTAGCTTTAAAGGTTTGCTCAGATATTTGTCCTTGGACATTATCAGTTCCTCAAAGCTCACACTCTTCCTTGAGCGTGGCTCTTGGTAAACTGTTTCCTTCTTGGAACAGATAATGTCTGTGAACAAATATCTGAGCATACTTTTGCACCAAATGAAGACTACTATTTCTATATCTGAGAATGCCAATTCCCCACAAACTACAAAACACCAGCTAAATACTGTTCTTGTGCAAGATTTACAAGTAGAATAAAATGGGTACACTGCATTCCAAGACAATTCACAGGTTAGCACCAGATCATAATGCACACTGGATCACATTTGGCATGTCCAATTTGTGTATAATAAGCAAAAAAGATATCATTAAAATACTGTAATAATTAAAAAAAATATTTTGGCAACAAAACTTGCTGTGAAAGTTGCCAATTTGGTGACCTGTGTTCGGCGGTCATGTGCCAAGCTGTAGTGCTTTTAATTAGTTATTGTTCATGATCTTTCTAAAGTTAAAGTGAGAAAAACATTGGCATGCAATACTATTAATTTTGCACTTCAATATCTCTACAATTTGCCACTTTTACCCAAGTTTTCAGGGTATTAAGTTGTGAAATGTTGCATACATCTGCAAATTCCTGATTTGGTGACAGCTGGACCACCATTTTTGATTATTGCAGCCTATTATAGACTAAGCTCCAGAAACAATGACTGTAAGAGTTCTAAATACATAGGATCTTTCCTTTTACAATTCCATTTCTGATTCCTGACTTAATTCTACACATTTGTTGATCTGTTTCCCATTAAATGATATCCTATTTTACTCCCTTATTTATAAACCCACATTAGCTTGCACAATACAGGGGTACCCCCTGGGTTACCAGTAATCCCTACCTCACTCTATATCAGTAAGTTTAAACACCCAGGCCCACTGACAAGGCAACTCATCAATTGTCAGTTGTGGTACACTAATCATCATTCCAGTGTAATGTGACAGTGGCTTCCAAGAGAGCTTGAGATCTGGTAAGCCCAGCATAGTAACAGTTGTTTCTGCTGTAGGAATGGGTGCAGTTAGATTCAGCATGCCTTTAGAAGGCCACTCCAGTGATATGGCATAAACGGCATCTGCCTTGCTAGTGTACCTGAAACCAAATTCAAGGAGAGCTTAAGATCACTGAACAACCACTGGGTATAATTTTTGCTTTAGAATTCACCTTCACATTGAAATTATTGAAACAGACCGGGTAAAACTTGTATTTTGATTGGTCTAAATGAGCTTCATTTAAAGTATAAACACATGAATACAATTGTGAGTCACAGAAAGTAAAATAAACAATGTATAAATCAAATAGATTCCTTTTGTCAGTGCGTGTGTTCTCTGATAACACATGGAGTATGTCAAAAAGTAGTAGGATTAACATCAGTCATGCAACTCGGCAGTGGCTCGTAGTGCACTTCTTTGTTCTTATCATGTTTTGAAACCATCCATGCATAATTATCAAAGTAAAACATGCACTGTCAAATGAAATCTATTCGTTAAATAGTGGAGGCAGGATGGCTGAGTGGTTTAGTGTGGTGACCTGGGTTCAAATCCTGCTCTGGCCACTAGCTGGTGTTGTTTTGGGTTCGTGCCAGGTTCAACTCTTTGGTCATCCTTGCAAAAAGCCAACTGGTCTGCCCCCCTGCCAGTTGGGATTCTTAACACTGTGGTGTTCATTTCTATTATTTGTTTCATTGTCCCTGAAAAGCCCCTCTAGGGGAGTGGTCAATTAAGTATTTATTACTATTATTATTAATATTATTATTAAATAATATTGTATTGAAAGCCTCGTTATTTAAATGCTAGTATCAAGTTTCTCTCTGGGACACTGTATGTTAAAAATGCTCTCCTCTGAAAGCCTGCACATGATGAGAGGTGCTAGCTCACTAAATAACTTTGCAGCTGTAAAGCTCTATAATTTATTAATTTTTGTGTTAAATCTACAACATTGACCTTAACAAGTTGTTGATTTCAAAATGGGTGAAATAAAGTGGTAATTGAACCTCATGTCGTGCAAGTTTGGTCTGAACTACTTGTGATTTCAAATCAAACTTGCGCTGCACGCTCATTCGATTTTGAAATCATGCATATGATGTCAGACCAAATTGCACTCCACTTAGTTCAATTACCATTATTAATCACAATTATTAATCATCATTATTATTTTATTACTATTAATTTGATTATTGTTACTTGATTCTTGAATGCTGAGATGCCAGTATGCCAGTGACAAATCAATTTTCACTTATATAAATGGAAAATGGTGAAGACAACACAAACATTAAAATATAGAGACTTCAAATATAAACTCAGTTTCTCACCACACATCAGAGGTTTTGGTATCGTTCTGCACCCTCCATGGCTTGGTTGCATAGATAGCTTCACCATTAACCTTCAACCAGTCTCCCATCTGCTCAAGTCGATCCTGGAAAATAGGATCAATCCTACCATCTGCTGTAGGTCCTATGTTCATGAGCATGTTTCCACCACAACTGGTGAATAAAGAATAAAATTTCAGAGCTGTCATCAGTAGCAGTACAATGCAAGGAACAGGTCAGGTGGTTCAACAGTACCATAATTTTCACAGGAACAAGTGACCAGGAGCATTACATGTACTACTATAATTTTTTATATGCCTGGCCATCACATATCAAAGTGATCCTCCATCATTTTCCTTCCAGAAATTCTATAGAAAAATTCACTGCCTGACGGGTGAATTCCACCTTTAATTTCATGCAAAAAACCGATATCGCACTCATCGCGATATTGGTTTTTCAAGTGAAATTTAACGTGGAATTCACCCGTCAGGCAGTGAATTTTTCTTGAATCCCATAGCCAAAGCCAGTCCCTGAGGGAAACCAAATGTTTTGTATTTTTGTGAGCCGCGCCAGTGCGCAAACTATGTAAACCTTTTCAAAGTCAGGTGTCAAGATCTAGCAAATAGGAAACAAGATATTTTTAGGATGAAAACCACTTCTATTTCAAACTCGTGGAGAAAGCAGTGCCTCACATTTTACAATCTTCAGCAAAAAAGATGAAAGTACAAAAGTTGTCTACTGCCGGTGGACATGGACGCTCCAGAAAATACCTTCGTAAACCATTGCGGTAAGTTTGTAATGTTCCTGGTTCATATTCTTTGTCTTTTGTCGTCTGCCTTATTTCTAGAAAGAAGTGCTTGGGGAGCTGTGGTGCTTCTTGCTTTGAAATTACATCCAGATCAATTTGTTTGCCATGTTTTTCCTGGAACCAAGACTGCAAACGACGTACGGATGTACTTGTGCTCTTTTTAGTGTTTTTTGAAACCATGTTAATTGTTGTTCTTAAAAGAGACCAGTTCGTCATCTGTATATGTAACAATGGTTTGGTTTTCCGGTATGGATACCTGAGTGTTTAGTTTTCCGCAGCAACAACTGTCGTTTGGCTTTCTTCCCTCATTTCTGCCATTTTGTTTTTTTCTTCAATGCGTTTTCTCATACTTTTGAGTGTGAGTGGTTTCCTCAAATTTTCTAAAAATTTTAATTTAAATTCGAAATTTGGCAGACATTCATTTTCTGTAAATTCATCCATTTCCACTGAGTTGATATTTTTGTAGCACGAGTTGCATATTTGTTTTCACGATAGCAACGATTTCTACTCGCGACTCATGTCAGCAATATCCCTTCATACACAAGTGCAATTCCATGCTAAATACCCTCTCTTCGATAGCCAATCAGACTGTGAGTTTACCTTTAGCTATGCGATTCTTAATGAAAGCCCTTCCTTGATCCCACCCCTATCCTCCCAGTAATAGAAGGCCTCAGATGCCCCCCCCCCAACCAGGGATAATTGTTTCAGTGGAAGGCCTTCCTTGATCCCAACCTCTTCTCCCAGACCTTCCTTGGCCCAGCCCCCCTCTCTCCAAGGAATTGTTAATGGAAGGCCTTTCTCGGTGGAGGTACAGGGTGGTCACTAAGTTGTGAAGTGAACAGGAACATGCAAAAAGTACTAGTCCCTTGAATGGAAATCATGAGTTGGCTCATAGGAAAGTCTTTTGCCACTCAAATCAAAATTATATAATAGTGTTCATCATCACCACCACCACCATTTAGTTTGACATTATGGGGGGTAATGTGTATACAGTGTAGTGTTGATCTGATTAATGTTGACTTATGTTCACTTGATAATTTATTTTTTTTTTTTGCTGAAAGAAGAAATTTTTTCTGATAAGTGTTGAAAAAAAGGTGTGTTGAAAAATTATAGCAGTACATACAGTGTTCACATAGACTTATTTGCACATATGGTTGCAATGGGAATCACAAGTCATTTTAAATTCATTTTCAGAGTTCAAGCCACTTTGATTCTGTCAAAAGAGCCTGGCTTTATAAACTTGAAATATTGAGGAAAAATGCCTTGCCCCTCAGCTCCTGGGAATGCATCAAACCAAGGTTAAAATAACTATTTTAATCAATTTTCTTCATCTCCTAACCATTATTATTCATGAGCAATTAGGGATAGGAGACAAAGGAAAGGAATTTTTACTTTACCTTACAACTGATGCCAGAATGTAAGTTAAGTCATCCATTGTCAGGAAATCTGCCAAACTTGTGTTTCTGCGATAGCCCCAAGACTTCTTGTCAACTGTCATGGCATCTTCCCACTTGTGTTTCTGTAAAACACCTGCAAATACAGAATGCATCACAATCTGATTCAATTACACTGTCATGAATTTCATTTTGCTCTAAATGACAAATTGCATACAACTGAATGCTGTGCTTTGGGCTTAGTTTTCTAAAAAAAATGCATTCAGAGTCTTCTGTTCAAAACTGAAACAAATTAAAGAAGCCAAGTATAAGTATTGTTTCATTCTCTGGCCTGTATTTCCCATGTATTCTACCTAAAACAGGACATTGTTTACCACACAAAAACATACCTGTGCAAGAAATCAGCAATTTTTGAGCAAATTAAAAAAATCACCCCAAACGTTTCTGAGCATAGTGTTATCCCCAACTTGTCAATAAATATGATAGTAGACAGAAATAAAATTACCTGGATTGTATCTGTCTGAACAGGTAAATGTCCCACCATGGTGACACATGTCGCCAGCGCCCCAACGGTCATTCACTACAACAGTTTCTTTTACAGGACTGATGGAAAAAATACTGATGTAAGACACAAACCACTCATAAACTGGCTCACATTCCTGGCCATTGATCTCAGTGGTAATATACCTTACCCCTATATGCCAACTCTCCCGGATTATCCAGAGTCTCCCATGGCCAGATACAGAGTGAACCTCCCAGCCTCCCATTTGGGTGACCAAATCTCCCAGATAAAAGTAGTGTAAATTGGATCAGCTCCTCACAAAATTTAAGTTTGTCAAAAATTCAAATCATCTGGCTTTTTATGGTTATATAATTATTACGGTTCTTGGATTCACTTTCATGTATCTTACATGTGACTGTCGTAATGGTGCATTGCAAACAAAGAAAGCACTAATTATCTTCTTTGTTAATTGTTAATACTA
This sequence comes from Galaxea fascicularis, assembly GCA_948470475.1. Taxonomy (NCBI): domain Eukaryota; kingdom Metazoa; phylum Cnidaria; class Anthozoa; order Scleractinia; family Euphylliidae; genus Galaxea; species Galaxea fascicularis. The sequence continues at coordinate 7,408,570 of OX419340.1, read as the reverse complement.
AATAAATGACAGAATGATGGGATGACCCTTCAACCAATTAAAGTTCCCTTGACAGATACACTCACATTTTTTAGAAGGGAAATGTCACTTGGAGGGTGGGGTTGATGTCATTGAACAGATCTTTTTTATTTTTTTTGGAAGGGGGGGGGGGGGGGGGGTCGGGGGTCATGTTAGGCGAGCTGGTTAGGGGTGACAGTGGAGAAGAAAATGTCTCCTGGTTAGAAATCTCCGTAGGTTGGCATCTCTGCTTACCTGTCATTGAACAACCATGCCAGAAATTCTTTGGTTTTCCAGTAGGTATCTGTAGCCTCCCAATCCCCATCAGACCAGATGTACTCTGGCTTGTAAGTATTCACAATATCATACAACTGAGGGATCATAACACTCTACAAAATGTAATATTATGAAAAAGAAAAGTTCACCTTTTTAATGTAAGCTTTGCTAAATTTTACTTGTTAAGATGCCGAAAAAAAAATTAGAAAATAGTTTTGAAGAAGAAGGTGTAAGGCACAACACAATATGGTATATATAAATTTATAAAAGTTTGCTTTTTGGACCAATTTCTAATTTTCTCCAGGGAGAAATTGGAATAACAGGCAGTAGCCATGTACTCCAGCAACATTCATGGGTTTTACTTAATAAATTATTAACCTGCTAACAAATCATTATGACAGTTAATTAAAAATCTGCTGTTAACATGCCGAAAATATTTCAGTTCTCAGTTGTAACATTAAAGGAACAGCGTCACAGCCAAGAATGGTGCCTTCGAGTGAGCAACTGAATTTGTCATCTGCCAGTCATCTTGAATTTGGTTCACATAGGATTGATCTCTGCCAGTATTCCTTAAAAACCCATTGAAGCCTTCTAAGCTACATAAATTTGTATTTTGGAATTTCTTTTGTTTGTTCTGTACCATACATTTTTGTTTTTGCATGGTATTCCTTGAAATGGATGCTAAAGTCAGTATAGATTCTGTGACAGCAAGACTGTGGTAATTAAGCTTCTTTGGGATTATTCATAAGGTGACAAATTGGTGATCGTAATTGGAGATAAAATGTTGAAATCAACATCTATAATAATTATCAGAAAGTCAAATGATGTACATGTTCTAAGAAAAGGACATTAGTGGAACTAATCTTGGTTGCCCTTGCAAGGGTGAAGGAGTTCATTGTGACAACGGATCAGATGCAAACAAAGCAACAAACAGCTCTAACTTGGCATGAGCAATGCAAATATTACAAATAATGTATTGTTTAGCTTAGCTGGGTTTCATAGTATAATTATTAATAATTAATATACTATGAAACCCAGCTTAGCTAAACAACATGCTTTGAGACAGAACTGATTGAGGATGGTGTTGGTAATCCACAATATAGATAAGCAATAATTTGAATTCTTGAAATCTCCATCACAGCAAGGAAACTTGAAAAAACTAGGTTAATATAATCGCTACTGCACATGCCCAAGATCTGTGACACTGTTCCTTGAAAGCATTATCCACGAAAACAGCTGTGCAGAAGTGACCAATTACTAATTAGTTTTCACACAACATAGAGCCTGATTGTGTTATGGTAATTTGCTCCATTTGTCTAGACCTTGGAAAAAAGAAACAAAAAGGATTTTGGACGTAGCATACATCATCATGAAATAATTATGTTTGAAGTTAGAAAAATGAAACAGGCTTTACCCTAAACTAAACGACCAGACCTTGTAATTCTGCTAGCCAAATAATTAAGGTCAATGTTATTAATTTTCTAGGTATTGTCACTTACATCAACATAACTTTGTGTTGTAAAATTTTTTGCTTTGTCCTGAAGGTAAAGAGGATGAAACCACTCAAACAGAGAATAATACAACCCAAATGTTATGTTGGAGCGCGTCCTGATGGCTGTTGCAAGTTCATCTGTAGAGTGAACAACAAAAATCATTTGATTTTAAATGCATATTAGGATATTATAAGTTTGAAATGTAACAGGTCCCATCTTTAATCAGTGATGATACTTACCAACAAGATCCCTGTGAGGACCGTTATCCACAGAATTCCAGTTCCAAGATACATTTGATCGCCAGTTTGTCCAGCCTTCATGGTGCTTACTGGTCAAAACAACATACCTATAGCGATAACATAGGGAGAGCAGAGCCACTGTGAGTGGAAAAGTTGACAAGTTAACCCTGCTATAAGGTACAAATCTTTGATTTTGCCTTCTTTTGTAAAACAGCTTGTAACTTTTTGAATCAACAGTTACAACATAGCACTGCAGTCATAAGTCACTCCTTCCAGTACAGACACTGGTATGCCTTATGCCAGATCCATGGCTTGAAACAGTCATAAGTTATGGCCATCTCCTAAAAAATTACTAACTAAGAAAATGGTATTAAAAATAATCATTACTTGGTGAAGCAGAATTGTCTTGCGACGTTGACTGATGGTTTGGCAACCTGAGCAAAGTTTTCGTCACAGCCTTGAGTATATATTTTTTCCATACTAAATTTTATTAATCACTCACAGGTTTATTATGAACCCACAAAACGACCAACTCCCAGTTGGTTTGTTGGCTCAGTTGGTAGAGTCCAAGACTGGTACTAAAGAGAGTCATGGGTTTGACTCCTGCACGGATTGTTTTCAGGCTTTAATTTCACTGCCACTTACGTACAGGTGTAGCGTTCATTAAACTGCAATGAACACTCACATCTTCATTCTTTAATTAATCTGCAGTTCAAATATATGGTTTTCATGTATTCATAATTGAGATTGATTCTTATACCCTTCACATTTTGTTTTATACTATCTGAATAGCCCAGTTCTCAGACTGTGTCTGATATTATTTTGGGAATGACGTAATGTCCCCTTCAAATTTGTTAATAATAATAATAATAATAATAATAATAATAATACTTAATACTTATGATGCACATTTTAACATGACGTAATGCGCGATATCACTTGCTGAATAGATCAGACGATTGACACTAGGGGTGGTCACAGCCAGGGTTTGTTAAGTCCCTAGTGGTTCTTAAACGTCCCACATAATCAATTATGAAGAATTGTGAGATGGGACCTCCGGCTTATCTTTCTTATCTGAGAAGACTAGAAACTCTAACCATTTGCAGGAAGCACTTTCTCATCAGTTATTTAAAGACCCTGAGTGTTGGCCTGCCTGGGGTTTGAACCCACAACCTCCTGCACGTTAGTTCGGCACTCTACCAACTGAGCCAACCAGTCAGCGTATGAGTAACCACTCTTTTGTTAAAGTACAATGTCGATTGAACAGAAAGTCAAAACAAAACCGCATCAGAGTAGTGAGTGAGACTGGAAACAAGAAACATCAGGGAGGAGCTGCAATGTATTGTACCCCCTGGGATGGTAATCCACATAGTGCATTGGAAACCCCTTTGCATTGTATCATGTTTGACCTCAGCCGAACACAATGTCAAAAGAACAAAGAATAGATGCGGTTTTTTGGAAGAAAGAAAGAGTCAGGAAGAGAAAGGAACAAGTGAAGCAGATTGGTAACAGCATACTGAATCAGAATCAAAAGAACGAGAAACAATTGAAGCTACTGAAGGACAATAAATTGTGGTGAACCCAATTCAAAGATACTGATGGACAGGTTCCAAGCTTCCTGGTCATAAATGCCTTGAATGTGATCCATGGCCACCTAACTATATGGAAAACAACATTTTGAATACCGGTAACCTTGAAAGAATTTATAGAAAACCTAGAGCTGATAATATCACACAAAAAAAGGAAATCTCAAGATGGGCTTGAAGGCTGTAATCCAAGGCGACTAAGAAAAACACAAGGGAAGTCCCTCCAGGCCTGTCTTCAACTTTCTTTCACTTATCACTATCACTACTACGTGTAGGAGTCTTGCAGTGTATACATGTAAGACTATGAAACCTTTGATGCTATGGTATATATACCTCTTACTAACCAAGTTTGAGGTCCGTACTGTAAGTTATGGACCGAGTTTTTTCCCGTTCATTTATGGCCCAAGCACAAAGCGTGCGGGCCATAAATCAACGGGAAAAAAACGAGGATCCGTAACTTACAGTACGTACTGAGAAAACGAGGGTAGCAAGATCTTTATTATATCTCTGAGGTTAATCGGGCACACGGGAAAGGAAACTTTCAAATATAGCGGGCCGTACAGTGAAGTACAGCCCACTAAATTGACCAATCACAGCGCATGTACTAACTGAAAGATATTATTAATAATAAATAAAATGAAAACTGAAGTAGAAGGGCTTGGCTTGCCAGGATTGCATACTCTTCCTTCATTCCACAGGGAAAATCTTCTGTTCACGTAAAGAAAAACAGAAGTCGGTTTGTTTGATGTCCATGAACTTGTCCTTTGTCTATTTGCAATATCATGATTTTTCCAGATTCTGGCACGATTTGTGCACAGCCCCATACATTAACCACAGGGGGAGTAGTGGGATACCAATATACCCGCTATCCCCCCCCCCCCCCCGCAAGATACCAATATGTACCTGAAAATCATGATACTAATACCTAAAATTATTTTGAAATGATACTAAATACCTGAAAATGAGTAAGTTAAGTCTTAATCTGAATACCTAAAGTACAGGAATTTATACCGGAATTTTGACCAAAAAATACCATATACCTGAATTAAAACGGCCCGGGATACCGTATAGCCAAAACCCGTGGCCGGGCCTGATTAACTATACGTGCATTTTGTGACTCAAACTCTATTCGTTTTTGGAACAGGGTTAGTATAACAGTGATGCATATATTAATGTATGGGGGTGTGCGGACATCTTGCCTAGATTCTCAATGATTTGCAGGTAAGTTGTTTATAACCTAAAACTATAAACTACTCGGCTCAGAGCACCTTTGTTGACTAGATACATGTAGTAACCCACCGTTCAACTTATTAATAAGGCTGTGTCTAAATGGCCGGCAGCCGGTCAAGGTTGTAAAAACACTAAATGGCCGGCAGTCCAATATTTCCTTGACAAATTCAGAAAAACTGAGGAATTTATGATATTTTCAACAAAAGACGACATTTACAGACTTAACTATCGAAGTTGCCGTTAAGAAAGCGATGCAGTTTTATTAATATAAACTATCAAAGTACAAATCGTCTAAATGACCGGCAGCCAGTCAAAATCTTCAAGCCTAATAGCGATGTTTCTTGTTTACAAACATTGACGTCAAATTTCTTTTGATATTCAAATTTGCCAACCATCGAACAATAGCATGTATTGTTTCAACAGCCAATAAACCTCAGGCCCCGGTTGTTCAAACGTTGGATAGCTCTATCCACCGGATAAGTCACTATCCAGCAGATAAGTAATGGGAAAGCTAATTGCACTATCCACTGGATAGATATTTATCCGGTGGATAGTGCTATCCAGCCTTTGAACAACTGGGGCCTGGTTGGTACATTAATAACAATAGGTGACGTAACGAGAAACATCGCTATAACAAACGTCCATATTCCTTGACTCCTAGCCCTAATCCCTAACTTATAACACACCAAATCTCCCCGAAGTACCAAGTCTAAGGAAAACAAAGCCCTTGAAAGGGAGCCCGAATCGGACTGCCGGCCATTTAGTGTTTTTACAACCTTGACCGGCTGCCGGCCATTTAGACACTTTGTATTAATAATTCACTAGTCAAGAAATATTGTTTTGATCTCGTGACTTTCGCATGACAACAAAATATGCAAGCATTGTATATTACACCATTACGGAAGTATTAAATACTTTTCCATTTTTATACTGTCTTAGGACACACAAAAACGACAGCTAAACTTCAGAATACCCGGCCACAAAACGACAGGGGAAACGAACGAGTAAAATCATTTAGAATACATGTAAGCTCACAAACCTTGCACCAGATCTCGCTAAAAGGTCGGCCCACTGATTTGGATCAAAAAATTCAGCTTTGAACATCGGACCAAAATCCGGATAAGTGAACTCCGGACGATAGTTTTTCTTCATGAAATCGATGCATTCTGGTTCCTCTTGTCCTTGCCAACACCACCAAAACCACTCCGAGTAAAAACTCGGAACAGAATACACGCCCCAGTGCATGATAATCCCGAATTTTGCCTCATCATACCACTCTGGCAAAGGCCTTGAATCGAGAGACTCCCAAGTTGGCTCATATCCCGTTCCATCGGCGCCAAATAACTGACTCACGACCAAGAAAAAAGTTGCAGTTTGCGTGAACATTCTTACAGATACAATGTAGATGTCAGAGTTGTGATCTAGCGAGTACAAAATGGGCAAGTACGTCATGCTAGCCCACATATAAGGCACTAATACATTACAATACTACATGTATGAATACACCAACTGACAAATGCACCTACCTCCACTAACATGCACATACCTACAATTATACTCACTTCTCTTCATTTGTACTCACGTACATTCACTTATACTCACTTCTTTTCATTTGTACTCACGTACATTCACTTATACTCACTTACGTTCATATATACTCACTTGCCTTCAATTATACTCACTTCTCTTCATTTATACTCACTTGCTTGCATTAATTTTATACTCACTTGCTTGCATTTATACTCACTTGCCTACATTTATACTCACTTGCTTACATTTATCCTCACTTGCCTGCATTTATACTCACTTGCCTGCATTTATACTCACTTGCTTGCATTTATACTCACTTGCCTGCATTTGTACTCACTTGCTTGCATTTATACTCACTTGCCTGCATTTATACTCACTAGCCTGCATTTGTACTCACTTGCTTGCATTTATACTCACTTGCCTGCATTTGTACTCACTTGCCTGCATTTATACTCACTTGCCTGCATTTATACTCACTTGCCTGCATTTATACTCACTTGCCTGCATTTGTACTCACTTGCCTGCATTTATACTCACTTGCCTGCATTTGTACTCACTTGCCTGCATTAATACTCACTTGCCTGAATTTATACTCACTTGCCTGCATTTATACTCACTTGCCTGCATTTGTACTCACTTGCCTGCATTAATACTCACTTGCCTGCATTTATACTCACTTGCCTGCATTTATACTCACTTGCTTGCATTTGTACTCACTTGCCTGCATTTATACTCACTTGCCTGCATTTGTACTCACTTGCCTGCATTTATACCCACTTGCCTGCATTTATACTCACTTGCCTGCATTGATACTCACTTGTCTGCATTTGTACTCACTTGCTTGCATTTATACTCACTTGCTTCCATTTATACTCACTTGCCTGCTTTTATACTCACTTGCCTGCATTTGTACTCACTTGCCTGCATTTATACTCACTTGCTTACATTTATACTCACTTGCCTGCATTTATACTCACTTGCCTGCATTTGTACCCACTTGCCGATACCCATATAAAGTCTAGAAATCTGTAATCTTCTCGGGTTTACTTAGAATTGGACTTCAGCTTTGAGTAAACACAAGTCCGTACAAGTGAGCTAAGTGCAGACGAGTAAACGCAAGTGCGTATATGTGAAGTTAAATGCGTATGAGCGATGCTAAGTGTGTGTATAGGTGAGGTTATTTCGTACCTGAAGAGAAACAGTTGATGATAATTAAGTGCAAGTAGGTGGAGGAAAGTGCGTACAGGTGAAGGAAAGAGAGTACAAGTGAAGGAAAGTAATTATACACATGAGTGACTGTAAGCGAGTACAAGTGAAGCAAAGTGTGCACAAGTGAGGGAAAGTGAGTACAAATGAAGCAAAGTGAGTGCAAGTGAAGGAGTAACTAGTGAAGCAGAGTGAGTCAAGTGAAGCAAAGTGAGTACAAGTGAAGCAAAGTGAGTGCAAGTGGAGCACTGTGAGTGCAAGTGAAGTAAAGTGAGTACAGGTGAAGCGAAGTGAGTACAAGTGAGGCAAAGTGAATACAAGTGAAGCAAAGTGAGTATGACTGAATGCAAGTGAGTATAAGTGATTGTAAGTGAGTATAAGTGAATATAAGTGAGTCCAGATAAAGGCCGGTGAGTATAAATAAAGGCAAGTGAGTACTGAGAAGTGAGTGTAAGTGAGTATAAATGAATGCAAGTGAGTATAAGTGAGTATAAATGAATGCAAGTGAGTATAAGTGATTCTAAGTGCATGCATGAGTATAAATGCAGGCAAGTGAGTATAAATGCAAGCAGGTGAGTACAAATGCAGGCAAGTGAGTATTAATGCAAGCAAGTGAGTATTAATGCAGGCAAGTGAGTATAAATGGAAGCAAGTAAGTACAAATGCAGGCAAGTGAGTATAAATGCAGGCAAGTGAGTAGAAATGCAAGCAAGTGAGTGTAAATGCAGGCAAGTGAGTAGAAATGCAAGCAAGTGAGTATAAATGCAGGCAAGTGAGTACAAATGCAGGTAAGTGAGTACAAATGCAGGCAAGTGAGTATAAATGCAAGCAAGTGAGTACAAATGCAGGCAAGTGAGTATAAATGCAGGCAAGTGAGTATAAATGGAAGCAAGTGAGTATAAATGGAAGCAAGTGAGTACAAATACAGGCAAGTGACTATAAATGCAGGCAAGTGAGTACAAATGCAGGCAAGTGAGTACAAATGCAGGCAAGTGAGTACAAATGCAGGCAAGTGAGTACAAATGCAGGTAAGTGAGTACAAATGCAGGCAAGTGAGTATAAATGCAAGCAAGTGAGTATTAATGCAGGCAAGTGAGTATAAATGCAGGCAAGTGAGTATAAATGCAGGCAAGTGAGTACAAATGCAGGCAAGTGAGTAGAAATGAAGGCAGGTGAGTATAAATGCAGGCAAGTGAGTACAAATGCAAGCAAGTGAGTATAAATGCAGGCAAGTGAGTAGAAATGCAAGCAAGTGAGTATAAATGCAGGCAAGGGAGTACAAATGCAGGAAAGTGAGTACAAATGCAGGCAAGTGAGTATAAATGCAAGCAAGTGAGTATTAATGCAGGCAAGTGAGTATAAATGTAAGCAAGTGAGTATAAATGCAGGCAAGTGAGTACAAATGCAGGCAAGTGAGTATAAATGCAGGCAAGTGAGTATAAATGCAAGCAAGTGAGTATAAATGGAAGCAAGTGAGTATCAATGCAGGCAAGTGAGTACAAATGCAGACAAGTGAGTATAAATGCAGGCAAGTGAGTATTAATGCAGGCAAGTCAGTACAAATGCAGGCAAGTGAGTACAAATGCAGGCAAGTGAGTATAAATGCAGGCAAGTGAGTACAAATGCAGGCATGTGAGTACAAATGCAGGCAAGTGAGTACAAATGCAGGTAAGTGAGTACAAATGCAGGCAAGTGAGTATAAATGCAAGCAAGTGAGTATTAATGCAGGCAAGTGAGTATAAATGTAAGCAAGTGAGTACAAATGCAGGCAAGTGAGTACAAATGCAGGCAAGTGAGTATAAATGCAGGCAAGTGAGTACAAAGGCAGGCAAGTGAGTATAAATGCAGGCAAGTGAGTATAAATGCAGGCAAGTGAGTAGTAATGCAGGCAAGTGAGTACAAATGCAGGCAAGTGAGTATAAATGCAGGCAAGTGAGTATAAATGCAAGCAAGTGAGTACAAATGCAGGCAAGTGAGTATAAATGCAGGCAAGTGAGTATAAATGCAGGCAAGTGAGTATAAATGCAGGCAAGTGAGTATAAATGCAGGCAAGTGAGTATAAATGGAAGCAAGTGAGTATAAATGCAGGCAAGTGAGTATCAATGCAGGCAAGTGAGTGCAAATGCAGGCAAGTGAGTACAAATGCAGGCAAGTGAGTACAAATGCAGGCAAGTGAGTACAAATGCAGGCAAGTGAGTACAAATGCAGGCAAGTGAGTATAAATGCAGGCAAGTGAGTACAAATGCAGGCAAGTGAGTACAAATGCAGGCAAGTGAGTACAAATGCAGGCAAGTGAGTATAAATGCAAGCAAGTGAGTACAAATGCAGGCTAGTGAGTATAAATGCAGGCAAGTGAGTATAAATGCAAGCAAGTGAGTACAAATGCAGGCAAGTGAGTATAAATGCAAGCAAGTGAGTATAAATACAGGCAAGTGAGTATAAATGCAGGCAAGTGAGTATAAATGTAAGCAAGTGAGTATAAATGTAGGCAAGTGAGTATAAATGCAAGCAAGTGACAGGGGCACCCAACGTCAATTTTCGGAAAATATCTGTTCGGAAGACGATTTGAGATCTAGAATTTTCGGAACATTTGTTGTAAAATTTCTTGCTTGCCTGCCTCTCCTAGGATTTTCGAACATCTAAAAAATGGTATAATTGCCCATTTTTAACGGATTTTTACCCTAAAAAGGTCACCTAGAATTTTCGGGAGCCTTATTTCTGGCTGAAATTTTCGAAAAGGTAAGTTTTGATCCCTATCATTTTCGGATCACTAAACTTTCAGCTAGGAAATCCGAACAGATGAAAAATTTTTAGGAGATGAAAATATGCCTATAACTACCGTTTAAATACTAAAATACGTTCAACAATGCTATGTTTAGTGGTTTTGAACTATATTCTCGTTGGGTGCCCCTGAAGTGAGTATAAATGCAAGCAAGTGAGTATAAATGAAGAGAAGTGAGTATAATTGAAGGCAAGTGAGTATATATGAACGCAAGTGAGTATAAGTGAATGTACGTGAGTACAAATGAAGAGAAGTGAGTATAAGTGAATGTACGTGAGTACAAATGAAGAGAAGTGAGTATAATTGTAGGTATGTGCATGTTAGTGGAGGTAGGTGCATTTGTCAGTTGGTGTATTCATACATGTAGTATTGTAATGTATTAGTGCCTTATATGTGGGCTAGCATGACGTTCTTGCCACAAAATGTGACCGGCCGGCAAGCTTTCAAACACATATAACGGTATGTAAGCTTGCAGGAATTATCCTGCAACTCTGAATTGGCCGTTTCGAAATTCAAAAGGGAACTGGGGCGACTTTCAAATTTTGAAGTAATTGATAAATTGACAATTGACACTATCACTTGAAAGATAACATTGAGGGCCTCTTCATATGAGCCCGGTTAACCGGGCTGGCTCAGTTACCCAGATGAAATAGGTTTCTGTTCATATGGCGACTTTCAGCCCGCTTTCCGAGATGAAACATTTGAAAAATTGGTGACGCGACCATTCAGGCATGAAATCTAACGAACAAGCCTGGCGAGAACTTCTCGATTTTCTTTGTTTAAGCAGCCTCAAATTTCCTTTGACTTTACGTTAACTATCAAATGAAACTATTCCAAGTTTCATTTTCGAAGAAAAGAGAGGTAAAATCTCTGTAATGTCATAAACCATCCGTTCTATCACGAAAATTCTTTTAGGTTGAACAGAGACCAAGTTATGGACCTTGAAACATAGCTCAAAATCCATACAAATGTCTCTAATTTTGTGACAACGTCCCCCAAAACCATGGTTTTGGGGGACGCAGAAAAAAAAGAAAAGAATTTGTAGAACTTGTCTCGGGAAAATGAAAACTATTTCGAAACACCTTAATTTTACGACGTTTTTCATACGTATTGTCTGAGATTGTTTGTGATTGTTCCGTCAAGTAAAGTTGCATCTTTCACACATTGTGCGTGGCCTTGAATTAGTTCTATAGTTCGTTTTAAGACTATTTCTGTTATGGAACGAACCGACTTTGACTTGGAACTAAACGCTATGGAAGGAATCGACCATGGAACCAAACCACTGGATACCATAACAACGCCACAAGTTAGTTGGTACTTTATTTGTATTAATTTATTAATTTACTGAGCGACCGCCAGCCGTTCCAGTGCCAGATCAGCCTTCAGATTGGCAATCATTACAATTAAAGATAAAGATTGAAGATGTCTGTACAGGCAACCCAATCGTGGTGTGTGTCATGGAGAAACTCGCTCCATGAAATTTGGACCCGCGGGATTCCCGAGAACACGTACGAGAGAAAAAAGATACTAGCCGCCATATTGTCATGTTGTAAAAGTTGTAAGTTCGGAAATAAAAGCAGTAAAATGGCCCAACGCGACAGTGTGTTTCATCAACAGCTGATATAGAAAAATTGACCGTTAAAAACCTTGAATTCCAACGAACCGAGTAGCGGTGGAAATATTAATATGCTAGCCAAATAAAGCCCTCCTACCTTCACTCTACTGTTTCTTGTCACTTTCTGCGACGTCTAAATGCAATACCATCGTTTTTTTTTAAATCCCAGGCCACTGAACCCTTTATTTAGAAAGCAATTGTTGAACAGCATTATGACCTGCCATATTTCCTTATGAATTCCATCTAAGTTAACTCTGGCTAATCGTCCTGGCGTTAGCCAGACTTTAAAATCTCAGTATAGAGTCACTCTTAAGAGGGATGCCAAGCGATGCACGAAAAGGAAGCTGATGTTGAAGACATTGAAGAGCCCATACATGGCTTAACTAAATTGATTCTAATCGGTTAGGGTTTCGGTACTTTGGCTCGCGCTTTCTCAGTAGTAACTGGATAACGTGAGGCTGCACTGACCATTTTGGTCTTTAATTGAGTAAATGGCCACATTAATCGGATAAAATGGAAGACGCATAAGTCCTCTGGACGGATAATGTACCTCTAGTATAAAAACGGCAATTGAGGTGGCATTGTATGAGAAACCCCGCGCTACAATTGCCGAAATCAGGGAGGCAGGATAGCCGAGTGGTTTAGGGAGCTGGATTTCAATGCGGTGACCCGGGTTTAAATCCCGCTCTGACCACTGCCTGGAGTTGTTCTGGGTAAGTGCCGGCCTGGTTCAACTCCTCGGTCATCCTTGTAAATAGCCAACTGGTCTGCCTCCTGTCAGTTGGGATTCTTATCTTGTTGCGTTTACTTGAATTATTTGTTTTATGTATTTGCTCGGTCACATTAGCCATTGTGCTAAATAACCTTCCGAGGGTAAATAAAAGTCATTTATTTTATTTATTAATTTATTTTTTATTTTTTTTAAATAAAGCCAAACAAAAATTCATAACCGATTCAGGTCTTTCATGTTTATAAGGAATTTTCCCGCCAAAAAGGTTAATGTTAACCTTGCCCTTGGGTAATTAAGTGTGTAAAAACAACCAAAAACCGAGAGTCGATCAAAACCCAGAGTAAGCCCAACCCAAGCCATTTCCCCAACATTTCCCATGGCCGAAAGGCCAAGTGTAACCGCTTCTATCGTTCTTCGTTTTCTGTCAACGCAAGTTGATACATACATGTATCATTTGACATACAGCACGGCCTGCTATGACTTTTAGTATATATAAAGATGTATATACATCAACTGACACCTAAAGGTTGTTTTCAAGTCTTAGCTGACTGCCACCTGTAAAAACACCATTTCTCAGTTTTGTTAACAACTATAAGTCATTACATAAAAAAAAAACTTTTAATTTACTGTCTAATGGTCTTCCGAAAAGTCAAAGCAGAAATCATAGAATGAAACAAATCAGAAAGAAACAATAAAGTCATTATTTACAAACCTTGCGCCAGATCTCGCTAACAGATCGGCCCACTGATTTGGATCAAAAAATTCTGCTTTGAACATCGGACCAAAATCCGCGTACGAAAACCCTGGACGATAGTTGTTCTCCATGAAATCGATAACTTCCTGTATCGTTTCTTCTTTCCAGTGCCACCAAAACCACTCCGAGAAAAAACTGGGAACAGAATACACGCCCCAGTGCATGAAAATCCCGAATTTTGCCTCATCATACCACGCTGGCAAAGGCCTTGAGTCGAGCGATTCCCAAGTTGGAATATATTGAGTAGCTTCGACGCCAAATAACTGGCTTGTAACGAAAGCGAAAATTACAGTTTCAGTGAGCATTCTGGTGGAACCACAGAGTACCAGACAAAGCATGAATAGTGGTATTCGCATGTATGACCGGCTTCAACAAGTTGGCAGCTTTCAAAAGAAATGTACTACATATAAGCTTGCATAAATTATCGCGCAAGATTGAGCAACTGGCAGCAGCGAGGTTTTTGCAGGCATAATTCAATTTCGAGCTGAATTTGAGCAGGATACAAAAAAAAACCCCATCTGGTTGGAAAAAATGGCAGTTGGTTTAAACTGTATCGATGTTCTGTTCACTAGTGCGGTTACAGTTTTTTCGTCTGTTTTCTTTTTCAATGATAGTATTCATGTTATTGTCATATGACCGTGAACCTCTAGAAAAGCGTTGACGTTTTTGACACTGAAACGTCTGTTTTCGTTATGTCCATATTTAGTTTACACAAAATGTCGTATTTGTGGTTCACGAGGAGCCTCAGAGGTGGGGAATTGTGTCTTTTTGTGTGCCTGGGAGTGGGGAATAGACCACCAAGAAAGAAAAAAAATTGCAAATCCCCGGGGGTGTGCCCGGAGGGAGGGGGCGGCATGGTAAACGTAGAATTGAACCCTGCATAAATTCAAAAGCTGAAAGGCGCTTGCGGCAACCGTGGCTGCCGATGACATCGGACTAGCCAGACCTTAGAGAAGGCCAGCCAGCTTATTTTGTCATTTTGAAAATGGCGTCTACGAGTATAACACCTCTACTTTCCCCTGCACTCGGCTGGATTATTCTCTGTGTTTTGCTTTACAGCACTACGGGCTTCTATTCCTTTACATATTTATTGAAAGAGATATGTAGATTTAGTGGTGACCTACTTGGCAGGAAAGAAAAAGGCAATCGTGTGTAAAACGACTTCGTGCTGGCGCGCTAAGTCGGGCTGAGAGTAACAACAGAATACCCGGCCATTTCAAAGCTGCACCCCCTGAAAACAGTGGGCACGAGGATACGAAGTGGCGAAAACCTTTCCTCACCTAGCAATATCCTTCATAGATCGAAGTGGATACGCGGATATGGGGATACACGGGATATATCGGGAAATAAAAAGCTTTTAACAAAAAAAAAAAACACTTAGCTTCCAAAGCAACTACATACCTGTTGCAACTGCGCATGGGTGAACAAGTAACTCCGACAAAACCGTTGTCAACCATCCGCAAAGGCTGCACTGATAATTAGTAGTGCTTTCCACAATTTCCTCCATGTTGAACAGAAAATACTGAACAGCGAGGTACTGGGATTGAGAAAGTTCCGGAAATAGTCGAATGGAATGGTCA
>OX419340.1:7361052-7391052 GCA_948470475.1 Galaxea fascicularis | reverse complement strand
TTGAAACATAGCTCAAAATCCATACAAATGTCTCTAATTTTGTGACAACGTCCCCCAAAACCATGCAGAAAAAAAAAGAAAAGAATTTGTAGAACTTGTCTCGGGAAAATGAAAACTATTTCGAAACACCTTAATTTTACGACGTTTTTCATACGTATTGTCTGAGATTGTTTGTGATTGTTCCGTCAAGTAAAGTTGCATCTTTCACACATTGTGCGTGGCCTTGAATTACTTCTATAGTTCGTTTTAAGACTATTTCTGTTGTGGAACGAACCGACTTTGACTTGGAACTAAACGCTATGGAAGGAATCGACCATGGAACCAAACCACTGGATACCATAACAACGCCACAAGTTAGTTGGTACTTTATTTGTATTAATTTATTAATTTACTGAGCGACCGCCAGCCGTTCCAGTGCCAGATCAGCCTTCAGATTGGCAATCATTACAATTAAAGATAAAGATTGAAGATGTCTGTACAGGCAACCCAATCGTGGTGTGTGTCATGGAGAAACTCGCTCCATGAAATTTGGACCCGCGGGATTCCCGAGAACACGTACGAGAGAAAAAAGATACTAGCCGCCATATTGTCATGTTGTAAAAGTTGTAAGTTCGGAAATAAAAGCAGTAAAATGGCCCAACGCGACAGTGTGTTTCATCAACAGCTGATATAGAAAAATTGACCGTTAAAAACCTTGAATTCCAACGAACCGAGTAGCGGTGGAAATATTAATATGCTAGCCAAATAAAGCCCTCCTACCTTCACTCTACTGTTTCTTGTCACTTTCTGCGACGTCTAAATGCAATACCATCGTTTTTTTTTAAATCCCAGGCCACTGAGCCCTTTATTTAGAAAGCAATTGTTGAACAGCATTATGACCTGCCATATTTCCTTATGAATTCCATCTAAGTTAACTCTGGCTAATCGTCCTGGCGTTAGCCAGACTTTAAAATCTCAGTATAGAGTCACTCTTAAGAGGGATGCCAAGCGATGCACGAAAAGGAAGCTGATGTTGAAGACATTGAAGAGCCCATACATGGCTTAACTAAATTGATTCTAATCGGTTAGGGTTTCGGTACTTTGGCTCGCGCTTTCTCAGTAGTAACTGGATAACGTGAGGCTGCACTGGCCATTTTGGTCTTTAATTGAGTAAATGGCCACATTAATCGGATAAAAGGGAAGACGCATAAGTCCTCTGGACGGATAATGTACCTCTAATATAAAAACGGCAATTGAGGTGGCATTGTATGAGAAACCCCGCGCTACAATTGCCGAAATCAGGGAGGCAGGATGGCCGAGTGGTTTAGGGCGCTAGATTTCAATGCGGTGACCCGGGTTTAAATCCCGCTCTGACCACTGCCTGGAGTTGTTCTGGGTAAGTGCCGGCCTGGTTCAACTCCTCGGTCATCCTTGTAAATAGCCAACTGGTCTGCCTCCTGTCAGTTGGGATTCTTATCTTGTTGCGTTTATTTGAATTATTTGTTTTATGTATTTGCTCGGTCACATTAGCCATTGTGCTAAATAACCTTCCGAGGGTAAATAAAAGTCATTTATTTTATTTATTAATTTATTTTTTATTTTTTTTAAATAAAGCCAAACAAAAATTCATAACCGATTCAGGTCTTTCATGTTTATAAGGAATTTTCCCGCCAAAAAGGTTAATGTTAACCTTGCCCTTGGGTAATTAAGTGTGTAAAAACAACCGAAAACCGAGAGTCGATCAAAACCCAGAGTAAGCCCAACCCAAGCCATTTCCCCAACATTTCCCATGGCCGAAAGGCCAAGTGTAACCGCTTCTATCGTTCTTCGTTTTCTGTCAACGCAAGTTGATACATACATGTATCATTTGACATACAGCACGGCCTGCTATGACTTTTAGTATATATAAAGATGTATATACACCAACTGACACCTAAAGGTTGTTTTCAAGTCTTAGCTGACTGCCACCTGTAAAAACACCATTTCTCAGTTTTGTTAACAACTATAAGTCATTACATAAAAAAAACTTTTAATTTACTGTCTAATGGTCTTCCGAAAAGTCAAAGCAGAAATCATAGAATGAAACAAATCAGAAAGAAACAATAAAGTCATTATTTACAAACCTTGCGCCAGATCTCGCTAACAGATCGGCCCACTGATTTGGATAAAAAAATTCTGCTTTGAACCTCGGACCAAAATCCGCGTACGAAAACCCTGGACGATAGTTGTTGTCCATGAAATCGATAACTTCCTGTATCGTTTCTTCTTTCCAGTGCCACCAAAACCACTCCGAGAAAAAACTGGGAACAGAATACACGCCCCAGTGCATGAAAATCCCGAATTTTGCCTCATCATACCACGCTGGCAAAGGCCTTGAGTCGAGCGATTCCCAAGTTGGAATATATTGAGTAGCTTCGACGCCAAATAACTGGCTTGTAACGAAAGCGAAAATTACAGTTTCAGTGAGCATTCTGGTGGAACCACAGAGTACCAGACAAAGCATGAATAGCGGTATTCGCATGTATGACCGGCTTCAACAAGTTGGCAGCTTTCAAAAGAAATGTACTACATATAAGCTTGCATAAATTATCGCGCAAGATTGAGCAACTGGCAGCAGCGAGGTTTTTGCAGGCATAATTCAATTTCGAGCTGAATTTGAGCAGGATACAAAAAAAAACCCCATCTGGTTGGAAAAAATGGCAGTTGGTTTAAACTGTATCGATGTTCTGTTCACTAGTGCGGTTACAGTTTTTTCGTCTGTTTTCTTTTTCAATGATAGTATTCATGTTATTGTCATATGACCGTGAACCTCTAGAAAAGCGTTTACGTTTTTGACACTGAAACGTCTGTTATTGTTATATATATTTAGTTTACACAAAATGACGTATTTGTGGTTCACGAGGAGCCTCAGGGGTAAGGAATTGTGTCTTTTTGTGTGCCTGGGAGTGGGGAATAGACCACCAAGAAAGAAAAAAAATTGCAAATCCCCGGGGGTGTGCCCGGGGGGAGGGGGCGGCATGGTAAACGTAGAATTGAACCCTGCATAAATTCAAAAGCTGAAAGGCGCTTGCGGCAACCGTGGCTGCCGATGACATCGGACTAGCCAGACCTTAGAGAAGGCCAGCAAGCTTATTTAGTCATTTTGAAAATGGCGTCTACGAGTATAACACCTCTACTTTCCCCTGCACTCGGCTGGATTATTCTCTGTGTTTTGCTTTACAGCACTACGGGCTTCTATTCCTTTACATATTTATTGAAAGAGATATGTAGATTTAGTGGTGACCTACTTAGTAGGAAAGAAAAAGGCAATCGTGTGTAAAACGACTTCGTGCTGGCGCGCTAAGTCGGGCTGAGAGTAACAACAGAATACCCGGCCATTTCAAAGCTGCACCCCCTGAAAACAGTGGGCACGAGGATACGAAGTGGCGAAAACCTTTCCTCCCTTTAGCAATATCCTTCATAGATCGAAGTGGATACGCGGATATGGGGATACACGGGATATATCGGGAAATAAAAAGCTTTTAACAAAAAAAAAAAACACTTAGCTTCCAAAGCAACTACATACCTGTTGCAACTGCGCACGGGTGAACAAGTAACTCCGACAAATCCGTTGTCAACCATCCGCAAAGGCTGCACTGATAATTAGTAGTGC
Source organism: Galaxea fascicularis (assembly GCA_948470475.1). NCBI lineage: Eukaryota > Metazoa > Cnidaria > Anthozoa > Scleractinia > Euphylliidae > Galaxea > Galaxea fascicularis. Next base: position 7,387,421 of record OX419340.1, on the reverse strand, counting down.
TTTCCACAATTTCCTCCATGTTGAACAGAAAATACTGAACAGCGAGGTACTGGGATTGAGAAAGTTCCGGAAATAGTCGAATGGAATGGTCAATTTTTGGGCGGACCGGTCCAACCGAGAAAAGTGGTCCACCTGGAAAGGTGGACCAGTTTTTTCGAAACTTTTCCGGTTGGACCGAACCGATCCATTCAGTTTTGGACCGAAATTTCCGGAAATTTTGGTTGAATGGATCGCGCCCCAATATTCGAGCACGTCTCTACATTGTATATTCTGCGAAATCGATTGTTACTTCAACGAAATGGCCGTAGATACGTTCAACTCTTGCTTTAGGTCCTTCGAATGAGTTCAATACAGTAGCTATTTAAGTATATATTCGATGTGGATAATTCTCGCTAGCTAGATTTTGCGTAAGCTAATCTAGGTTAAGGTCATTATTTATTTGAGATCGTACGTTTCGCCGATAAGCTTAGGATATCGATATACTGCAAGTTTTATAAGTCTCTAGGTAAGATGTAGTACACAGAATTTTAGTTAAGACTTGTCCAAGATTAAGGTCATTTTGTATGTAAAAGTTAGATAATATAAGTTCCAAAGACATTCGGACGACCAACACGTCCCCGCATGTAAAAGGAGTGTTATTAATAGGCAATAAGTGCTTACATGTATAACAATAACAATACGTTGAAGACGATGCTTGCAATGCTCGATTATATTTTCGGCAAGACAAATTATCATAAAATCGAGATTGTAATTCGAAACTCGCGTTGTTTTCAAAATTTGCATACATCTCGCGTTGAAAAGAAATCAGGTTACTAGCGCTTCGAAATACTGTACTTCCAGAACGGCATAGCTTTTACTTTGTTGTGCTATATCTTTCCAAAACATCGATGGATTCCTCGTTGGTACCAAATTATTCGTTTCTTGTTTGTTTTTAAACGACTTAGGATAAAGTCTCAACAAATATGGCGTTTCATATGTGGGACGATCTGACTATTTTGTGGAACGACCTGACTATTGATTGGAACGATCTGACTTGGAACGATCTGACCATGCAACGAAATGACCGTAATTCGGTCATTTCGTTCCATGAGAACTAATGTTGATCTCGTGACTTTCGCATGACAACAAAATATGCAAGCATTGTATATTACACCATTACGGAAGCATTAAATACTTTTCCATTTTTATACTGTCTTAGGACACACAAAAACGACAGCGGAAACGAACGAGTAAAATCATTTCATACATGTAAGCTCACAAACCTTGCACCAGATCTCGCTAAAAGGTCGGCCCACTGATTTGGATCAAAAAATTCAGCTTTGAACATCGGACCAAAATCCGGATAAGTGAACTCCGGACGATAGTTTTTCTTCATGAAATCGATGAATTCTGGTTCCTCTTGTCCTTGCCAACACCACCAAAACCACTCCGAGTGAAAACTCGGAACAGAATACACGCCCCAGTGCATGATAATCCCGAATTTTGCCTCATCATACCACGCTGGCAAAGGCCTCGAATCGAGAGATTCCCAAGTTGGCTCATATCCCGTTCCATCGGCGCCAAATAACTGACTCACGACCAAGAAAAAAGTTGCAGTTTGCGTGAACATTCTTACAGATACAATGTAGATGTCAGAGTTGTGATCGAGCGAGTACAAAATGTGACCGGCCGGCAAGCTTTCAAACACATATAACGGTATGTAAGCTTGCAGGAATTATCCTGCAACTCTGAATTGGACGTTTCGAAATTCAAAAGGGAACTGGGGCGACTTTCAAATTTTGAAGTAATTGATAAATTGACACTATCACTTGAAAGATAACATTGAGGGCCTCTTCATATGAGCCCGGTTAACCGGGCTGGCTCGGTTACCGAGATGAAATAGGTTTCTGTTCATATGGCGACTTTCAGCCCGCTTTCCGAGATGAAACATTTGAAAAATTGGTGACGCGACCATTCAGGCATGAAATCTAACGAACAAGCCTGGCGAGAACTTCTCGATTTTGTAAACACACGTTCTTACAATTGTTTTCATTGATGGTTTTCATTCATTTGGTCGCTTGGGATATTAGCAGATTTTGCGCAAAGGAAAAATAATTTAAGAAATAATAAAATAAAATAAAAGGAAAAAAGTAATAATAAGATACTGAGGCGAAAGGCAATAGGACCGCCAATGGCAAAGAAAAGTAGAGTTTTAAAACAGGTCCTGTAACTTAAAGAAATGGTTGCCTTAGTGATCTCAGTTTGCCGGAAAACTCCTTACTCTTTCAAAAGTGTTTTCCGCCGTCAATTAGGATAAGTAATTTCCAAAACGAACCTTGTTTATTTAAGGAGCGCTACCGCTCACACCTTCACAGCAGAACTCGCATACTAATCAGTTCTGCTTGCCTTATTAAAATCTAGCTTAGCCACGTATCCTAACACCTTTTGAGTTCTTTGTTCTCAGCTGAATTATTTACAGCTAAATTTTACTTACCTCTTCAACTTTAAACTAAAATCTGTTTCGACAGAATCTTAGTAAAATTTGATTACTTTCAGACTAGTGATTTCAATTGTTGTATAAGAATTCAGCCTTCAAGATATTTTAAGTTTTGCAAATTTTTGCACGGACTGTCGAACTCAGTTTAGTTTCAATTCTTTTAATTTTCCGACTTTGATCACCTGGAAACACCTACTTTCTAGATATGAATGCTATTTACCTTTGTAAAAATCAATTAACTTAATAGCTTAGCATAAATAGACCCATGTTCTGTAAGCTTGAGTTAGTGGTCGAGTTGGAAGGAGTTGAGTCAGTGGTGCTATCACTCTCGACCAAGCGAGTTGCTCCAGAATAAAGCCGTTGACTACAAAACCCTGCAGTGAGCCTGTTATATAAAATCTGTCCCGTAACAATTTTCTTTGTTTAAGCAGCCTCAAATTTCCTTTGACTTTACGTTAACTATCAAATGAAACTATTCCGAGTTTCATTTTCGAAGAAAAGAGAGGTAAAATCTCTGTAATGTCATAAACCATCCGTTCTATCACGAAAATGCATTGTATTACTTTCCTCCCGGTAACCGGGCTGAAGTGTTCATATGGCAAAAATGTTCGGCCCGGTTCCCGAGATCCCGGTTGGAAAAACCGACATCTCGGCAACCGAGCCAGCCCGCCCTCTCATATGAACACATCGAAATTTTTACAAACGATTTAGCGGTGTGGCGAGATCTCGGAAACCGCGTCAGCCCTGTAATGTATTGGGCCGCTAAGTATGTTGGGAAAGGAAAAACCATGTGCTTTTGATAGCGGCGGCCATGTTACGTTTGCAATGAAATTGGTTGAGTTAAATCTGTTTGTTTGGATACTTTATTACTCTCGGGAACACTACAAGCCCGGTCAACCGGGCTCATATGAAGAGGCCCTGAGATTGGTCGTTTGACCAAGTTTGATTCTTTTAGGTTGAACAGAGACCAAGTTATGGACCTTGAAACATAGCTCAAAATCCATACAAATGTCTCTAATTTTGTGACAACGTCCCCCAAAACCATGGTTTTGGGGGACGCAGAAAAAAAAGAAAAGAATTTGTAGAACTTGTCTCGGGAAAATGAAAACTATTTCGAAACACCTTAATTTTACGACGTTTTTCATACGTATTGTCTGAGATTGTTTGTGATTGTTCCGTCAAGTAAAGTTGCATCTTTCACACATTGTGCGTGGCCTTGAATTACTTCTATAGTTCGTTTTAAGACTATTTCTGTTGTGGAACGAACCGACTTTGACTTGGAACTAAACGCTATGGAAGGAATCGACCATGGAACCAAACCACTGGATACCATAACAACGCCACAAGTTAGTTGGTACTTTATTTGTATTAATTTATTAATTTACTGAGCGACCGCCAGCCGTTCCAGTGCCAGATCAGCCTTCAGATTGGCAATCATTACAATTAAAGATAAAGATTGAAGATGTCTGTACAGGCAACCCAATCGTGGTGTGTGTCATGGAGAAACTCGCTCCATGAAATTTGGACCCGCGGGATTCCCGAGAACACGTACGAGAGAAAAAAGATACTAGCCGCCATATTGTCATGTTGTAAAAGTTGTCAGTTCGGATATAAAAGCAGTAAAATGGCCCAACGCGACAGTGTGTTTCATCAACAGCTGATATAGAAAAATTGACCGTTAAAAACCTTGAATTCCAACGAACCGAGTAGCGGTGGAAATATTAATATGCTAGCGAAATAAAGCCTTCCTACCTTCACTCTACTGTTTCTTGTCACTTTCTGCGACGTCTAAATGCAATACCATCGTTTTTTTTTAAATCCCAGGCCACTGAGCCCTTTATTTAGAAAGCAATTGTTGAGCAGCATTATGACCTGCCATATTTCCTTATGAATTCCATCTAAGTTAACTCTGGCTAATCGTCCTGGCATTAGCCAGACCTTAAAATCTCAGTATAGAGTCACTCTTAAGAGGGATGCCAAGCGATGCACGAAAAGGAAGCTGATGTTGAAGACATTGAAGAGCCCATACATGGCTTAACTAAATTGATTCTAATCGGTTAGGGTTTCGGTACTTTGGCTCGCGCTTTCTCAGTAGTAACTGGATAACCTGAGGCTGTACTGGCCATTTTGGTCTTTAATTGAGTAAGTGGCCACATTAATCGGATAAAATTAATGGAAGACGCATAAGTCCTCTGGACGGATAATGTACCTCTAGTATAAAAACGGCAATTGAGGTGGCATTGTATGAGAAAGCCCGCGCTACAATTGCCGAAATCAGGGAGGCAGGATGGCCGAGTGGTTTAGGGCGCTGGATTTCAATGCGGTGACCCGGGTTTAAATCCCGCTCTGACCACTGCCTGGAGTTGTTCTGGGTAAGTGCCGGCCTGGTTCAACTCCTCGGTCATCCTTGTAAATAGCCAACTGGTCTGCCTCCTGTCAGTTGGGATTCTTATCTTGTTACGTTTATTTGAATTATTTGTTTTATGTTCTGATTTGCTCGGCCACTTTAGCTATTGTGCTAAATAAACTTCCGAGGGTAAATAAAAGTCATTTATTTTATTTATTAATTTATTTTTTATTTTTTTTAAATAAAGCCAAACAAAAATTCATAGCCGGTTCAGGTCTTTCATGTTTATAAGGAATTTTCCCGCCAAAAAGGTTAATGTTAACCTTGCCCTTGGGTAATTAAGTGTGTAAATACAACCGAAAACCGAGAGTCGATCAAAACCCGGAGTAAGCCCAACCCAAGCCATTTCCCCAACAATTCCCATGGCCGAAAGGTCAAGTGTAACCGTTTCTATCGTTCTTCGTTTTCTGTCAACGCAAGTTGATACATACATGTATCATTTGATATACAGCACGGCCTGCTATGACTTTTAGTATATATAAAGATGTATATACATCAACTGACCCCTAAAGGTTGTTTACAAGTCTTAGCTGACTGCCACCTGTAAAAACACCATTTCTCAGTTTTGTTAACAACTATAAGTCATTACATAAAAAAAATAATAAACTTTTAATTTACTGTCTAATGGTCTTCCGAAAAGTCAAAGCAGAAATCATAGAATAAAACGAATGAGAAAGAAACAATAAAGTCATTATTTACAAACCTTGCGCCAGATCTCGCTAACAGATCGGCCCACTGATTTGGATCAAAAAATTCTGCTTTGAACATCGGACCAAAATCCGCGTACGAAAACCCTGGACGATAGTTGTTCTCCATGAAATCGATAACTTCCAGTATCGTTTCTTCTTTCCAGTGCCACCAAAACCACTCCGAGAAAAAACTGGGAACAGAATACACGCCCCAGTGCATGAAAATCCCGAATTTTGCCTCATCATACCACGCTGGCAAAGGTCTCGAGTCGAGCGATTCCCAAGTTGGAATATATTGAGTAGCTTCCACGCCAAATAACTGGCTTGTAACGAAAGCGAAAATTACAGTTTCAGTGAACATTCTGGTGGAACCACAGAGTACCAGACAAAGCATGAATAGCGGTATTCGCATGTATGACCGGCTTCAACTAGTTGGCAGCTTTCAAAAGAAATGTACTACATATAAGCTTGCATAAATTATCGCGCAAGACGACGACAGCAATTTTGACCAACTGGCAGCAGCGAGGATTTTGTAGGCATAATTCATTTTCGAGCTGAATTTGAGAAGGATAAAAAAAAAAACCCATCTGGTTGGAAAAAATGGCAGTTTGTTTAAAGTGTAAAGAGACAGAATTTTAATGCTCTATTAAAAGTATTAATTTAAATATGATCGAAAACTCGCGGTTTCATTAATGTGGTATCAATGTTCTGTCCACTAGTTGAATCAAAGTGGATACGCTGATATGGGGATATACGCGGTGGCGAATACCATTCCTAACTCCCCTAGTAATATCGAAGTGGATGCGCGAATACGCAGTGGTAAGAACTACCCCTCCCCTAGTAAATGTTCTATGTATAGATCGAAGTGGATTCGCGGATACGCGGATATTCAGTGGCGAAGACCATTGGGGGCAGGATCCCATGACTAAGAGCGTTCCTCTCCCGTATTACCTCTAGGATCAGGCGTTTTGACAGATCTAGTTATATTTAGAAAATGACAATACTAAAAAAAAAACAATACCACAAAATTTTTTCATATATATTCTTCTTTAGGGAGGAAAATGTTAAAAACCAAAGTTTGGAACGTTAACTGAGAACGTTTCGCCATGAAGAAAACTCAAGTTCAAAAGTTTGTCTTTCTTTTTTCAAGCAATCCAAACAATCTAACCAACCAACTGTTACATTTGGGCTATTGATAGGGTGTGTCTGTATTATGATTTGATTGTTAAAGAAAGGTGAGGCGTGAGAGGCGACCTCGTTCCCTTTCCCTTGGTGGGGCACCCCCAAAGCGAGGGGAAAGGTCCTGGGAACGAGGTTGGCGTGAGAGGCTGAAACATAGCTTTCTTACTCTAAAACCGGGCGGAGGTTTCTCAGAGAGGGGTTTGGTTGACGGAGCGGGGGTGGGGGTGGGCGGGATAAAACAGTGTAGGAATGAATGATACTCATTTAGTTCTTTGGCTTTGACTGATTGATTTTTATTGAAATTTTGAATACGTTACAGAGTTACCAGACCCCCAGGTAGCGTAGCTAATCTAGGCGGGCTCGGAAATAAGGAAAAATCAAAGACTGCTTAAAAAGAAAATTATATTGGTAGGTATGTAAAGTTGAGATAAAAAAGAATAATGTTAAAAAAAAGAGAGAGAGAGAGAGAAGAAAAGTTGAACAAGGAGCTGATTTAAGTACCAAATGAAAGCAAAGGAATGCGCTGCCATCTATGGCACTATTGCGTTTTCATCTACAAGCGTTACGATACGGCGTAAGGTTAAGAAGTACGTTTCTTCACCTTGCATATAATTCCGTCCAGGTCGTAATATGAGTCATCGGACTCTAAAACTTCAAATAACAATGATCGAATTTTCTTCTTAAATTGATGTTTAGGTAGATTACGAAGATTAGTTGGTATCTCATTCCACAATTTCGCGCCAATTCTCGAAAAAGCATATTTTTGAATTTCTAGATTTGATTTTTTTATATAAAAATTATTGGACGTTGAGGACCTAGTATTGTATGAATGAACTCGAGAAGTGGGAAGGAACAAGTCTTGAATATTAGGGCCTGATTACATGAGGCGGGCTGGCCCGGTTGTCATGTAATCGCGGAGTTGATTTTTGTTGCGTTTAACAAACGTGCCGAGATCCCGGCAAACTGACCCCAGCCCGGCTAACCGGGCCAGCCCGCCTCATGTAATCAGGCCCTTAGAGGGTACAAGATGATTACTTACATCATGCATCGTTTCTGAAAGCAGTTGATAATAAAGAAAGTTAAGTGGTAAAATATTTGCATTGAGAAACAACGGAATTGCATGATCTCGAAAGTTAGCAAAGTATATGAATCTAAGGGCACGTTTTTGAAGAATGAGAAGTGGCTCAGATATCTCCATGAAATATTTTCTGTTATTTTCAGTGATCGCAATGTGTTGAGCCAGCCCCACTCCTCTGGTGTATCTTGCTAAAAGTCGAGGTGCAATGTACTGACAGTGGTCCTCTAGAAACGTTCCGCCCTCTTTACTGTCTGTCATGTGAAATCCTTGATTGAATTGGAACCACCCTCCCATAAATTTAGCTGACATGTGAGTGGTGACATTTTCTTCTATCTCTTTCACGGTCAACTGGAACTTGAAGTTGCTGGCAAATCCTAAAACAACAAGCTTTTCATGCATGTCAAACTGAACGATTCTCCGTCCATTTTTATCGAGTGATCTGATGATGTTGGTTACGCCAATGCTAAAATCAATAGGCAAAGATTAATTGTGAATCCATAAAATAAATACATACAGTACAGGATTCCAATTGAGTTAGTTTACAGTCCAATTCCCCCCCTCCCCTCCCGCCCCAATTTTGACAGGGCTGGTTGGCAAAACAGTCGTCTCATTCCTAGCAAATTTTACTTCCTTGCATCGTACGAGCCACCGGGAATGAAGATACGCGTAAATCAACATGACCGTGAAAGAGCCGTTGGTGGCTCCCTCAGTCCGAATCGCATCAGAGCTGGCAGTTTGACAAGCATCGTGTGATGTGGTATTACCTTTTACTACACCCATTTTGAAATAACTCGTCATTCATGAAAGTTTCTTCCCAAATTTCTTCCCAAATTGCACCATTTTTTGCGCTATGAAATCACATCCTTTTTTAAGCCCATCAAAATTCAAAACTGGTTTTCCTGAAGTGAACATTAAATAAATATTAACATTGACAAAATCTTGTGTGATTTCAAAATGGGTGTAATAAAGTGGTAATCGAACTTCGTGTCGTGCAATTTTGGTCTAAAATCATACTTGTGATTTCAAATCGAAGTCGCGCTACGCACTCGTTCAATTTTGACTCACGCTTATGATTTCAGACCAAATAGCCTTCCACTCAGTTGAATTACCATTATGATTCACGCTATCACGCGGTAATAAACGCGGTCTCCGGAAAATGATTCCTCGTATATGACCTGAAACCACCAAAACTTTATTCTGAGGTAACCCGAGCTCGCTTTTAAGTACCAATTTCTGTTTAGTAGCCTGGTTTAGTAGTGAAATAAATCTTCGCGTGACGTGCCCTCTATTTAGCAATTGAATTTGATAGGTTTTGATCTAAACGACTAACCACTCACGCTTCGCTTACCAATGAATGAGTTGCCAGTAATCGGATCCCTGTCTTATGCGCATAGGATTCTGGGATCGCCAGGGGGCAAACATTGCCAGTCGCTAAAGGAAAATGTATGGCGAAAAGTTGTTTCGACGTCCATATCAACGATTTTGGAGAGAGATCAACGCTTTTTCGCCGCTGTTTCATCAGAAATGGATTTGGGCAATGTTGATACGTGGAAAGTGTTAGTTTTTGTTGGAATAACCGTCAAATATATGATAAAATCTACTGATAAACTTCCTTGCTTGCGTAAGGTTTATTGTGAAATTGACCTCGCGTAATGGTCACGAAATATCGCAAAGTTAGGTATAAATCGGGAGGAAATGACTAAATAAAGTCTTTTCAGTTTTATTTATATGTGTACGGGCTGTTTTCTTATTAGTTATGTCTTCCACAAACAAATTATGGCCTCTGGAAATTTACCTCCTCAAAGGAGAGAAGTGGTTGTCAGAGGTGATGGAAATTGTTTTTACCGAACTGTTGCTCTTTGGAGGGATGAAGTAAGCGATAAGAAACATGAGGAAATTCGTAGGTTAAGCTCTAGTTTGATTGAGAAAAAACTGCTACTCCTCTCTTCGAAATCTGCGGAGGAACATGTAAAGAACAGCAAGATCGCAGGAACTTGGGCAGAAACTGTGTATATATTTTCATCTGCACTACCACTATGCTTTCTCTTTCTTCACTTTTCTTGTTGCTCTCTGTAGATCTGATCTTTGGAGCAAGTCTCTGGGGTTTACCCCACAATCGTACCCTCTCATGCACAAAGTTGGTGTACGTAGGGCATTCAAACGTTTCTATAACCTTGTACAAAATAATTTGAACAGATCTTCGTACACGTTTTAAATTGAATTGATCACGATTAATAGCTCTGGCCCACAAAAAACATCTTCATTATCCTTGGGCGAGTAGAATCTTAATATTTCAATGTGAGGAAGAATGTTTTGCTTTTCTGGGTACCTTCGTTGTCACAACCCCAGACAGCACAATGATCACCACTGGGCATATTTCCAAGATTATTTGTATTAATGAGCTTAGAAATAAGCTAAACGTAGCCTGTACACACGCAAATACAACTGAAAAGGCTTTATTGAGTCATTTCCTCCCGACGTATACCTAATTTTGCAAAATTTCGAGACCATTACGCGAGGTCAATTTCACAATAAACCTTACGCAAGCAAGGAAGTTTATCGGTTACTGTTACAAAAACTTACACTTTCCACGTATCAACATTGCCCAAATCCATTTATGTCAAAACAGTGGCGAAAAAGCGTTGATCTCTCTCCAAAATCGTTGATTTGGAGGTCGAAATAACTCTTCACCATACATTTTCTTCTAGCGACTGGCAATGTTTGCCCCCTGGCGATCCCAGAATCCTATGCGCATAAGACAGGGATCCGATTACTGGCAACTCATTCATTAGGATGGATCTTCAACCAGAATTCCGGTTCGTTGAGGAACTTGTGATACACAGCAGAGGTATGTGCTACACAGCTGGTATGTGCTTATTCAAAGTGAACTCCAAAATGTCAATTTGAAGTTCCTTGTAAGCAAAGTAACCCAGAACAGCCGCCGAACAAGGATCAACTTGACCGACGCCATTATAAAAGATCACAAGCGTAGGGATCACGTGACCTATTGGCACACTGAAAGTCACTCAACCCGTCAAGGTGTTCAATCCAAATCCAAACCATTGTATGTTGATTAGGAAAGGTCAAGCGATCCTGAAATGATTTAAAGATCTCAAGTCCAGCGCTTGGTTTATGCTTGGCTCAGAGGACGAACCGTGATTTGTGACACTTACAGATTTTTTTCAGGTCGACTGCCGGTCAAGGTCAAGGTGTTAAAAACACCAAATGACCGGCAGTTCGGATTTTTTTATAATTTATTTGTGTCAAACTGGTGGGCCAACATGAAGAATTACGGGTAACTGAAACGTTCTAAGCATCAGCAGCCCCTTATCCGAGCCTTAAACCGTTCTGCTGAATATGTTATTTGTTATTTCTGGTAGCAAAAATGGGATAAATACAAAGGAACCTAAGACTTAACTTTCACAGTATGTATGAGAAAATTTAAGGACCCAACCTCTATTTTTTGTTTTCTTCACATTCAAAGCAAAAGAAAAAAATGAGGATGGGAAACAGACTATTTGCAGGTTAGTTCAACTTCAAAAGCACTTTGAAAGGTTTTTAAAAACCACCTTATGAAAACTTTAAACTTGCAGAAAAATGAATCCATCAAACAAGCTGCTTGTTCTCTCTTTATGGTCATTGTTTTGTGACTAGCATCAGGGCCTATAATAGATAGAAGTGCACATGTTGTGGTTCAATTTTATCCTTGGTTCAAATTTTATTTTTCTTTGTTTCAAACTCATTATCATACATTACCATACACAAAAACAAAGAAAAGTAAAATTTGAACCAAGGATAAAATTGAACCACAACTCACACACTGTCAGCCAACAGGCCAGCTGCTTTTATTCTCAGTTTTGAATCAGTACATTAAATGTTAATGCCAGAATGACTTTTGTAGGAGTACTGTGTATTTCCTCAATGCTGTGATAATATAATTGGAAAGAAATTATGCACCAGTCGATTCCAGCGGTGCCAATGGACATGTCCTGGGGGAGGGCACATGCCTGGCCCCATGGGCAGTAGTAACATTTCAAATGCCCTATGGCTGGGATTCAAATGTGAGGTAATGCCTGGCTAATGCTCGGGGAGAGGGAAGGGGGGGGGGGGGGAAATTGGCACTGCTGTAATTGACTGGTGCATAAGCCTACAAATCATTGGCAAAAGTTTACAAGATGGGCAAGAAGAGTCCCTTTAAATTGGAGACCTTCTTCAATGCCTGTCTTGTGAACATTCCCCAGTCCTGATTTTCCCTTGAATTCTTCATTCTTTCCCTGCTATCCTGCCCAGGCTCTCCAAGGATTTACAGAGTTTCAGGTATGTGCACTCTGTGGTTGCTGAGATAATTCCAAGAAATATTGCCTAATATTTTCAGTCACGGCAGTGTGAATGACGTTAGCCCGTTTTCTGGCCAATCTTGCAAGCAGCCGAGGAGCTGTGTATGCTGCACGATCCTCTAACAATGTCCCACCTTCTTTGGAATCAGTCAAATGGAATCCTTGATTGCATTTGAGCATTCCCCCAACCAAGGTGGCTGTCATTTGAGTAGCAGTATCTTTATCTATCTCTTTCAGAGTGACTTGGAAAGTGAAGTTACCAGTGTCATAGATTCCTAGGATAACATCCCTTTCTTGGATATCAAACTGAATTGTTCTTAGTCCTTCTTTGTCCTTGAACCTGGCAATGTTGCTGACACCAGTGCTAAAAGGAACATATACTAGGATTAGCAGCTTGATTAACTTTGCTGGCATTCTCCCAGTGTACCCATTCCTGCGATTAAAAATGCTCATTGCTGCAAATCACTGGTGAAGTCAACCACTCAGGTCATTTGATTTTATTACATGACTTCAAAAGGCTCTTGGTGGAACCTGGGAACAATATTGGAGTGGCAAATGGCTACAATCGACACACAAAATTGCCTGTAGTGTGCCCACACCAATCATCCGCAAAATTTGGAAGTGATTTTTGCTGGTGATCAAATATGCTGTGAACGGCGTATAAAATCTGCTACTGTGTTGCTTCACTAAACGAAGCATGGTTTGCACTAACCCACGTTAAAAGGCCCACATTCACCCGATAGGCTTTGCAAGCATTTGTTTTTGTTTTGAAAAGGTCATTTGTTGAACCCTGCAATATGATTGGCTAGACCTCGACCTCTTGCATAAAATGGCAGAGTTGTACCCTGGCATGCAATGCATCTTGGGTGAATGTGGGCCTTTAAATACCACGACAACAAGGTTTAATAGAACTTAATACAACTTAACCAATGGTCAGCGCTAACCATGCTTTGAGCAACTCGGCTCAGTAGACAGCATGCGAGGTGTAGTTGAAACATTTTATGAGTTTGTTTGTTGCACATGATTTGAAATAAACTTATGTTGCATCGTTTGAAAAACGACACATGACGGAAGTCACTTCGCACAGGTAATTAAAAACCCAGTAACAACAACAACTGACAACACGGCCACTTACCACAAAGGGTGCACCGTGACCATAAAATCGGGCTCGTCAAACAGTTTCCGAAAAACTTCAGACCTCTTAGCTGGTATGTGAATGTTTATTGTAAAGCCAAACGTGTCAACTTGCAGCTCCCTGTAGGTAAAATAACCCAGGGCAGCCACTAAGCACGACCACACCAGCAGCTTTACCGCCGCCATCACTAATCCGGTTAGCAACAATTCGTGTTTTCCCAGTAGGGTGGGGGTGGGGATGGTGGTACTAGGTGGCACATCTCCCAATTTTTTGGAAGGAAGAACAAATTTGAGAGGAACAAGGGTACAGCTCGGGGAGGGGCCGGGGGGAGGAGACAGAACCCCCCCTATTTTTTGTGGAAAAAAACCAATACGTATTTTAAAATACTTTTCCAAAAATGAAAAGTACTTTCACGGGATAATAGTGGTCGGCTTCAGCTGGAGGACCTCGTGAGAGAAAAAATCCAAATGTATGACTGTTCCTCCATTTTTAGAGTCAGCCCCCTCCCTTCAATCAAAAAGGACCTTTAGATTTGAGTACTAGATCCTGAGATCGTAGAAACAAGATTTGTGTCACTGGTGATCATCTAATATAAAGCACGGGAACAGGATTTGAAAAGTCGTACTCGTGCTCAAATCTAAAGATCCCTAAAGAGACGGGGGCGCCCCCCTCCGCGGGCCCGGAGCATTGGTTGCGGTCGCAGCTACAGGGGATAACTAATTAAAGGCGCGTTTACACTACAGAAAAAATGGGTCCGGACCCCGTCAAAAAGGTAGTACGGACCCATAATTCTTGTAAAGAAATACTAGTTGGCCCCGCGGAAACTCCAGGATTTCTTTACAAAAGTTATGGGTCCGTACTACTTTTTTGATGAGGTCCGGACCCATTTTTTCTGTAGTGGCACCGTAAAGTAACATTTCTCGAAGCACCTGGAAGCACGCGGAAACTCAATGGGAAACCGGTGTTCTAAAAGGCCAGGAGCCCATGACTGCTCTTGAAACAGTACACACAAATGGTGGGCAGAGTGACTTCAATGGCGTTTGGGTTTATTGGTCTAAAAGTATGGTCATAGATCTCAAGTTCTTCTTTTGCAATCAACCCTCCAATTATTAGAAGGAGAGACCTGGCACCACTAAAAATCACTCATAAAGCCCTCTATGATGATGTTCGGCCTGATTACTTACGCCTTAAATTCCATACTGTCAGTGCCTACAACTTAAGAACTCTTGAGGCACCAAAGTTGGCTATTCCAACTGAAAGCGGCACTTCTCAGGACTCAACAGCGAGATTATTTAATATGTTACCTGATAGGTTAAGGCAAGAACCCGACTATGACAAGTTCGTTAGGTTAGCGAAGGAGTTCATGTTTTCCGAAAGAGAAAGCGTACGACTGACTTTTATTATTATTATTATTATCATCATCATTATTATTCTTATTATTACTATTTTTTTATAACTGTGAATATTAATCTTAGCATTTTAGTATATCATATATTGAGTCGTAAGTTATATTAAGGTTCAGGACCTAGGCTTCCAAGGAAACACAATTGTTGCAGTTCGCAGTCAGTACGCCTGTATAGATGCAGAATAGGCTCCCATAATCGCAGTCGTCTTCCTGTAGACAGAGTTTACCAAGTTGCGGTAATTTAATTTGATACTTTTTTTTATTTCACTCTTGATCTTTTTAAAATGTTGTATATATTATCTTAGTTGTTATTAAAGTTGGATTATTTTATTATTACTATTTTAATAACTACGGTGGATCTTCTATTGTACATATCTTGTGTTGAATCCTTATCATTATTTCCTTTACTGTCTCGATTTTTTCTCTCCTTTATGAATATTATGCGACTTTTCTTTTAGCTTCCTGTACTTTCTCTTAATTTACTGTATACATATTTTTAATTCAATACCGGCTTGATGTTTTCTTTTCTGTAGTTAGGGCATTAGTAGGCGAAGAGCCACTTCGTGGAAGTACTACTAATAAATCGTTATTATTATTATTATTATTATTATAACCTTTATAATAACAATAATAGTTCATTACTTTAGGCGCAAATTAGTAGCATGTAAATACGATCAAATGCGCCTAACTATTCGAAATCTTTACAATTCTCAAATCAAATATTGGTTTTTAAGAGAGAGAGAGAGAGAGAGAGAGGGGTGACAACCGGAGTACCCAGAGAAAAATCTCTCAAAGCAGAGCAGAGAACCAACAAACTCAGCCCACTTATGACACTTCGGCACACAGCATACTGCAGACATTTGGTCATGAACACCCGATTGGCTACAAAATCTACAATTTACGTCAATAAACGAAATGAGGAATCACTCTTTCTTGACATGGGAGACCCCATGACCCTTAGGATGTGAACACTATATTGTCCCCCTTGAAAGATCATAAACGTTAAAACTATGTACTGCGATTAAGTGCAGCTGATAATTAACCAATGTTGACCAAAGTGACGGGCACCGCTGAATTACATAGTGAAGTGCTTTATTGAGGAGGATCACGTTTCAATCACACATTTTGTTTCTGACAAACTTTGCGACAGGGCCGGCAAAGGGGTAAATAGCAAATACCGTCCGAAGTATTAGCAGCCAATCAGCGCGCGAGAAAAAAAAAGACATTGTGTTTCTGGGAGGCCACATTGCACCCTCTCCCTCTTTCCATTTCCCCTTCTCTGACCCCCCTCCCCCCTACTCCCACCCCGTGAATGAAGCTCCCACACAAAATGCAACATGGTATAAAAAACGTTCATCTTGGATTTATCACAGCTTTATTTAAAAGAAATGATAGGGTGTTCATATTGTTACACATGTAATACTGAACAAAAGACTACAAGACTTAACAAAACGTTGACATTTACTGTTAACATTGTTGATCTAATTCTTACAAATTAGCTTAGTCTGCTGAAGGGAACATGTGAAGAACTTACCGAGTTTATCGTGGGACAAAGGATGCATCCACAAAGCAAACCATACAAATGGTACTGCGAGTTGGGTACCTTCACAATTGTTGGATATTAAATATTAAGCCAGTCATAGTGTCAAATAATTACACGCTTGTCGGCCTTACTCCATGGGCCGAGTTGCTCGTTGCATGGTTAGCGGTAGCATTGGTTAAGTGGTATTACAACCTATATGTTGTCATGGTATTTAACTCGGGTTGGCCCTAACCATGCTTAGAGCCACTCGGCCCTGGTACACTCAATAAGTTCGAACTATAACACAACGCCATTTTATAAGGGAAGAAAACAAACTAAGGTTCACTAAGAAAACCAAATATCCTGTTTCTGGTAGAACGAACATGAAGAAAGAAAAAAAAACAGCCTCATAACAAGCCCAGCCTTATAGCTGAAAATAGGAACGGACTTTCTTCACCTACAGTGTTCCGCAGTTCACGCTGTTTCAATTCCTCAACATTTATTCCCATGTAAACCCAAGCATGTTATTATCGTTAAACCCATGTGAAGAGCTGTTGTCGGCTAGTCACTCACAAAGTCAAGGTGTTCCAGGAAAAGTTTTATATTTTCGCCAACCTGCTAAAAACAATTATTTGATATACTGAACTTCTTTATGCAATTTTACCTAAGTTTCATTTCTATGCCAATTAGCTTTCAAGAAGAACCTATGTGATCTCTCAATCAAAATTTCTCCCTGCAATTTCCCTCTTAATTCCATTTAACCTCTTTCCGTTTTCTCTGCTAACTTCACTTATTTTTATCTCATTGTGCTACACTTTCCCGTCTCCGTCTCCCTTTCCGTTACTTTCTTTTTATCTTTGTGATGAAGCTGTATTTTGACTCACATTTATATTTTGCTTACTTCAAATCTCATGGCTTTCGTTTCCGCTCTTGTGCGTCAAGTTTTAAAAATACAAATCTATACAATTCATTTTCGTTGCATTTTTTTTTTACATCTTCTTTTCGTTTCCTTTGGGCGTGGTTATTCTGAATTACACCAGTCCACTTTTCACTGCCCTTGTTGCTTTTGTTTTCCGTCCTGGCCATTGAAATTTACAACTGACAAATTGCATGTTTTGTCTTCTTTTCTTTTTCGTCCAGATGCTTAACTCATGTTTGTCTGTCCATACTTTCCACTCCATTTGTCTTCTTGTCGCTCTAATAACTCGATCAACTCCACTTTCCCATACCCTTAAATCTTAACCGCTGACTGAAAACACCATGTCTTCTCCACGGTCCACTATCCTCATTTGAATGCTTTATTTGCATCTTTGTTTGGCCTGAATCCTCCCGTTCACGTACTTTGTCTTCCTTTCCATCGATACCATTTGTTTTCGTTTTTGTCTTTGGCGTATGTTCAAGGAACACCGAACATTTCACTCGTCTTCTTTTTCCCTCGCCTTTCATCCAGGCCTCATCGCCTTCATTTACATCTAAGAACACGTGGTTTCTAAATCCCACGCAACCTTCAACCTTGTTTATTGTTATTCCATCGATCTCCTTTCTTATTTTTCACCTCTACAAATGTTCAAGTGACAGTTAAAAATTCCACTTCATGTTCTACTGACATCCATTTTTCCACGTTCGTTACTTTCATTCTCTCCTTATTTAATGTACGTTTCTCTTTACGATCCCTTGTAACCGGCATTCCGACTTCACAAGTTTTGTGATTACCACATTTCACCTTCTAACTCCTAGTCTCTTTCGTTCCACGCTGCTTTTGTTCCTACTTGTGCTTCCACGCATGTCCTTTCCATCCTTATTCTCTCTAATTGTTGCACTGATCACTTCCTCCAGTTTCCAAATTCTCAGCCGTTGTGTTTATGTCATGATTGCATTGGCTGGAAGCACCTCTGTTCTCATTTCACCTCTTGCTTTCTCCTCCGAAACACCACACTTGTAACTAATGACATCTACGGGATTTTCCTTTGGAAACTATTTACTATTTAATCAATTATTAAATCTGATAAAAACGTTTTATTCTATCTAATTCCGTTGGGTCATTTTCTACGGAAACTTATAAAAACAACCTCCTGACTCTTTTGTACTTAACCCTATCTTAAAAATTTACCAGTGTTAGAGATAGAGAGCGTCCAGTGGAATAAATTTTCAGTCAGCGCAGATCATACGTTCTTCGAATCAGAGCAAAAGACTCTGGGAGCGATTGTGAAAAGGCTGCCTCCATAGTACACCTTCACACCTTGCCTTGATTCTTCTCTGTTTGCGTTGTAAAGGCGACTGGATTCTCCACCAAATTAGTAATGGAGCATCACTACCACTGGCGAAAATTTGTTTTCTTCTTTTTTTCCTTTTATTTATTAAAAGAAAATCTCAATTCTACCGCTGCATTCAAAGCAAAGCTCCTTGTCAGTATCCACGTCCGCATACGAAGTACTTGTCGACGAGCAGTACAAGCTGTTGTACGTTGTGCGATAAAACCTAATAAAAATGGCACTCTGTAACAGAACAAAAATTCCTTTGCGCTCAAAAACACTAACGAAGCAAAACGGTTCCATTTCAAGCTATTCTGAATGTGCAAGATGGATACCAGATACCGTATATCAGGAACCCACTCTCTAAGCTTAAGCCTGCTTAACGTAACCTCAACATCACGCGCAAGGCAAAGTAGCCATTCTTCGTCAAAATACCCACGTATTCGTCCTGGAAATTAGTGACTTAAAGGCATATTGTATGCCAGTCCGTCTAACTTTGGAGACACGAGTTTCAAACAGTGATAAAAGTATTCTTCTGAAATAAAACTAAAA
This sequence comes from Galaxea fascicularis, assembly GCA_948470475.1. Classification (NCBI taxonomy): domain Eukaryota; kingdom Metazoa; phylum Cnidaria; class Anthozoa; order Scleractinia; family Euphylliidae; genus Galaxea; species Galaxea fascicularis. The sequence goes on along the minus strand of OX419340.1, from coordinate 7,368,386 downwards.
CCCTCTATTTTCAGCACCCAACGCCATGTAAACTTATCCTTTAACTTCTTTCTTGCTTTTCTTGCCGTTTGCTACGTTATTTACCAGCAAACTCCTTCTATCATAGCTGAGTAATCTCAATAAACGGCCCAACCACTCTTGGACATCGCCTTGAAGAAAAACTGACGCAGCAAAAAATGGCACCCATTAGAACAGCTTTCATTGTGAAAAGTTACTTGCTACAAGAATAATTAAAACGCTAACGCAATCCTTTTTTTCAGCACGGTCTGTCCTCTTCTTCCATGCAAAGAAATCCTTGCGATCGATCCTCCTCATTGAAGGCTGCAAATTGTAAATGTTGTCCAGCCATTCACGGAATTAAATACAAAGAGCTGTCAAACGTCCATCGAGCGACTTCCCCAATTTCCACTCACGGCTTGAATTATATAATTTGCCTTTCACGGGTGACATAAAATTATCAATCATTCCCTCTCTCTCTCTTTCTCTCTCGGAGACTCGATCACTTCACCATCAAGAAAACGTCCATCCCACTTAAGGGATTTACAAGGAGCCACTGTATCGCACGGTTTATAACAACAAACAAACAAACAAACAAACAACACGATCACAAACAGCACATTACCATCCTTCAAACTGCGGAGGACTGGGACCAGGCCACTGATGACGTCAATGAACTGTTCCATGTTGTCCAATCGCACTGAAGGATTTATGACCTGCTTACAGCCAAAGGCCGGGGCAGGTTTCAATTACAAGAATCAGGCCACCATTTCCTGAAGTGAAGGAATAGCAGCCAACGATACAATGAAAAAACAGTAAAACATTAATGGCTCCTGTATTGATGAAAACAAACATATTGACGAGAGATCACGTAATAACTACAACAGCTCGCAGATTTAGTTTCTGTAACCCTTTAGCGGTGAAAACAATGCAGTAGCAGACATAAACTCCGCGAATTGACGTGCGTAGATCAAACAACCAACCAGCCGTATTCTCCTTTACTAGCATAACAACAGCTCTTCCCTGGGTATGGGAATCTCTATAATAAATAACCAGATAGAGTACCTCTGATAACTTAGAAATATACACCTATGATTAAAGAAGAGAGGTAAATCATGAAACCAACGTAGAGAACCAGAGTTAAACTTGGATTGACGACTCGTGAATAATGTGGAATATTAGCTCCCTCTCATACGTTCACAATGGCTGTTCTCCTTCCCTCGACCTGTTTCTTTGTTGAATTGCCTCCCCTATTTAACCACTCTTTACAAATGTGTAACATAAAATATATTGTCATGAAAACTCAACAAATGAACACACTTCTCAATACTTTCCGACCTATTTAGAAACCAGACAATGAGAGTAAAGCCATGTAAGTTAAGGAATAGTCCAAAGTATAAATGAGTAGCGTTTGCGCTAGAGCAAGCAGACGCCAGTCATTTCGCCCATGAACAAATTCGCCCACAGCAATTTAACTCTGCAAGCTTGAGGACCACCTGCTCAACAAAAAATGGAAGGGACTCGCTCACAAACTCACGGGGGGTGACAACGCTGAGAAGGCCTGTTTCGGGAGAACAACAAAATTCTTCCGGCAATCTCGAGATTTTGCAGGAATCGGGAGACTGGGAATTTTTTTCTAGAAAATAGGACATATTTCTGGGATGTTGCAGGACTGAAAAACGAAATTTGACATATTTATGAGAATGTCACCGACAAATACGGAAAGAGCTTCCAAATTTCCGGGATGACTTAAAGTTACACAAAGTGTTGCTCAAGCAACTTTTGTTTGAGTTGTCACCCCCATCAAACTTCAACAACCGGTGACACGCGTTTTAAATCGACATGTGTGACACTAATCACTGTGAGCAAATTTGCGTACAAGGACGGCTTACCAGCTTCCGACCTAATGAAGAATTAGCCTTTTTCAGGCTCGCGATCACCCAATACACGAGATTGTGTGGCAGAGCCTGTATGTAGAATGTGTACGAGACCATATTACACAACAGAATAATCACTAAAGCAATAAAGATGCGTGTCACTACAGCGAAGACACAGCAGTGAAAGGAAAATACCAATTCTGCCACCTACTGTCGCTGGAGCAAAAGGATCCACAAGCGGGGACTTCACTTGCTCGGCACCTTGCTGAAACTGGCAGCCAGTTTGATTTTAGGGGCAGAAAACTTTCGGGTCTTAGCTTTCTTATCCTCATCAGAACTCTTGCGTTGGTGAACGACGGGTTTTTCAACTGCTTCACCTGTAAACATCGGTGATGCTGACGGGAGTATCTCCGACACTTCCGGCTTTGGTTGGCAGGAAGATAGGAGATCTGCTTCTACTTCAGAGAGTAGCAACACTCCAGGTTTCACAGAGGACGGTCTTGCTTGAGGGACACGAGGTGCATAGGGCAACTTGAAATCTATCAAGTCAGCTTGAGATGTTGAACGTCGCTCAGCTCTGGGAGCTCTGCAGCTTACTTTAGTTGGACTCGCGCCATTATATTCCCCTGAGAGCTCATTCGACTCTGCCAGCAACTCGGTCAGGTCCCCGCTGACTTCAGTGCCCAGGTGGGTGGGCAGACCCATATTATCAATAGCTGCAAACAGCTCATTCATGTCAAACTCGGTGAAGGAAATAAGGTCACCCACAGGGGGTGACTCAGGGATGGCAGGCTGCAAAAGTGGTTCAGGAAGGGATTCAGGCACAGGCGCCATCAACCAGTCATCTGTGACTGCCTGGTCTGGAAATGACCTCGGTGATCCTTCACCATCAAGAAGGATCAAGTCTGCAAAACGTGGAAAAAAAAGGAAAAAAAAAAGAAAGACAATAATAGAGAGCACATTTTGGGGATTATTCTGCTAAATCTAATTTCAGTTTAGGAATGAGTGAGTAAGTGGAATAAGGTTTTCAATAAAATAATCATATCATGAAAACGGACACCCACAGCGGAAGCGACATTAAACCAACACGCAGGATAGACCGAGCACTTGAATCTGACATTCGGTGCCACGTCACGAGATTGGCGGGCCGTGCATATTAGGATTGAACCTTAATCTGTTCACTTCTGCTATAGGGAGCACAATGAAGTGAAAATTCCTATTGCTGTTCCAAAAATAAGTACAATCTAACCCCTGTTAATAGGCGGCCAATAATCAAAGTCCTGATGAGTGTTCTTATATTGTTGTTTAGCGATATTAAGCGGCCAGCCCCGACTAAGTGGTCGGTTACTAGGGATTAAACTGTAATATTATTACCGAAACGAAAAAGGTCCCAGAAAATACGATAACCGTCTTTCCTGAGTTTTTCCTATTCTCCCAAAAAAAAAATGCGTCCCTAGAAGGTTGATTGTTGTTCGTCAGGGGACATTTAGTACTCTCACCTTCTTCTTTGTCATCAATGGTAACTACAATTTCATCATCTGAGGACAGAACAAACAACGTACACTTAAAATGTATTGCAACAATCGTTTGAAGACTATTATACTACTTGCTTTCAATAAGTACCTTCTTCTACAGTAACCGGTGAAGGGGAATCCGAATGAGTCTTGTCAGAAGAGCATAATTTCTGTGACATGACTTCCTGGCTTCTCTGTTTGTCTATTTTAAAACAGAAGAAAAACATGCAACAAATACATTTCATTAAGTGGCAAGGGTTCAGAAAAAAAGAAAACAACAAAAGCAACGATAAATATGATTTTGCAATATAAGTAAATGCTTAACACCGAAGGGAAACTCAAGGTTAAATATAATTTCACTGAGGGTCACATGCGTCCTAGAGTGCTAAAGCAAGCAACATTAACAAGTTTTCCATGGAGTTTGGTGGTAGCCCCACGTACAGTGAACCTACAAACATTGACAAAATTATTGGGACAAATGTGCACTAGTGGGTCTTTACTCACACGCGAAACGAAGAATCGCGCGAGGTTCAAACTACACCCCTCCCCCCCCCCCCCCCACTTCATATACAACGTTGAAAACATGTAACCGTCATGTTGTCTGACTTTCAACACTGTATTGGGTGGGGGGTGGGCGGAACTGTAACGGGAGTTTAAAAGATAGAAGTGCTTTTCGAAGTAATGCTCAAATCATCGATAATTTCTCGTTTTGCATGACCGTCACAAAGAATTTTGTCCACGATTGTAGGAGTGGAAGAGACGCCGTGAAGTAAAATATTTCGTCGATGGAAATGAATACCAGGGAAAGCTATCTTCAAGAAGATGTGAGTGATCATCGTAGTTATAAACACTACTTAAGCAATGGTGAAACCAAAGCCGGAAAAAAAAATTCAGGCTTGTGCGGGAGTTGAACCCATAGCGATACAGCGCTCTACCAACTGAGCTAACAAGCTGAGTGTCTCACCCTGGTTTTGAGATACTGCAACATCGTCCCCATCGACCAACACAACCATCTTCTCAGCACCCTTTCCGCGTATTTCAGCCACATTTGGAATGATATCAATGACTTCTGAGACACGACTGTAGCCAAAATCTGCAGCTTTGCATGGCCGACCATACATCTGCTGGAAGTTGGGTGCAAACCGGTTCAGCGACACACACCCATCTAGATGCCTCAGCAGGTCTCTGGTCTCAATGGCAAACGTCTGGAGTGGAGCGAGGCGGAGCTTGTTGTCTGTGCTGTCCACCTGTTATGAATAATCATTACTATCGTCACCATTATCATCATCGTTATCATCATGGTCTTGGTCATCACTATCGCCATCGCCATCACCATCGCCATTGACATGATCATCACTACCATCATTATCATTATCATTATCATTATCATTATCATTATCATTATCATTATCACTATCACTATTATTATTATCTTCTGTATCTTCCTGAAAACATGCTCATGTTCCTGAGTTGAGTCACCTCTCGTGTCCTTAATTCCTTAGGATTTTAGCCGTTGTTAGCAAGGAGCTGTACTCGCTCCAACTTTTGAGTTTCTGGGAAAAAAAGTTAAAATTACTACCAATGAGCAGCACTTTCCTGAAATCGTTTCCGTTTTGCTTTAAGGGGGTTTCTAATTTTTCAGTTGCAACCAAACAAGTGCAAAAATATCGAGCGGTGTTCCTCAGTGGTACAGTTTAACAGGTTGGTAAAAGTATGAACTTCTGTTGTTTTTCTTATTTCCCTACTTTTTGCTATCACGTGCATAACTATCGCCATGGCTCAAGTGAAAGTCAAGCCTTACGAGCGTAAGAATAGGGAAAGCATTAGACTCATTGTTGCTTAAGGTTTGCCAACCTTTGCAACAGCAGATATAGCAGAAAGCAACTCATCAAGGGAAGCGAAGCCAAAGTTCGGTGCACGGAGCCTGTGTCTGTGAAGTTTCTCATACGCAGCTCCAAACTTTGACAGGGGGATACTCTTATCAGCTTGTCCCATCAGCAGGTCAATCACACAGTGTGAAAATGCCTTCAATAGGTGCTCCTTCCTGATGCAAACTGCTGCCATGTTACCAGTGCCCTGGACCTGCAAAGTCATACAGAAACAAACACTAAATAAAGTGCAAAACGTCCTTCTGGTCCCCACTTTACCAAGAACCGTGTACCTGCAGAACTATCCCTTCCCCCTCCCCGAGAGGATTAGTTTTGCGTCAAAGGTACAGTACTACAGTGTATGGTTTTAAAAACAGTTCTGTCTCCATTGCATACTAATGTAGCTTTATACTCCCACATGCTACCCCCCCCCCCCCCCCCCCCGCTCACGTTTGACCATTCTGTCGTAAAAATTGTGGATACAACAACTCTTCACAATTAATTCTGTGGGACGTTAAAGAACCACTAGGGACGTAACGAACCCTGGCTGTGACCACCCCTAGTGCTGACCTGTTCTATTCAGCAAGTGGCCGGCTTGGCGTTGATGTCTCTAAAAGGCTTATGGTGTATGAGGCCACACGCATAACAGCCATAAGTCAATGGGAATTTGCCGAGTGCTGAAAAACATGTAGATGTAGATGTAGATGTTTTATCTTCAAACGCCAAAGCAAACATAACCAGACCGTTAGACAGCAGCAAAAAATAAACAAAAGAGCTAAGAAAGATAAAAGGGTTCTTGAAGTATCACTTAATTGAATGCTCGAAAACAACTACTCCAAACCGCACCAAAACCTGCGCCGAAAGCACGAAGATCGAGCCGCAACGTTCCATGTGAACCTGCACTAGTGAGATTGACCCCTGGCCAGGCACGCACTAAGCTCGTGGCGGCTAACTTGTTAAATTGACATTTAACTAAATAAAATAGGGAGTGGGCCTCTTACAGTAGCATTAGCCTAACCTCAATAAGATCCCCAAGGGCGCTCATAAGTGCCTCCATGTTGGTATAGCCCCAGTCCTTAGGCTTCAACACGTGGTCGTACTCTCGCAAGAAAATATCCGGGAAAGCAAAATGCGCCACTCTGGATCCAGGATACTTCATTAACAGTTTGGTGATCTTATCAGCGAGCGGTTGTAATACAGGTGAAAGTTTCCCTGTAAGTAAGAAAAAGTAGATGTAAATTGAGAGCCTGATCATGTTTATTCCCTGAGTTAACATAGAAGCTAACTAAACGGTCAAACGAAGAATGATCGCCGCAGTTGTGATCGCAATTTTTACAATTGCGTAAAGAACCCTGAAAAACCAAAAAAATTCAGGACTTCAACGGGGCTTGAACCCGTGACCTCCGTGGTTCACATATGATTTCTTTCATATGCATCATCCACTTAACTCAACGGTGTTACTGGGGCTGGAAAACTCGAGTTGTGATCACTATACAATTTTCTGTACCTTTTTCTTGGTTTCATAATTATTGCCTTCCGTCTCCCAATTCAAATGAGGGGGTGTGCAGAATAAGGCCCTAAGTGGTTTCATGTAATGTCAAATACAAGGTAATTTCAAAGGAGAATCTGGCAATAAATCAGAGGTCACTTAAGGCTTTTTTCCAGGCACCTTTAAATATTCTGCGTATCTGAAGTAAAATATATTCTGTGCATTCTGTTTGTTCTTCTGTTGTGAAAACGAAATAGGACCGGAAAACACGATTATCGTCTGTTTCGAGCGTTCCTATTCCGGAATATGCCTTAAAAACGCGCCTTGTGTTTAAGTTCTATGAACGTCGATCCTTACAGCAAGATCTTTGACATGATCAGCATAACGACCTGAACCCACCTTTTGATGGTACTGAGGGAAGAAGGAGAATTCTATCACTTCCAGATCCCTTGACCTGAAATGAACAATGAGTACACTTAAAATCGTCTGAATCGGCATACTTCCCAGATCAAGAAGAAACAACAGAAGAAAACAGACATTTTTTCATAAATCTCAGTTTTTCTTGTACTGACTAACATTTAACCGGGGT
>OX419340.1:7308552-7356052 GCA_948470475.1 Galaxea fascicularis | reverse complement strand
AGGGTAACCCCACGTCCATCCAGTTCTATCTTCTTGTCAAACTTAAGCCAGTAGGAAGCTGCAAAGCTAACAAGAGGCAAAGCCCCTTCACACGATTGGAGAAGCACATGAACATCTCTTGGAAACGTTGCTGGTTCCACTGATATCTTCACAGCACCAATGGCTCGTGTCACCAAACTTATTGCTTGATTACCAGGTTTGCCGGTTATTATGACGAGGTCATGAATAAGTCCAATAGAGCTCATATCAAATGCTTGAGAACACTTCTCATAATAGTCACTCAGGAACTTGTTTAATGGTAGAAAGTGCAGTGGAGCTTCTTTGAGAATGGACGTAACTTCGCAGCGCAGAAAGCAGAGCTCTTTCTCTTTGTCTGTAGCGATATTAACAGTGACATGAGTGTTGAAAATCTTCTTTTGGTGCACTTTGCAGATAGCAAGGTGGGCATCAGACAGTTTTGGCACTTTAACAAAAGCTCGCAGGGGGATTCCCTCTCCACTATGAAGAATAACAGAAAAAACCTAAAAGAAAATGAAAAAAAGTGCATTAATTTATGGTCAACATTCATCCAAAGATAAGCAAAATTGCAAAACATCGGTGTACAATTTGGTTTCAAACATGAAAGAACTTGCCACTAAACTTTAATTCCTAAGATGTGCATAAGGTAAACTAAGGCAAGTGTCTTTGTTTACAAACACCAAGATATTACAGTGTAAAAAGTTTTAAGCGTTCCCTTTTTAAAATAATTTTACATAATCAAATTCTTAGCAAATTATTCCTGTAAATTGTTAATTTTTAACAATATTTTATGATGTATATAGGTTTGTGTTTTCTTTTTCAAATTTTAATTTGAGGGCCATTAGTTTATCTTACCTTATCATGCAAGAAAGGTTGATTCCTTTACTAAAGTTTACTTAGCATTTTGCTCAATTTGTGTTACAAAGGCATTGAAAAGGTTTTTCCAAAAAATGGTCAGACAGGAGACTTCACCTATTTTGTTGAAGCCTTTTCTCTCTTGAGTAAACCTTCCAAATCAGCTAACTCAGCAACACAGTTATAACAACACAGATCAATGGCAGGTATCTCACCTTACAATGTTCTCGAAAAACAGATGCAAGTTTCTTCTTCAGATCTTTCTTGCTCACAGTCTCATCCAGGTTAGTGACAAGCAGATCAATTCCTCCCCGCTGCTGATCCAGTACAGTAAAATTATGCAGGCTAGCCAGCCATGATGCAGCCAGATGTGGCCCTCCCATTAGTGGGGGACCAAGAGGTGTGATACCTGGAAACCCGGAGTTTTGGGTTGGCAAGTTCATGAAGTTCTGGTAAATTGGGTGTGGCCAGATCCCAGAATAAGAGCCATTGCTAAACATTGTTTGTTGAGTGACAAACTGAGAGCCTGTGGATGTTGAAAGAGAAGGCCCATGTTTACTTGAATCATTTTCCTCTGTGCTGTCACTGGATTCAGGGCTATCGTCTCCACGTTTTACACCACTTTTGCTCTCTGGCCTCACACTTTTTGTGGTTGACGGCAAGCCCTCAATAACAAAATCGTCTAACATTGCATTGTAACCTTCTTTTTCCTTTTGAAAGAGGCTGGAGGCAGGTTTTGGTGAATTGTTTTTGGCTTTGCTTGGAGAATTGTTGGTGTTTTCACCTGGCTGAATCTTCTTGCCTTTCTGTGGACTACTTTGACCTGTTGCTGAGTACACAACTTGGATGGTGGAGCCAAAGACGTCTTCTTTGTCCATTCTTCTCTTTGCCCTGCAAGAAATGTTGTAAATGCTTAGTTAACTCCTCAGAGAGACATAAGGCCACAATCATACTCCGCCACTGACTACTGTCGCATTGTTTGGCCCTTGCCTTCTCCCATAAGAGACAGAGCTCATCCAATTCATTTATCACTGTTCTCCACCAGGTGGTTTTAGGCCTGCCTCTTTCTCCTGCCAGTTGAGGACCATCTCAAGGCAACTTTTGTGATCCTTTCATTGGGAATCCTCAGGAGATGACTGAGCCAACGTCACCTGTGTCTCTTCATCTCAAATGACATATTCCTACTACTGTCTTCCTGAACAGGCTATCTTGGTGTAAACAATACATGGATTAAATTACCAGTAAGTGTCTCAGAAAAATACACTGGAATTCTTGGTTTTCACATGATGTCATCAAAATTAAAAAATATGTAACTATCAATCCTTTTGAGATTTTAGTTTAGTTGGTTATTAGAACAGCTAAAGACTTATCTTTTAACAAATTTTCTGTTTGATAGGGTTTTTCATCTTGTGATAAGGCAAGGTTGAATTTACAAGCTTTTGCATGACACAATATTAAACTGGTAGCCAAGAATGATGTCACATAGGTTAAAAAAGTGACTTATCTGCTGACATTTTGCAATCTGAACAGTCCTTGAATGAAAATAAGTACTCATATTAATGTTTATTAGCCCTCAGAAGATGGCTGCAGGCTCTTCATGATAGCAAAACTCGTTTACATATGTTTTTGTTACAATGTAGCTTCCGGACGCCATATTTTGTGCCCCTCGGGGAAACAAACATGGCATCTCCATGCAAAGCCTTATAAATTTGAGCAAAACATTTCTTTGAAAGTCTTCCACACAAAGTATCGCACATACCTGAATCTTTGTGAGATTATGAAATAGTCTCACATCTTTTTCCATCTCTTTGATTCTTGGCTTTATTTGTTGAAAAGTTTGGATGATGGTGTGACAGTGAAAACCGGCAATACTTAGGCACACCCAAGATTTTCATCAACAAGGCTTTGAGATTACACAAAGATGAATTGGCGGCTAAGAACAGTTATATGGAAGTACAAAACTTGAAAGTGACTGTATCGTGTGATGTAACAATGTAACAATGTAACAATGATTAAAGCCACCATTTCAAACAACCACAAACAAAAATATATGTCGTGGTACACTGTAAGAGGTAGACTTGCATGATGTTTCGGCTTAGATTAGCAACAAAAGGACAAATGAATATGCAATGCATTTATAAAGACTGCAGTGTACATGTACGTCTGTCTGCATGACAATCACATTTTCTATTTTTACCTTGCTGCACTTGCAGGATTTGGAAATCTAATAACTGAAGTACGCCCCGAGATGCTCACAACCTTCCCACCACAGTTGTCGGAAAGTTTCTTCAACCTGTTTTTGATTTGTGTAACATCCTTTCCCACTGGAAGATTTAGAATGAGAAGCTCTGATGACAAGCCATTTTCATCAGGGGGCTGAGGATAAAAACAGCAAAAAATCATATCAAAGAACAACAACTGCTTGGGAATCACAGCTCCAGCTAAGATTTCACAGAAAGTAGTGACTAAAGTTTACGTCAGGGTTGTCAAAAGTACCGGATAGCCAGAGAAAATTACCACTAGCTTCGTGTTCTTGGCTGGCTACCCTGCTAGGATATTCAAGACATCTGATTCTCTAGGCCTGGTTTAATGTACGATGCCAAAATAGCGACCACTTCAACAACAATAAGGCCTCCAACTTCAAAACATTCTGACAACCCTGATATATTCATGGAAAATTTCTCATCTGAAAATGGTTTAGTTACATGTTTTGGTAATTCAACTTTATTACAATTAATGATCCTCTTTCGAGGCCTAGTCTGAGATGCCACTTATGGTAATACAATTAGAAATAACACGCTGGCTGTGGGTAAAATATGGGTGGCAGGGAAGGATGGCTGGAAGTAGGGGCCCAGGAAGGGGGCCCTCCTGGGGGGAGTACAGATCAGGTGGTACCGGGGGTAGCCACCCTGGAATAAAAGTTCCAGACCTGCCTCCAGGGGTGAGGCCCATATCCCACAGTCCCGGGGGACTGAGGGAACCAGGAGGGGGAGCCCCTCCTGGGGGGAGTACAGATCAGGTGGTACCGGGGGTAGCCACCTTGGAATAGGTAATTTCTCCGGACCTGTCTCCAGTGGGCTAGAGCCTTACTGTGGGGTAAAGTGCAGCTAATGGGTGCACTTCCCTGCCACCATTCTTTATTGATAAACAACAGAAGGTCACCAAAATACAAGCATATAGTCGCAGTTCTGTGCATTCTAAATAACGGGGTGCAAGGTAGCTAAGAGACAGATAGTAGTAGCCTATTACCCGTATGGAATGTTGGTTTTTAACCAGTTAATGATACATATAGCAGACGGCGTGTCGGTGACGGTAGCCCCATCTGACGGAGAGTTTTTGAAGTGGGTTTCAAGGCGGGCGACGAGTTGTTGGCGAGTGCCTGTCTGAACCAGGTTATGTTGGGCCAGCAGGAGGCGAAGGGCTTCAGTGGCCATTGCTCGATAATTGGTCTGTTCGGTGTTTAGGGCACTTGCAGCAGGACCTTGGCGGGTCCAAGGGAGATTTCGAGGAGTACGTCGTCCACGATTGGGCATGGTCACGGAATTGTGAGAGAACGTTTTAACCGGAGCTTCGTAAGTACGCCAGAGAAGAAAACTTAGTGGCGAAGGATCGGCACAAGCAGGGAGACTGAATTCAACGAGGGAGATAGCATGATTATAGGTCAGGGGCATGAGGTATACACGTGAAAGAAATGACTGGAACCATTGATACACCGTCTTTTACAGATGTAGATAACTGTGGCATTACTTAGGAAATGAAAGGTTTGTTGTGAAATCTAAAAGGGGTGATTGATTTTCAACTGGAGATCCCTAATGGACTTTGAGATTGGAATTAGTGGCAGTGTGCCAAGAGGTTTGTAGTGTTACTAGTCTCTAAAATAAAGTGATACAATGCAGAAATATGTGTCTGTCTTTGAGATATTCTCTCAGGTCTCATTAACATCAGTTTATGGATGCCATAAACTTGAACTAAAATTGCCAAAGGCAGTATTTGTAACCTGTACGACGCAAGGACTTGACTACACTGCATATTGACTGCTGGATTAATGTCTGATCTCCTTTGCAGGCCGGTGCTCCAGATAACAGAGGGGTCTCAGGTCAAAACCCCTACAATGTCAGCTTCACAATCCCACAAATTTACAGAAAATTTATAATGGTTTGGTGTCAGCATTGGGAAGTTGACCCTTTGGAATTCCTTGTTGACACCCTACCTTACAAACTGATGTGGAACCCTGGCAGGCAATAGTGTCAACATATTGCCTTGGACATAATTATACTCTAGTTATACTGTCCACTGTATTGTGGATATGATCAGATTCTCACATTTCACTACAAATCTAACCTTTGGTGGAAATACAAGAGGTAAATCCGCAGTGAAATGGTCAAATCGTCTGGCCTCATGAGCACAAGCCAGCAAAGCAGGTTGAGCTTGAGCATTATGGAGACAGATCACTTCCAGATTGTGCCGATGTCGTAAATCTGACAGCTCAGCAGCAAAGTTTATGTCACCAGAGACCAGAATAACTGTTGCGGGAGGAGGGTAGGACTGACCAAACCTACGCAAGCTTTGTCGTAACTTGTCGTCAGCAGCATTCTTTGAAGTGGCATTTATGTGAACCACTGTTACCTACACCAAGGAGCAAAAGAAAATTCAGCCAGGCAAATGACTGACATTTGCACAATGCTAATCTAATTCAGTGCAAGCAGTGATAACATTTACTGTGATACCCACTGTAATGCCTAATGGCACTTATCAGGGTACTTGAATGATGAAGCTAGGATTCAACTCACAAACCTGATCTTCTCTTATCAACTACTGTATTGGGATTATATCTTGCAAATGTTGTCTGTGATGCAGTTGTAGTCATTAAGATCACAAAAATAATCTCACCTGAGCCTTATTGAGTTCTTCGATAACTTCCTTCTTCTCTTTGCTAATGTCACAAACACACATGAACTCAACCTCTCTCTTTCCACTGAAGAACTCTTTTCTTATTTTCTGGACAACACCAGATGCCGACTTGCCCCGAGGCACAGGACAGTTTTCTATGTCCCAGAACACACCTATTGGCTCTGGCTCAGGGGCTGTGGAACCTTGAGAAGGTGAACCTTGCAAAGAAGTCTTGATACCCATTGCTGTAAGGAAGAAACAAAGTTCAACAGCATTTGTAACTAGAAATGCACATACTATATTGTACACTTACAAAGTGCTATTATTGAAGGAGTCAGTGTCATAGTACTATTTGACTTAACTTACAGTAACACTAAACATCTGACAAATGAATGAAGCTTCAAGATCACAGATGACATAAAATCAAGTGAATACTCAAAGAAATAACAATCAAGCTAATGCTGTGATTATGTTTTGAGGCAACCCTTCCCTGGGCCTTCTCAGTCATAAATAAAAAAACAAAAATGAAGTTTTTGATAAATTTGTTGAGAACAATGATAATAATTATTCTTTGCTTTATCAGCTTAAATTTTAACATGTTAGTTTCATTTTTAGGGTATTAGTTTTAAATAGCTTTCTTAGATTTTATGAAGTGCCACAAGTAAGTAGTGGACGTGCATGCTATATAAATGCACAAAACTAAAAAAAAGTGACTCTCAGGGTTTAAATCTTAAACCTGAAACATCAAATGAAAAAAGCAATATGGCAGTTATGTCTGCCCTGGTCCTGGTCCATTTCAACCAAAACAGAGAGGTGGCATTAATATTTTTTTTTCAAAAGAGGTGAAAGATTAACAAGACCAGCACATACACTGTACACTGACAAGTCCTATGAAGGGATTGGACCTTTGCTGTACATACCTTCCAAGTCATCAACACGCCCTCTCACAGACGGTGAATTTGGACATCTGTGACCACTAATGCCAGCGGAATCAACAGACAAGTCAAAGTCACTCAAAGAATCCCCAGAATTTTCATAGGCTTTCCCACATGAGGTGCAAACACAAAAGGATCCTGCCCGGCCTCTCCCAACATTGTCGGAATGGTTGCATTGTCCACTGGCACACTGCACCTGATGACCGAAGGAAGCACCAGGGCCTTTGCCACACAAGTGTTGAGGCTTGATAAGATTCTGAGGAGGTGCGCTGGTAAATGCAAGTAGACCATTTGTTTTTGATTGCAGATTTGATGGTTGATGAAAGCTAAACGGAGCAGAAGGCAGCCCACCATGAAGTGTTGTTAAGGTTTCTACTGGAGTGCTTAGACAAGTATGCTGCTGTCTCTCCTGTTCACTGAAGAAAATGGCCTTACACTAAAATTAAAAAATTAAATAAAAATAGTTGGTGTGGTAATTCAATTCCGCATTATGCCATTCAAATATTAAACATTTATATTGTCACAACAATAATTATTAAAAACAGAGTATTTTGGGTTTTTCTAACCAAACATTTAACTCTTCTAGTACTGTTATAGAACTTAGATTGTGATAATTATCATAGCAGAGCATACTCTTCATAGACTATTCTAATTTTTTTAATCTAATTAAGCAGTGTACAAAGTGAATACTATGAAACACTTTCCAAGACAATTGTGCATTCTGAAAACTGAATCCTCTTGGTGGAAGTGACCTGAACCCAGTATATCAGGGTTCTTGTCAAGTTTTTTTTACAGGAGTAACAAACACAAAATACCAGGTAACTTTGTTACTTATCCCAATGCACCAGTGTCCTAAGGCAGAGCTCCAGTGGGGGTTCAGGGGGGGGACCCCTGGGAGCACCCAAAGTTTTTAGTGGTTTTCAACATCTCAGCTTATGATTTTTCAAGAACACAGTTACAAAAATTATATTCTGTATATTCCTTTACAACAATAGTCCTCAAAGGATCCATACATGTACATGTGTATAGGAAATAAAGCAATGCAAAGTGGTACCTGAGAACAAGATGAAGTCAAAGAAAGTTTTTTCTCTCTTCCTCTCTTGATGTGTTCCTGTAGGGCATCTTGCTCCATAAAGTGAGTATTGCAGTCATCAAATCCACACTCTCCAGTACACTTAAAAGCATTATGAGATGCACAGCGAGAAGGAATTACTTTGACAACGCTACCTGCAATATAAAAGACTGTTTACTAAAATACAATCCTTTTAATACCAGTGCATCATGAGTAATGATGATGAGTTATGAAAAAGTTTTCCATGACAATTCAAAGCTATAAACACTGTCAATAAATTAGTTAACTTTGAGGAATTTTGTCATTACAAAAAAACAGGAAGATTTCCACACAACATTTTGTGGTATCGTGAGGTCAAGGGATCAAGCCCCATTGAAGTTCTCAATCTTTTTCAGTTTTCTTTTTGCAATTGCATATAATTGCATTCACAACTGCGAGGATCTCAGTTTTCATCTGATTTCATTTCTGCAATTCATATATGATTCATTTCATATACATCACTCACATGAACCTACAATTGACCTGCTCCCAATGTCAGTGGTTTCATAGCTAAGTTGGTTAGAGCATTGCACCGGTATCACGAGGTCACAAGTTCAAACCCCGTTGAAGTCCTGGATTTTTTTACGGTTCTTTACGCAATTGCATATAATTGTATTCACAACTGCGAGAATCTCAGTCTTCATTTGATTTTGTGATTTAAACTCAATTCAAACTTGCCATTTTTCAAACAGGTTTAGTGTGAGACATGTAGTGATGCATGCATGTGCAATTCATTTATGGGACTGTGCACAAATATTTCCCCCAAAAAAACTAATTAGTTCAAGGAAACCATAAAATTATCCTTTATACAATATCCTGAGTTGGTTGTCCTTATAATTACCCACAAAGGCAATCATGACACAAAAGGCTCTACTCAAAATGCACACATGTGAAATTATTATTAATTGCCTCCTTTCTCCTTTTATATCCTACAACTTAACACCGAACGATTTCCACACTGCACCATACATTAATTATACATGCATCACTGTCATACTAAACCTGTTCCTAAAACAAATAGAGTTTGATTTACAAAAATAATGTATGTACACTGTATAATAATGTATGAGGTTCTGCGGAAATTGTGCCTATCCAATGACAGTCTCCGAATATGACTATGGACAGAACGTGACTACAGAGAAATGTTACGCGTTGCGTTACACAAAACCTCAATGATGCATATCAAGCCTCCAAAATACTCTTTCTTACAAGTTATGACACGTTAAGTACATGTACGTTTTCCACGCACCTGGTTGTTGTTTGAAGGGTTTAGGATGTCTTCGAGGGCAAAACACATTTGTGCACTGTTTCTGGACCCATCTTTCACAAACAACATCGGTTTGACTTGCCGACAGACAGTGACGAAAAGGGCACTGGAAAGCAATGAAATTCTGCTAGCAAGAAAAAAATCCATTTCACGAACTGTGCTAAAAGCATATCTCTAAAAAGCAACACAAATGAAAGCTGGCTTTCTGCTGCAGCAAGAATGAAGATCAGTTGCTATTAAAAAAACCTTTGCTTACCTCACCACTCTTCGGACTACACTCGTGTTTTTCCATGAAGAACACGCAGTCTGTGAGAGCTCTGTAGTCCTTTTTCTCAGATTTTTCAGCTCCCCAAGGCAAGGAGGTGGAACTTTTACCTGTCGCTAACAGCTCTCGGGGTCCTTTCGTTTTAATCGCTTGTCCCAAAACTTCATTTCCGTCCATTTTCCTGGCTGCAGTTTCGGCGACTTCTTGGGACAAGAAATTAACGAAACCACACTGTTTCGACTTTCCGGAGGCATCTTTAAGAATAACTACATTTTTAATTGGACCAAATTTTTGAAATAAGTTAAGAAGTACATGTTCTCTAACATCTAACGACAAATTGCCGACCCACACCGGAAAAGCTGCCATCTTCACGCCATCTTCCTTCGCCGACCCTGAGGTATACAGGGAAATTTCCCAGAAGTCTGTGCAAAGTCCCAACCCTCGGGAACCACGGAAAAAGGGAGGGGAGGGGATGCAGGAGAGTGGTGCGTTAGCAAACTAACCTCTCACACTGACAGCGCATTCCATGAAGGATGATGAACGATGTCTTTGCTAAATTTTGTTGTTTTTATTACAGTCCTACGTTAAAACGAGAAAGTGATTGGACGCGCAACAGGAAACACGCATACCCCATACACTACACGCACATTCACTTACTTGCACTTGAATGCTATGTACGTAGTTTTCGTGATGGTATCGACTCCTTTAAAACTAACTAGTAACACGTAAAAGAACGGACCAGTGTAATCTTTAATTTTCATATATCTGCCCAATTTTGGGTCGTGGATTTTAAAACTGTTTTTAGATTTTGCAATCATAGTTACCACCTGGTAAGTCAGTCTGACTCTGGGAATAAAAGCTTTAAACAGGGTTTCACAGTGTTGAACCCGCAATAGTAGATGTACTGCTTTGCAATGGGGAGGAGGTGATTAAGAAAAATAAAGAGGTCATTTTGTTACCACATGCCAAACAATGTATCAATGTAGATTGAATACAATGCCGAGTCAGAAAGGATTCCCTAGGATACAAGTCCGTAGACTGCCCGTAGAAGCAGTAAACCTCACCGTTCCAAGGGCCCTTTTTATTTACCCGTCTCCCGTACACTTTTACTTAATAGAGACCTTTAGCTACAGGTTTGTTCTCTCAACCGCAAACTGAAACTGAAGTTGAGGTTAGCCGTTTGCCGTCAGAAGTAAGGACGTCTCTGAACATTTAGCAAGACGTTCGCGCTCTTTCTCAAAAAAACACGTGTTGCATGCTGGCGCTATGTTTGCTTTTCCATTCACTCGCACAACGTCGCGTGAAACGTCCGAAAACTCTTAAATATGTCACCGTGGAACGATAAAAAGTTATGATTTAAGGAGCTTAGGTACACAAGAAACAATCTTTCAGCCTTAAGAGTGGGGTCGTTAAATTTAAGCTGTCTAAAAACTCTGCCTTATCTCACTTAAAGCTAGAAGGGGTGCTTGCGGTAAAAACGTCAAACGTGAAGGCAACGCCAAAGCGGTCACGTGATATTGAGGGTTGCGATCCTGATTTCGCCCGCATAATGTCCAGCCCCGTCTGAATATGTGGCCCTGGGTAGGAAAATTTTGGCCTGAAAGGTTTTTTCGCATGTATTAAAAATTCACTTCCGTTTAATTGGGATAAAAAAGGTCCTTAAATAATCATGTATTGTGAACGTACTGCGGCTGAAAAGAAGGGTCATTCTTTTATCTATCTGTTAACACCTCAACAAAGATTGAACTTAAAATATGTCAATTAAAGTTAGTTGTTTCATTGCAGCTGATATTCCAAAACAGAAGACCTAGTAGCTTCATATTTCTTACCTTAACTTTAACTCTTACCTTAACTAACTAAAGTTCGACTGCTTGAAAATGATACTGATGTTGGCTTAAGGGAATACTCTACGTAAAAATACATGAAACATTTTAAAAGCTGCGCAAAAAGATCTAATTACTAATTACTACCAACGGATCGTACCGGAAAGCTGGTTTACTAACTTAGAACAGACACCACTAAACCGTTGCTTACAACTTCCCGCACCTTACAAACGACTTGTCGTCGACATAAACAACGGACAAACAACAGACAGACCGACAACGACACAAGTACAGACATTAGTCTAACAAAACACGGATCGAAACGCACCAATCACTGTTTACAACAGACAAACAACAGACCGACTAATTTTACTAACAATACACGTACACACATTAGACTAACAAAAGACGGATCGAAACGCACAAATCACTGTGTACAGTCTTCACAGCCAATGACAACTAGGCTTAACTGACAGTCGACCAATAACATCACGACTTCGTTGACCAATCACATCAACGACCAGAGTACTTATACCATCTACTGACGTTACACAAATCACTTGACTCTGATGGTGACTTCCGCTCAGGTTGTCGAAACGTCAGTCAATGTCACCACAAACAGTCCTTCTCAGGACTACACTCACCCGGACGATCGTACTTCACTTAATTATGGCAAAAAGATCTCTTAGTAAATGTACAACTTGTAACTTTAAAGGTACCTAAAAGTGGGAGGAAAGTTAGTAAGGTGACAGGTCAGGTTAGTCTCGTTGCTTCCTTTTCTTGTATAATCCTGTAAGCCTCCAATATTGTTTCCGACTATATCCATCACACGCCTGTGGTTGTAATTGCGTTACGTTCTTGCTAAGTCACTCTTGAGACCGCAGCCGAAGGGGCACGAAAAAATGGTTATACTTTTCGTCACTCGTATGTATCATTTAATTAAATCGCCTTTGTTCTTTTCTTTTCGTCCACGGCTTGGCTGCCGAATTCACAGTAAAATAGTCAATTTCTATTGTGTATAGAGCTATATAAATATAGTACTATTATTTATTACCAATTTTGTTGTACACTCAACAAAATTACTCAATTCTGATTGGTCGAGAGCAGTGCAATCAATCCCAAATAGCACTCCGTAGGAGTTCCTATTAAGTTTCCATGACAACGTCGCGTAAGTTCGTACTTTTGGTGAATGTACCATAAATAAAAAATCGCACGACCTTCTTGTTTAATTCGGGATTAATAGATACTCGTGATTTTGAAAGTTCTCAAATTCTACTCGCCTAAAGGCTCGTGCAATTTTGAGAACTTTCAAAATGACTCCTACCTATTAATCCCGAATTGTACTCGAAGTCGTGCGATTTCTTATACAAAGTGAATTACGCGTGTCACTTGGGAATACTAGGTGAGAAAATCTTGTGTCATGTCATTTAATATTTTATATTCAGTTTTAGCGGGATTTGAGGTTCACAATTTATTCATTCTGAATGAACATTAAATTAGGATCGGGCTTGAACGAAGGTGAACGCTCAGTTCCATTCGCAGGGGAGCCATTAAAATGATCCGATATCGTCTTGCATCGCCAGCCGGCCGCATCTCCTTGGAGTTCTGATAAGTACTTAGTTTTTTGATGTCATGTACATTTTTTGTGCTGTAGTGTTTTGCGCTCAGTGCGCTCGTAAGACATAACGGTCTTGGTTGCATCGGACGCTTTCGTTTTGCCACTTGCAGTCGTCCCTTATACTCGGCCGATTGACAATTGCCCTAAGACAATCAGTGGACGGAAATTCTGTTGCTCCATGGGTGAAAGCATTTTAACCCCGAAAACTGAGGATAAATTTAGTGCATGATTCGCGTGTTGCTTACAAGGTTTTCAATATTTGAAGAGATAACAAATAGCGCTGTACCACGATGACGAACGATGTGACTTGACGTTTGCTGACTCAATTAGGAGGGCACATGCCGTTGTTTTGCTGCTTTCGTCAAATAACTCGACGGTTTTCTGTCAACACAATAAAACATTTTGGAACTGTGCAGCCCTTGGGCTGCCTCTCGTCTTTTTATTTATCTATCTTCTAGAACCACCGTTAATTCCCATACTTGAAGCGTAATGCACATCCTTAGGTCTTCCGTCTTTTAGAATTACCGTTTATTCCCACACATAGAGCGAAATGGACATCCTTAGGTTTTCCGTTACAAATGTTTCTTGTTGCGTATGTTGATCAACTGATTGTTGCTAATTTTAAGTTGACATGTTTATGGGCAAGAAAAATAGCATCGACTACTTGAAATTTGATTAAAATTGATCGGAAATGTAATTTTATTTTCAGTTAGATTAAACTTTTAAGAGGATCTACATTTTACTAACGTCTTGTTTCTGGCACATGCAAATCAACAACAAAAAGAAAGAGAAAAACGCAACCCACAACAAAGGCAACTTGCTAAAAAAAATTGCGTGGTTTACATATTATCAGAAAAGGACTTGGGACATCCCGAACCACTACAGCTCAATATCAGTCATCCTGGGCCAATATTGCACAGTATGGATTACCCTGGACCAGTACTGGTCAAGTGTGACCAATATTGAGCAATATTAGTCTTGGGTGACCCATATTTTCCAATATTGGTCCTGAGTAAAAACAATATTAGCCCATATTGGTACTGGGTGATCCCTATTAACCAATATTGGTCAATACAGGTCTTGGGTTACCAGTATTGGCCAATATAGGCCGTGTGTGACCAATACTGGACAATATAGGTCGAGTTACTCATATTGGCCAATATCATCCTTGGGTACCCCATATTGACCAATAGTGGCCAAAGGTAATCTATATTGACCAATACCGATCTAGGGTGACCCATATTAACCAATAAAATTATTGGGCAGTCTTGGGTTACCCATATTGACCAATATTGGTTCTCAGTTAAACACATTGACCTTTATTGATACTGGGTGATCCACATCAACCCATACTGGCCAATATTGGCCAATGTAGGTGCAGATGTACCTATATTGAGCAATATAGCTCTAGGGTGCCCCACATTGGACGCCATTGGTAAAGAATGACCCATATTTGCCAACACTGGCCCAGGATGACCCATGTTGGCCACTATTGTACCTGGGTAACCCATATTGACCAACATTGGTAGAGAGTGACCCATATTGGCCAATATAGTTTCAGGGTTTCCTATATTGGCCAACAATAGTAGACAGCGATCCATATTGGCCACTATTGGGCATGAGTGACCCATGTTGACCAATATAGGTCGTGGGTGACCCATATTGGCCAACACCGGGCCAGGATGCCCCATACGAGCCAATATTGGTCCATGGTGTCCCATACTGGCCGATATAGGGTTGGGTAAAACATGATGACCAATATTGGGCCTGGGTAAAACATATTGGCCTATATTGGGACTGGAAGACCCATATTAACCAATATAATTCCTAGGTAACACATATTGGCCAATATAGGCCTATGGTGCCCCATATTGGCCTGGGTACACCATAATTAGAGTGGCCTATATTGGCTCTGGGTAACTTGTATTGGGTAATACTGGCCCAGGGGTGACCCATATTCTCCGGCCAATAATGGTCCTGGGTACCAATAGCTATGAGGTCCTCAGTGACCCATATTGGCCAATACTTTCGCAGGGTGACTTTGGTCTTTGATGACCCACATTGGTCAACATTTAGGGTGCTGGAATTTAATGTGGTCATCTCAAGTTTAAATCCCGCTCTGGTCATTTACTGGTGTTGTTCTGGGTTTAAACCTAAGTCATCCTTGTAAATAGCCAACTGGTTTTCCTTCAGCCAGTTGGGATTCTTATAATATTATGTTTATTTTCATTATTTGCTTAAAATGGTGATTATATTGGCGTGAACACCTAAATTATGTCTGGAATGTTTGTGTTGTAACCAATCACAGGCGAGGTCTTCACACCACAGAAACCACAGGTAACGAACGGTTTCCCATCGGTCACGGAACAAATTATTTGTTTTGTTTAATGATACAAGCTGTCTTATTTGGAATTTAAAACAACGCTGTTCCCCAAGATCAGTGCTGAGGACCACATCCAGAACATCATTCAATTTTAGAATAAAAATTTTAGAAGCCAACGCGACGCGACGACGACCAGCTTTCCATGTAACGACGTATCACATGAAGACAATAAAAAATGGACAATAGTGATGTTTTTGTTTCTGATGGCATAATCCTTGCTAATATTTTCTTGTAGAACAGGGGAATTGGATTTATGTGGGCTAACGATTGAACCTACGAACTACTGTGCCAGCAGAAGTTCCTTGATCGCAAGATCGCAAACAGGAAAGACCGCCGACCAAATGCAACATCTATGGAATGATTGACACATCGCGCAAAGTAAACAGCCTATTTTCAGTATTCCTTTAAAATATAATTTTGCTTTTTCTCTAAAAGCATTTATGCATTTGATATCTGGGGGATTACATGCTATAGGAAGTTAGTTATGAGGGGATTTAGCCAAGAAGATTTCGTAACAACCGATTTCGATCGTTACCAAAAGTTTGAAAATTCGCGCGCCAAACTGTCGCGTGCATCAGCCCGGGACATCGGCTTTGTAATTTATTTTAAAATCGCTCAAACCTGTATTCTTCGCTATTATAGCACACACTGTAAACAAATAGGAAGGAAAAGTAATTGTTTACCTGTAAAAAGACTGAATGTTAAAACAGAACAAAAATTATTTGTTCTGTGAGAGATTGGAAACCGTTCGTTGCCTGTGGTTTCTGTGGTGTAAAGATCCCGCCTGTGATTGGTTAAAACACAATAAACATTTCAGACATATTTTAGGTGTTCATGCCAATATAATCACCGCTGTAAGTGGAGTGCCTGTAAGCCTGTAAGCTAAGTACACTTTCACTACAAACATAGTATTTGAAATGAAGAATGATCTTCACAGGTGTGATTGCTTCAGGGACCATCAACCTATTCATGTCTTCCCTGCTTAAAGTCAACTGGACGTTTAGGTCAGGCCTTTCCCTCCTTAATGTCCACTTGAAATTTTGCTGCCCTAAAAGTCACTGCATTCCAGTTGCTATCAACAGTATCAACACATTTATTCCTTTTAAACGTAGAGAAACCGTCTATAAATCAAATGCTTCTGCTTTGACCAAATTGACATTTTTGATTTTCAACTTCAATATTCAGAAGAAAAGACCAGAATCTACTGAGTTGTGCTTCCTCTTTCAGTTAATAACCTCAACATGACTTAACTTCATTAAAAATGGCTCAGTTTGCTTTTGGTCAAAACCACCCTGCAGTAACGTCCAAAAATGGATTCACCTTACAGGATTGGCCTGGAATACATACAAGTCATACAACAAACAAGAAAATGTTCAATTTTAAAGAAACTAAATAAAATAAAAATTTTGGTGCAATGCTTACAACAGTGTGGACACTTGCAGTTACTTCATTGACTGAACCAATGAAAGAGCACCTCTTCCCGTTAAAAGATTTAGGGGGTAAGCTCTTCTAAGTGGTAAGTTTATACACAGGTAAACTTTTGTTCCATGTCATGATAAAGACAGTGAACTCGACTTTGTTAACACTCTTTTGATTATAGCAACAATGCTATTACAGCCAATCTTCAGCTCATACAGAGGCCCCTAGAAAACAACATCTATCTGAAATTACTGATACTCTAATTCTGACTCCAGTTACGTTTTAAGTAAAGCCCAAGAACATCATGGATTCAAACATCTAGATCATGCTGTCAATAAAGAACTACCTTTCTTACACAATGGCCGGTCTCAATGACATCACTGAAAAAGGAAACAGTACTCAGTACTGGGGTAGTAAATTAATAACCATTTTCCAGTTTAACATACATGTACACTGGGTTATTTACAGAACAATATTGTCAATCACAATATCAAACAAGCTTTTCCATTTCACTTTGAACATGTTGGGCTAGTTCTCTGTATTCTTTGACCTTCAGTTCAATGATCTTTTGCTGAAATAAAAGGGAAAAGAATAAATATGCAGTTAAAGACTGCAAATTTTTGGTGCAATGCTTACAACAGTGTGGACACTTGCAGGTGTAATGATTGACTGAACCAAGTGCATCATCTCTCTTTAACTGCAATTCAGGGTTACAAACCAGAAATGCATGTATGTATGCAAACATTCAACTCCCATGACATGTTGTAAAAGAAATGGCAGAAAAAAGGATAAAAATGACTCAATCCATAATAACATGCAGACATGTAATTATTAAAATTAATTACATGGTACTGTGTTCACTTCATTGAAATGATGGAAATTATTTGGACAATTATTTTACAAGAAAGAAATAAGTCTTTCATGCATTGCTGAGCACTTGATGAATGTTTTTTAAGAACACTCATGAAATAAGGAAAGAACTTGCTCTGGGTTGTTTGAGGAACTTTTGTAAGTTCTTGTGATTCAACAGCACAGTTGGCACACTTTCATTTTCTTTAATTTTCAGAATAATGCCAAGGCTATATGGGCCTTGAAGACATAAAAGGAACCTATGGAGGTATGTTTTGGTACTTCTGCCTCTCCTAAGCAAACACAAACACAACCAACCATTTATTTGCCACAAAATATAAAATATCAAATAAAGAATAATCGTCGCAGTTGTGATTGCAATTTTTACAATTGCGTAAAGAAGCCTGAAAAAAAATTCAGGACTTCAACAGGGCTTGAACCCATGACCTCGCGATTCCGGTGTGATGCTCTACCAACTGAGCTATGAAGCCACTGTCGTTGGGAGCAGGTCAATTTTGGGTTCATATGTTCCTGTGAAAGATATGTAAGTGAATGATGCATATGAAAGAAATCATATGTGAACTGCAGATGTGAAACCCTAACCCTAGGATGCTCTACCAACTGGCTTCATAGCTCAGTTGGTAGAGCATCGCACCGGAATCGCGAGGTCACGGCTTCAAGCCCCGTTGAAGTCCTGAATTTTTTTCAGGCTTCTTTACACAATTGCAAAAATTGCGATCACAACTGCGATGATCATTCTTCATTTGATTTCATATCCGCCATTTACATATGATTTCTTTCATATACATCAATCAAAATATAAAATAGTTACATAAAAATAGCTTTAAAGAAAAATTTTACATGTAGTTTAGTACTTCCTTTATCCCAGGCGGGGAAAAGAGCAAGGAAAAAAATCAAGTAGGCCATAATGATAAGAGTAAATTTAAACGAGATTGTCTAATCGGCATGGGTGGGTGGGTCGTGGGTGGGAGGGTCGTGGGTCAAGGGTCATGGGTCCGAGATCCCTCTGCACGTCATGTATACATACTTTTATGCCAAAGATGTTACATTAACAATCCGTCAGTGGTTTACATTTTATTATCTCTTTTACTTTTTTTATCAATGACTGGAAATTCTCGAAACAGACTAGACCCTACAAAACGATTTGACTGACAAGGACATCCTTCCTTTGGCTGATAAGGATCAGTTACTTCTCTATAAATGTCAGTTATAGGAAATCAGAATACATAATTCGGAAGGAGTTTGTATGTGGAGTGGTGTAATGAAACATTTATGTTTTTCGGGGACACTCGGTATAGACTGGAATCAACCAATATGAAACAAGACACGTGACCAGTTAGTTCGCCATCTTTAGAACGCCGGGTCAGTACCCGGTTGTTTTGCAAGCGCGAACCAAGTGTTTTGTTTTACAACGCATCAGGGTTTATTATATCAGTTTACAATTTAACTCTGTTGTTTGCAGTTATGACCTTTTCCATGCACGCGCGGTTTCGGTATTCGGGAAAAGACCCGATGCAGTTTTGCGGTTTTCGGACCCCCCTTTTCCTATTTTAATTAGTACATCCATTCTCGGCAAACACGCATGGCAATGCTAAGCGTATAATTTTTTGAACACTTTAGTTAAGGTTTACCAAAATTGTTTGCCAAACCAGAAGGAAAAATGTTCATAATTAATGGGAGACAGTTTTCCTTTGTTCAATGTTTCATAAAGGGAGTTTGGGGAAATTAATTCGTGAGCGGGCAATTGCAAATTTGGACCGAGCACTGAGGGAGCAAATATATATCTTTTTTTTATCTTCAAACAAACATGACCCACGATCCACGACCCACGACCCACCCACCCACGCGATTTAGCCTCACCCATTTAAACTGAAACAAAATAAAATAAAATAAAATAAAAATAAAATAAAGGAACATGGTACAGGGCTGTGCTCTAGTAGCACTCGGTTGCCCCTTACTTTTGCTAATGGGCAACCAGGAAAGATTAGTTTTTGCACCAAGCACAAATCATGGGTGGCCTGGATTTCCAAGGTTTTTAGAGATTATGGGTGTGCAACTACTTTTCTTAGAGTACAGCATTATGCATATGTACTTAAGAAACTGTTAATAATTGTTTGCATAAATGAATGTAGCGAAAAACTTTGGAATTCTTCATCCAAATTATTCCAGACAGAAGGACCAGAGCAGACACTTGCAATTGAATGTGGTCTCAAGTATGTGTGTTTATGAGAAGCATGAAAAAGGCCAACATTTACCATTCTGTTAATTTGTCTTTTGGTTTCCAGCTCTAGAAAATCCTCTACCGTCCAGTCTTCTTCCTTCTTATTCAACAACAGAAATTCACACTTTGGTGAATGAGACTTGTGCTCTTCCCTGAAAAATGTAGAGACATTATACGCTTTAGTTATGCAGGGTGCAAAACAGTGCAAGGGCTAGCATACAAAACCCTGGACTCTTGATCCAGAAATTTTTAACTTCAAATTACCCACATCAGAGGCCAAAATTACACAGATGACAGTTTTTAAAAGAACTATCACTATGATGACCGGGCAAGATTTGCACAGAGCCACATACATTAATATTATTATACATGCATTTCGTGACTCAATCTCTATTTGTTTTCAGAACAGGGTTAGTATGACAGTGATGCTTGTATAATAATTAATGTATGGGGCTGTGTGGAAATCTTTCCATCCATTGTCTCACTCACCAGAAATGATTTTTCTTCCATAACAGGACATTTGTCCTTTCAGATCTTACCAATTTTGCCAATTTGACAGGACATTAATGGTGTTTCCAGCACTGCAATAAAGCTTAATAAATCGATAAAAATTATCTGCTCGTCATGCTCTTTATAAAGAGCATGACGAGAAGATATCGATAGCTTTAACTTGCAGATTTGGGAAAACTGAACTCCTCTAACTAAACCCATTTTTGGTCACAAAATAGGGCACAAAAGTTCGCATTGGAGTTCAAAATAAAATGCAAGCAACATAAAGCGTTTTGCAAGGATAGGTCGTAGGCGTGTAGTACATACATGGGACTATCTTCGGGTTCCCACCCTTCAAGTTCTTTGAAGCAGACAAAGCAGCGCGTAATATCAGCATCACGATCGGTGGAAGAACGAAAGAAGCCTGCCTCTGCCATCTGTAGACAAAGGAAAACAACTGTTACAAAGAACTTGAGGCTTATAGATTCTATAGTAACCATCGGTTTGCTCAACTTGGGAAACCTTCTCAAGTTGAGCAAACCGAAAGGGAGCAGGGATGGCATAGTGGTGAGAGCACTCGCCTCCCACCAATGTGGCCCGGGTTCGATTCCCGGTCTCGGCGTCATATGTGGGTTGAGTTTGTTGTTGGTTCTCTTCTCTGCTCTGAGAGGTTTTTCTCCGGGTACTCCGGTTTTCCCCTCTCCTCAAAAACCAACACTTCTAAATTCCAATTCGATCTGGAATGCTCGGACGTTTAATACATGAGCCTCTGGCTCGGGAGATTGGGCAACCACTCCTTACGTTACCGAGCTTAAATAAATTGATTTGAAATTGATTTGAAATTAACGCCGACCGGGAAAGTAACGATTGGATTTACCTTCCTTGCAGTACAGTTAGACCCTGTTTCTTCAGTGAAAGGCCAATCCTTGAATGTCTTCAACCGATTCTGGAGTCTGTTCATGCTAAAATCGTAGCTAAGTAGATCCGCCATAGTATTGAAGTTGTTTTTGAAAATGGCGGTCAAATGAAATGAAGAAGAAACTTCGTCCCAGACTCCAAGCGCAACTCAATCCTAGTCTCTCACGTAAAATTACATCACTCGGTTACGCACAATGCAATATGGCGCGAGGGAAAGTGAAAAAGGACAGAAACTGAATTAAACACACACACTTCCTGAAGACAACGCTATGTCTCAAATTGTAAGTAATGTGCAAATTCGAAATCAGATATTACTCTTATGCGTTATTACGTTATTATAATCCATTTTGAACAATTTACTTTTTTTGATAGATTGTACGCGTTCAGTCTCGCGAAGGCACGGTAAGGATAAACTGTTCACCCACGGATACCATCTCCTCTTTTCTTTCCGAGGTGAGACCCCCCACCCAATTAATGGACGTTTTAAAGCTGTATTAAGGGGTTCGGTCATAGAAGATCATTTCTCGGTTTTACTCATTTAAGTTAACCTATCTGTGAATTAATTTAAATGTGCGTAAACCGGCCTTGAATTAAAAATCTGGATTGAACTTTAATGGTAATTAACATATGACTTAACATAAAACACACCAAAAACGTTGAAATTCCAAATATGATCCTGGACTAATACTTGCAACGGAAAAGCGTGTAATGCAATATTCAGTACTTGTGTACATTTGTACGTTACGTCTTCGTTGAACCATACACTACACAAAGTAGTGTTTAGCTACTGCAACCATACTTTTTGACAAAAAAAAAACTTTCTCAGATTTTTACCGGTGCGTGTTACGAATTGTCAGTTTAAATACCTTGGTGCAACAGTGTATTGTTAAAACTTCAACCTGAAGCCAAATTATGGGTTTCACGCATTGCCATGTGATTTTTGCTTGACAATGAAAGTGTGATATTTCATGTAGCATTGAATTTCGCATTCGGTAATCAATATGAGATTGAAAGGCATTACGTTTACCCTATATCGGTCATTATATTATTTTGTCCTACAATATTCAGTTATAACAGGTGTTATGGGTTAATGGCCGTTATGACAGGTCTCGGCACTTGAATGCTGGAATTCTGCTGCATTTTCACCCAACCATTGACTTTTGTCTTCTTTTATCCAGCCCTACTGTATTAGAAACTAACTATTAATTTGACCAAACAACATATTCTCAAATGTCCATTAAAGAGCTTGTGGTGATCATATGACTCCTGACATGGGGTTTGAATAATTCTCAGTCATTTTATCAACTTTTGTCTTTGGTAGTTGAACTGAGTGTCATGCAATTGGTAACAAAGGTCTTGATTGTTTAAATTCTTCTTGTCATTACCATAGAAAATGTATGGAGAATGGTGTGGAGAATATAGATGTTGATATTACAGTTAAAAGGATTTGACAAAACTGACATGTTCTTGAAAAAGATGAAAGACATCACATGTGGTTGGCCTTGATGGGATCACATGTGGAGTCAGATGTTGGAGTGACATAATGTGAATTAAACTCATCACCAAGAGATGAGCTTGGGGAAGGTGGTGAGGGATAGGTGGAGCTGCGTGTAATGCAAGCCAAGCATGCAGGCATCCATGGCAACCCTGAGAGCGGCAACCACTCGCACTGTCACACTGGTGAATCAGTGAAGACACTTACCAACAAAAGTACATACCCTTACCCGTGAACAAACCAAAAAGAGGGTGGGAGGAGCGGGAACACAAAAGGACAGAACTTACACAAGAGAGAAGCAAAATGCCCTAAAACACAGAAAGAATGCAAAACATGAATGCCCCTGCAAAACCCCTGACATATGCTACCCTCATGTGTGTGGCCACCGTGAACAGCCGCTGAACGTATTGGCTTGAGTTTAACTTAGCCTAAATTACATTCAGCCTCATTTAAAAACTTTTTTTACCTTTTAAAACAGCTTATCCATCTGATTTGTCTGTTTATTCATTCATTCTGTAGGTTTCAACGGAGCTCTCTCTTCCCAGAAGAGGATGGACATTATATCAAAAAAGAAATAAATCTGGAGAAATAAAGACCTCTACTAGAAAGACACTCTCTTCAGTTGGCATAAAGTATGTTGTTGTACTTGGTAAAAGAATAAGCAACAGTTTTTGTCACAGTCAGCTCAAAGACAGTTGATTTTCAAACTGTGAGAAGTGTTGCAAAAGAGGTGTATTCCTTTGATACAAGTTTCTAAATTTTTGCTCTATTGCTTGACTCCAGGGTGGGTGGGGGGGGGGGGAAACTCCTATGTGCATGTGTGAACATCATTCCCCACTTAACACCAAAATATAAAATCATTGTTTAGCTATATATTCTGCCATTACAGTCGCTAACAACTTTGCTGATATACGTTTGCCCATTCCTGACAGGCATGGAGACATGCTTTTCCTGTCTTTAGAAGCTTTGGCAGTTGCTCAAGAAGCCACAGAGCTTAATTCTACCCCCCTAACATCCACTGCAACATCTACGTCTCTCACCGCCTCCGATAACATCAGAGAAGATGAAATTGATATATTTCTTTCTAAGCAAGATGGTCTGATCCACCGAGAGCGAGACCCTCAATTGTAAGTAAAATCTTCAAAGCTGGGTGAAATAACAGTTGGTGTTTTCTGTTATTGTGTCAAATTAGTCAAGAAATAGTGCTGTTCAATAACCTCAAGAATCCTTGGGTAACTTTAATGCTTAGCCTGCAGTTAACCCAAAGAATGATCAGTCTCAAATTTCTCCTGGTAATATGACAACCAACCACCCAAGCGAGTCTTGTGGGAAATGAAATGAAAGATATTTTGCATCTTGGATTTTTTCTGAGTTTCCATTTGAAGATGCAAAATATCTTTCATTCCATTTAATATGACAACGCTCTGTAAAACAGAATGGTCGCAAGAAGTAAGGACAGAATAATGCAAGATGAATTTGCCTGACTACTTCTGTAGAAATTGTATAAGGGCAGCAAATGAGAATTTAAATTTTGATCTTAGGGTTTGAATGGTTAGTGTTAGTTACCATAACTGTAATCTGCAGACTAATTAACAATTAGACCCTTCGCCCGCAAGGGCTATGGGTCAATAGCCCATGAGGCGAAGCCGAATGGGCTATTGATCCGTGGCCCTTGAGGGCGAAGGGTCTAATTGTTTTAGTATCACCCAACTAGTCGGACAGAAAAGGCAGTAATAAAGTTAGCAAATGCAAGTTGAAGAAATATTTATTTGGGAATAAAACGAAAGAAAGTGTAACGCTCGATTGCTACTCGAGGACTATTACTAATAGTCCTCTAGTAGCGTAGCCAATCAAAATGCAGGATTTGCATTAGTCCACTAGTTGGGTGATACTAAGGTAGTGTAGTCTCGTTGGTTAAGAGACAGCACTTGAAATGTAGAGGTCACAGATTCAAGGCTGCTTTCCTGGCTTGCTAGAATTTGCCCTGGATTTGTTTCATGGTAGTTGTAGAATTGTTTCATGGTAGTTCCTGGGATTCTTCACCCGTTGTGGTGTATTGTTTGCAGTATTGGTTTCTGCCCCTGTTTTAAAGCCCTCAAGGTAACTTAAAGGACTTGCATGTAGTCGCTTAACTCTAGAAGAACTCTGTTTAAATTGACTGTGATTTTACTTGGTCTCCACATGACAAGCACTGCACTGGCAAGCCATTATACCTTAAGTTTTGGTACAGTGGTACATTCTAAACTTTTCTTCTTTCTGTGCTCTACAGATGCCATCATAACCCAAATAGCAAATGCATTCATTGTGTACCACTTGAGGTAAGCTTGTCAAGAGATGTCCATGCCATTGTTTATCAAAATGTATGCTATCCAGGTACACACAAGGAAACATTTTGTCACTGAACAGCCACCAGTTCACTTCTATCATCGAAGAAGTCTCCTATAAGCTGTCACGCATCCAAGTCCTACATAACTGCAATATCCACACTTGATGAAACCCATATGCTCTGGTGATGACCATGATGACCAGAGACGAGATCCCTTCTTGCTGAAAATTTTTGCCCACAGGGAAGACACTTGGAAATCAAGAAGATTGTTCGTTATTCTCTTCTGGCAGAGCAGATAATCCTTTTCATTTTATGTGATAATTTTTGTTTTAAAGATATTTTATAATGATCATGTCCTTGGCCTTTGTAATGGCTCTTTATTTCTTTTATTAGCCATATGATGATGAGTACTTGAAGAACCATAACCCCCCTATCAAACACATGTCATTCCATGCCTTTCTTAAGAAGCTTGGTGGAGGCACAGACAGGTGTGTTTCTGTCCTTTATTTTGTCCTCTTTGGCAGTAATGCCATGAACAGCTTCAGGTTTTGTATTTATTGCAGTCTCCATCAAATGAGTAATTTATTACCTTGCCTTACTTGATATTTTGGCTCTTTGTTTCTGTAGAGCTAATGAATTTACCACAATAACATGAACGTTGTTTGGCTTGTCTTGTCTCTTCTTGTCTTTTCCTGTTTCCATCTTTACTAAGTATGCCTTCTCTGGTCATGTGTTCTCCTGTGGCAGATTTTGTTAGTTTTTTCTAGTTTCTCATGAATGCTACTCAGACTGCATGTTACCACATCTGCCATGGGTCTTATAGATATGTTGTGCCGTGTAGCACTATAAACACATACAAGTGGTGGAACAGAGAATTAACTCTGGAGTGTAAATTAAAGTGCTAATAGAAGCCCATGAAAAACCCAATGGGCCTTAGCCGTAGTAAAGGGTATCAGGGAACCACACAAGGCAAAGAAAAAATTCTTATGACCTCGGTGGGAATCAAACCCACGACCTCCGGATTAGATCTACCGTTGCTCTGCCGACTAAGCTACAAGGTCGGACAGAGAAAGTTGGGGACGATTAAGATGGTGAATCGCGGCGAAGAGAAAGTAAGGGTACATAGATATGTTGTGCCGCGTAGCACTATAAACACATACAAGTGGTGGAACAGAGAATTAACTCTGGAGTGTAAATTAAAGTCCTAAAAGAAGCTTCTTTTAGCACTTTAATTTACACTCCAGAGTTAATTCTCTGTTCCACCACTGCCATGGGTCTTACTTGTGATGTAATCTGTATTCACCATTTGCCTTTCTGAACACAACAGGGGCAAGTTTACAGTTCTTGAGGACACAAGCTGTAGAATCAAACCAGGGTGTACTGAGCATCCACCATGGCCTGGAGGAATTTGTACCAAATGTCAACCAAGTGCTATTACACTAAAAAGACAAGTATGTGAATGACACAGAGCTGATCTTACTTTAGGAGGCACATTCCCTGCTAGCAGAGGTCTCTCACGCGAGAAATAAATGAGGAGTCCTCTTGTTAATTTCTTGCTGTGAAAGACCTCTGCTAGCCGGGAAGGAGGCATAGATTGTTGGAAGTTAAGAGAGAATGGGACAGAATGTGGGTCCAACAGATGTGGGAAGCAAGAGTGACAGGGAAAAAATTTGGTGTTAGCAACCACAGAAAGAAGTTGGAATCACCAGAAAAGGGTGTTGAATTAGCTTTTTGAAAAGTGGAAAGTGTAGACTCCTTTTTGCTCCACCTCTGTTGGTCCAAGTGACTTAATATTCTTCACCAGATGCCTTGTTCCACTTTGCATTGTACTTGACAGGTATTACAGAGTGCAACAATGCCTCAAGAAAACATAACCATTTTCACATCCACTAGCTTTCTTGGCTGCCTTCTCTTATAAATAAAACTTGATTGCTTTGGCAGGTTTATAGACATGTAGACAACATCTTGTTTGAAAATCCCCACATTGTGGAACCATTTCTCAATTACTGGAGAAAGACAGGAAACCAGGCAAGTAGCTGGCCATTAATTTCAAAAAAGAAGAATTGTATCTGTGAGTGTGTACTTGCCAACGAATTGTATGCATACACCAACCAGCTTCTCATCCCTTGCTCATAGATCGGTGCTGTTAATAGTTCCTTCACTGAGCAGCATGCAAGTATGATGTCAATTTAGCATTTATATTCAAATCCTGTCAACTGCAGTTAAACTTTAAGGGAGAAACGTCTGGGCTAAGTTTTTTAATCTTCAGAATTCTTTGGACATCTTTGGCAAGACCACCTGACAACATCTTCAATACGTTTTTAATTCTTGAGAATACTTTAGAAATTTGAGTGTATTGAAGAAGAAGGTCTAAAGGTCCAGAGGTGTCAATTTGAAAGTTATTTTGATAAATTAAGTTCATAGTAGCAGCATTTCTTCTATTAAAGGCGTAGTTTAGTTCCATCAAGCAATGCAGGTGCAAAGATCAAAACATTTCTCTGACTCTTGCTTACTTGTGAAAACCAGGCATCACCAAGTTCGTGTTTTAGAATCTCTCATTGTCAAAAATTAAGCTCGGAGAAATCCCTCCTAAAATGTTGAGTATTTACTTTGTTGTCCTTTCCCCAGAGGCTGGGATTCCTGTATGGTCGTTATGAACACCACAAAGATGTGCCCCTCGGGATAAGAGCGTCCGTAGCTGCCATTTATGAGCCCCCACAGGTGGGTAACCAAAATCACGAGGTACCGTTTGTTCGAAAGCTAATTGACGTACTCTTGTATTAATTAGCGTAAACTTTGGTTCCACTTTTTTAACATCTATGAAAGTTTCTTCTACTTCTTTTTGTTAGTCAGGATTGACTTCCTCTAATCTAAAATTTTACAGAATGTCAGCGGCAAGCAATGTTTGGGGATAGAGAAATAAACTCCATGGATTAGCGTTAATCGGCTTCCGAACAACCGGGCCCAGTAGTTTAGAAATCACAACAGAAACTTGATAATGAAGAAAGAAGACACAGGGTCTAACGGATAGTTTAAAAAACATAATTTACTTTGGTTTCTTAACGAAAGAGGTTTGTTCAGATGGTGAGAACTCGGATCTTTCAACAGTACTGTTCCTTTATCAGTGAAAGGACTCAGCTGATGGATGAAGTGTAGGCAATAGCGTGCCTTCGGAATGTTTAAAAGAAATTGAGCTTGATGATGTGGGGTGTTTGGAGCCCTTGGTGTGATAAAGTCAGGTGACCCTCTGTGTGGCACCTTTTTATGATGCCCCAAAAATCTGTAGTGGTCTTACCACGGACCTCATCTTTCTGATGTACATCTTGTGGTTCAAATTTAAATTTTATTTTCCTTTGTTTTCAACTCATTGCCGTACATTACTATAACCATAAAAAAGGAAAATGAACTTTAAACCAAGGATAAAATTGAATCACAACACAAACACCTTTTATGATTGCCTAAACAAGTTGAAAACCCGGCTTTGTCTTTGGTGGGCAGGATAGTGCGGTACACAGCACATTCATTACCCTGGGATGAATGTGCTGTGGTGAGAGCGCTCGTCTTCCACCATTGTGTCCTGGGTTATTTTCTATATATAAATAATATTATTATTATTGTTGGTAGGAAATGTTCTGTTGTAGGTAAATAGCAATCTATGAATAACATTTCCCAGTGCGGCGTCAGTATTTACTGAAGAATGAGTAAGGCTCAATTGCTAACCCTAGTAAAAAAAAACAACAAACAACAAAATCAAGGATTTCCAGCAGAGGCTTGAAGCGCAAATTTCAATGGTTTTATAGGAAGGTACTCCGGACAGTATTAAACTCCTTCCTGATCCTTATGAGGCTGTTGTGGACAAACTGGCTTCCGATCTGGGTCTTCAGAAGGTCGGCTGGATATTCACAGACCTTCTCGCAGATGACGTCAGAAAAGGCACCGTGAAGCATTTGAGGGACATCAATACACACTTTCTAACTGCAGAGGAGTGCATTCTTGCGGGACATCTGCAGAATCAGCACCCGTCACCTTGTAAATTATCTTCTAATGGCAAGTTTGGATCGAAGTTCGCCACTGTTGTTGTGTCAGGTTTGTTCCCATGATTAGTTTTTGTATTCCTCGGTCATCCCCAAGATTTGTATTAGCATGAGGCGGACTAACATGGGCGGACTGCCTTGAAGCCTGGCTCTCTACTGAGTATCAGAACTGAGCCTTCAGTCAATAATGTTATCCCAGGTACACGATCTCATCCCAATAGATCGTTTTCACATGACGTCACAGCGGCCATGTCGGTGCACGAAAACAAAGGAATGGCGGCCATATTGATGCACAAGGCGAACCCTCTGGGAATTGAACTCTATTTTTAATGCAAATACTTTCTTTTGTTTCATTGAACTAATATGGCCACAGGTCACGTGGCTGAAAACGATCTATACTGACCACCATCCAACTTCTCCTTACCATGTCACTAGTTTGGCAATAATACAGGGCATGAGAATTCAGAAAATGATCAACAATGATCAGTTGAGTTGGCATTTACACAAATTCTCCCTACATGTAACACATGGAATATGTGAGAGCTGTAAGGAGAATATATATGTTGATACTGGGTATTAAAGGTTAACACAAACAAACCTGAGGAAGACATAAGTGCAAGTCAAAACGTCTTTACAGTCGGCCTTAAAATTAAGTTGCTTGTAAGTCGTGTCAGACCCAATTTACAGAGAATTATAATCGTCATACTGTGAGAGCAGCACAATAAGTGCTAATTCGGACAATAGTATGCGGCGATTTAGAGTATCGAATGTCTGCGATTCTCGGATTCTATTTACATATAACTAACTCTAGAAAAAGGCTTGCTATTCTCTTTGACTAATGTTGCGACTCTATGACTGCTTTGCAATTCTACGATTTAAACTATAACATGATTCATTTAGCTGCGGAGTGTAAAGAAAGAAGAATATTGATACTGTCTGCGATTCTGTGATTGTGCAACTGTGTATGCTTTTCTACGATTTTGCTCTTGTTGTATTCTTCAGTGCAAAGCAATAAAAGGAGAAGTACTAAAATGTCTTTGCTAACCAGTTATGTCTTTTTTCTAGGTGACATGGACAACCAAGTTGGCTTTGACGGTTTTCAAGTTTCCAATCAGTGTATGGCCTTGGTGCGTGATGACTGTTTGGTACCTACAATAGACGAGCCAGGCCTAGGGTACATCCGGGAATCCTCAAGTGATCAATATGTCCCGGATGTGTTCTATAAGGTTTGTGTTAGATGACGTAAAGTGTGAAAGTAGAATCTAGCAAGTGCTTCTAACCACAGTTTATCTGTTTTGCAGGCTACTGATTCGTATGGTAATGAGGTAACCCAGCTTGCACGACCGATGCCCATTGAGTACCTCTTAGTTCAGGTACGTAGGCATCTTTCTACGTAGTTTTGCGCACAGAACGTATCAACAACAGCCCTGGCTTTAAGACACAAACTTAAGGAACATGCAACGGGTATTCAATAGGGCCGCAGAAGTTGAATAAAGCACGCTCTTTACGTAACAAGGAACTAACAGAAATAGCACTAGTTTCCGGCAGTTGTAGAGCTATTTAAACGATTATATGTTTTTGGTCATTAAGTGAAGCTAGGGGCCCGTTCAGGGAATACTCGGAAGAGAGGGCATTTGTGTTCTGTTAGGAGCTGTCCTGTTTTTCCGAGTTCGCTTGAGCTCTACTTCAAAGCGAGTCTAAGTGCGAAAGTTTTGTGACGGTAATAAGTTCAGCGTTCCATATGAGCGAAAACTCATTTTCATTACAAAGACTTCGCACTTAGACTCGCTTTGAAATAGAGGCTCAAGCGATCTCGGAAATGGCCTATTTAATTATGTTCCCGATAGTGGAATGGACAGTTCGAAAAGAATACAATTAACACGGAAAACAAAGAATCTACGTTAATTTGATAAAAGCTGGCGGGAAAATAGTGCTTGGGGCCAAGGGCCCGTTTCTCGAAACTTCCGAAACGTTTCGGGCCTATTTCGGGTCCTTTACTTTCCTACGTATCTCAAAAACAAAGTCGTTTCCAGGAATAAAATTTTGCAATAAGTTTGCCCTTACGTATCTTGAAATCATAGTAAAAGGCCAGCTTTTTAGAATAAGCGGATTTCAAAACTGCGATCCGCTTATTCTAAAAAGCTGGTCTTTTACTATGATTTCAAGATACGAAATGGCAAATGTTTTGCACAATTTCATGCCTGGAAACGTCTTCCTTTTTAAGATACGTGGCAAATTATGGCTGCGAGCTTAGGCCCGACAAGTCTCGGAGGTTTCGAGAAACGCAGGCCCTGCTATTCTGCGCGCTGGTCTCCGATGACTGTTCTGTTTTCAGCACATGCGTTTACTGGGAAAGCATTTTCCTTATAATCACGTACTGCCATTAAACCGGAATACGAATAACCGGATTAGTCGCATAGGAATGCACCTTGGCCTTGTAAGTACCTTACCATGATTCATATTGCGTTTGTCAGGTCTCAGCGGCGTTTCCAGTCGAGCCACAATTCACTTTCACAAGCCAAAGTCAAGGGGAGCATTTCCCGCATGAAAACCGTTCAAGCATGGGAGAACTCCAAGATTTCAATGCGTTAGTGAGATACTTGAACCAGTTTTCTCCGGATCAATTTCTCGCTGCCATGTCGAACTTCCATCTGTTGATCTTCTTGGCGACTTGTGATATGCTTCCTCTAAGGGTGAGTGCAGTGGAGAGGTGCAGTATATGTAATGAAACTGATTAAGTGAGTGAAAGTCTAACTTTCCTCTGAGCTGTTGGCTTGAAAACCCCGCGGGAACAAGCAAAAGGCTTTGACATTTTGGGACGGTTTCGAACCAATTATTTAAATCTACACTAAATTAGAACACCATTCCTTGAGTCAAATCAGCTACACGTAGAAGGAAGCTGGAAATCCGAAGTTAGGTAATCAATAGGAGATCTTCAAGTGAGTGATTGTCGTTTGTCGTCTTTAAGTAGAGGTATTCATTTGAGCGAATAGTACAGCTACCTTGGGATGTGAAGAAAATCATGTTTAAACTCATCACAAATATAAGCTTCACGTACCGCGAATGAGGAAAGCCGCTGGCTGCATTTGCTCGCATTTAACTTTGCCTAAATGATATTTAGCTACATTTAAGTAATATGTCTTAGAATGCTGAAGTGAATAGTACTGACCTAGAAATGTTCCCATGCAACGATATCTCTCCCTCGATCACATCTACGCTGCAGATGTGGCCACAGTTGTTTAGGGAACGGGTACCAATTGATCCATCGACTAAGTTACTATCCAGTGGATAGCGACTCATTCGCTGAATAACGCTGTCGGGTATTTGAATAACTGGGGCTCGGTAGTGACCCTATCAGAACTCTGGATTTCATTTTTGCCACTTACTTTGTGACCGATTTGAGAGTACACAGGTACATTCGATCACACACTTACTGCTCTTGTTTTCTTTGTCTGGAAGAATCACTTGACCGAACTTTGTGAAGCGATTAGAAATCAAGATTGTACTGCAGCGCGTCACTGGAGTAAAGGCGAACAGTGGTCCACTGTGGTACAGCTCATGCAAGCGGCAAACGGTGAGCAAATCTTCATTGATGCTAATCTTCAGCTTCCACCCGGGGGAATAGTTTACTGTATTAATTTTTTGTAATATTGTCGAGTTACCGCTCAGCTGTTGAGGCTGAAAGTTCATTAGCGCAGTGTTCGTCTTGTTTGGGAACAAACAAGTGCTTGAAACGCTAAATGATTACCACCGCGAACAAGGCAATGAATTGTTTATTGTTGTCCTTTTTCAATCGTCGTTACTGGCGCGTTGCGTCAGTTGTTGCTCTACGTTCTTAGTCTTCCTTTCGCCGTCGTTTGCACCTTAACCCTTTAACCGCTAAGAATGACTATTGCTTAATTTCACGCTATAGTAACACTTCTCAATCAAGCATAAAGGTTGTGAGAAAATTCTCCTCGTCATCACCATAAAAAATGTATGGAGAACAGAGTGGAGATTATACATGCTGATCTTAGGGGTTTAAGAAAGGGTTAAAACCTTCCAGTTTACTTAAACTGTTGAATTCTTCTAAACCTTCTCGTGTTTGTAGCTTTTGTCAGCCGTGCAATTTTCGGTGAGTTGTGTGGAATCAGCGCCCTGTAAGTTCATCCTTTCCATCGTAAAACGTCGATCAGAGAAACTCATCTTGATTTCGCTTGCAACTTAACGGTCGTGAACCGTGTCAAACGCAATGAAATTATGTTGGTTATTTATTTATTTATCTTGGCGCGATGGGCAACCCTTGCCAAGTGTAGATGTAGAAGGAGATGTAGATGTAGATGTGGATGTAGGCGTAGCCCTCTGTTTTGGATAGCTTATTTTAAACGATCTACGTTAAACGCTATGTTTCTTTGTTCGTTTCAGCTCCTTCTCCAGATCCTCGAGGTGGGGGGGATGTGGACATGATGGACGTGTCCCAGTCCCCAAGGGGCGCCGATTGGACGTGTAAGCATTGTACCTTTATTAACCAACACGGACACGAGAACTGCGAAATGTGCGGTTTGCCTGAAAACTAACCCACCACAAAAATATTGTTGATGCAGAAGGAATTGCGGAGCCGAAGAGAAAGGGAGTCACAACATCACTTTTCAGGAGAGATGTTTCAAAAAGGCAGCTTACTGAATGTTTTGGACTTTCAGCGAGTACAGTTCATCGTTTTGTATTTGGCGACACTTTTTGGACTTACTCGTTCATTGTTTGCATAAGCTGTGCACGTTGTTAGATGGTATGAATGATAAACTTTGCACTTTGTGGGGAGAAGATGTTTATCGAAGGAAGATACCTGTTAAATTGAGATTACGGAAGCGCAGGATATAACTTAAAAAAGAAAATGGGAAGCTTAAAGCTGAGCATGTACGGAAATAGACAGCAGTGAACTCTTCATTCCGGATCTGAAACAACCCTCATTCGCTGAGACGAACCAGCTCGGTTCAGATGAAAACGGTGATCGCGACGGAGATTCTAGGCACGTTTAGCCTTGGTTCAAGGTGACCAGCGAGCACCCAGCACGCTAAGCAAACGTAACATGTGGGCTACGAACAAATTTTTTTCTCCTTTCATCAACTGCCTTAGCACTTTAGTTTCCTCCAGAGAGCCAGTACACAAAATCGTTTGGGTCTTCCTTCAGAAGAGGGCAGCATGGGTTTCCGTTGGTACATCAGGGAGCTTTAGCAAACAGGATGGCAACGGCAACGGCAACGCCACAAAACAATAGGTTTAATGACCAAAAACAATCGCTCTGCACGTGCGTTTTACAACGTCAAATGACCAACAACATCAAATGACCAAATTTTAGCCAAGTTGTCTCGAGAACGCGAGCTCATGACGGTAAATTTCTGTTTCTTTTTTCTTACTTCAACGCCTTTCATAGAAATTTAGACCCTAGACACTTCCTCAGCATTTTCCATGTTAAACAAATTGAGATTATCGCGAAAGCGTTAGAAAATCGAGAAGTGGTATTTTGAAATGACGTTTTGGTTGCCGTCGCCGTCGTCGCTGCTAAAGCTCCCTAATATAACATTAGGGAGCTTACAAATCGACGACGTTTGCACGACGGCGCCGTTGGATGACGTCATAGGTCCGCGTCGTCGTCCTGTAGAAATTTGAATTTACGATTCTCAGTAAAGACGACAACGTTTGTGCGTGCGCGGCAAATTTTCCCGCCGTTTTTGAAGTTCACAAGGCGAGTTGTTCAAACAAAAATGCCCATGTTCAAAGAAACGAAAGCTTGTCGTAGTTTGTATTACATCTGTTTATCGAAATAACTTCACAAACGAATGAATTTTGCGTTTATACGATGCTCCTAATTAAGTCAACAAATCCAGAGTTTCCATGCTGGAACTACGAAAGTTCGAAAAAACAAAAGACGAATCGCAAGGCCGAGCTCGTTTCTACAGGGAGAACATTTATAAGCTTATTATAATCATTTTATGTTTGTTGAATTGTTTGTTTTATGTATTTGCTCGGCCCCACTAGCATTTGAATACTAGCGAGGGTAAACAGAGGTTATTTATTTTTATTTATTTTATAAACTTGCTGAACAGCTGCAGCTACCTGACGTGATAACCACTTACTTAGCGCTTTCATTGTTAGTTGGACTATTCGCCATGGTGCTGTAAAAGGCCGTAACTTGAATGAAATCAGACAAAAAAATCAAAAACATATATCTAGAACATGCCCCTAGTGTGATACTTGAATTATTTGGCAAAAACATCTGAAGTACCGGAGGAAAACTCTGAGAAATGAACCTCACGTCCTGCTATTTCCAAGACGCCGGCAAATCGCTCAAATCAACGTCTTCGACTTTGGCGCGACACCGGCAAGTGCCCAGAAAGGCATGCGCAGTGGGCATGTTACGCAATCTAACGGCGCCGTCGTGAAAAAGTCATCGATTCGTAAGCTCCCTATTAACATAAACTGACGCAACGTAAGCTATAACAGGGATCCTTAACCCTTTAAACCCAAAGATCAAAATCTAAATTCTCATTTGTTGCCTCTACACATTTCCTACAGAAGAGGTAGGGAGAAATTTTAAATATCAAGCAAATTCATCT
Source organism: Galaxea fascicularis (assembly GCA_948470475.1). Taxonomy (NCBI): domain Eukaryota; kingdom Metazoa; phylum Cnidaria; class Anthozoa; order Scleractinia; family Euphylliidae; genus Galaxea; species Galaxea fascicularis. The sequence continues at coordinate 7,320,522 of OX419340.1, read as the reverse complement.
TGTGTGATATCCTGTTCTTAATTCTCGATACAACTGTTCTATAAAGCATTGATATTACAAGGAGAAATTTGATGCTGATCACTCTGACTGCGTGACAGTCCGTGATTTTGTCGCGAATACGTTTCGTGAGAGGACGCAGTCGGTACCCATTTGCTCATTCACCAAACACTAAACTCATCTACTCTGAGGTTAAATTCTGTGGTTGTGGTAACACAAGCTTGATTAGAGATCTCATCTGACCGAGCTACAGCGGGAACAACGCCGAGCAACAGAAGACCTCGGTTGCCTGCGTTGCCGTTCATATGTCGTCACACCACGCGTTCTCTGTGACATCTGCGCTGGAACAGTTCTTTGCCAATAAATTTAGCGGGGCAAATGACGGCACACGACGGATAAGTTTTTACTTTCTATCTAATCTTGATCAGTCTCAAGAATAGTTCTGCGACCGAATAGAAATTAACACTGTTTAGACAATCACGAATTAACGTAACAAAAACGGTCGCAATTCGCTTTTCTTCAGCATGTTGTCCCGATGTGTTTTCGCTGCCGTACGACTGGTCTTGAAATGATTGATTTCATCTAATAAATGCCTTTACAGGCGTTCTCGAACAACTCGCATCACTTGAGTGTTTCAATGAAGTTGTCTAATTTGTATTCCGTCTCGTATTGTTCCTCGTCCCACAGATTTGCCAGATAGGTCATGGTTTTGAGCGAGGCCTTGTTGCGCGCTCGGCTTTTCTTTCTTCTTTTCTTTGTCCACAGTGACCAAGGCCAGAAGTTGCCCCGTGTCCATGGTTGTAAGGTTCGAATTGTCTTGTGAGATCACCGTGTTGGCAATGTTTAGTTTTGAAGGCTGTACAGAACGAAAAATTGAAACGCTTCTTAATGCTTACACCTTGAAAGCTTCAACATGTTGTGAACAGCCTAACTAAAGGCTGGTTTCCACTAACGACAGAGTCAAAGTCGCAGTTTTAATCAGAAGACAGAGCGATATCGGCTATATTGCTCGAAGCATGGTTAGCGCTAATCATAGGTTAAGTTGTGTTAAAACCTATAGGTTGTCATGGTATTTAACCCGGGTTAGTGCTAACCATGCTTCGAACAACTCGGCTATGATTTTAATGAAAATCAAGCCGACGCAGTCGGAGGCAGAATACTGATTCTGCTGATGACTACGTCGCCTATGATTTAGGGAAACTAGGAATCGCAAGCAGTTTCGGAGGGCCTGAGACCACGATTCCGCGAATACCTTCGCGATGTTGAGAAGGATGACAAAAGACGCATCCAAGCCTAGCCTCGCTCGTCATTTTAATCTCCCTAACCACCCCAAACAACACATGACAATCTGCGGCCCTTCCCTACATCAAGTTTCTACGGAAAGCCGCAAGAATCTACAACTAAAGTTTATATTCCAAATCGACACACTTAATCCCCACGGTATGAACGAACGCTTTTCATTCAATGAATGCAAAGCCATTCCTGTTTTTCACGTTGCCATGTTACCACCAACAGCGTAGTTCCATCTCCTCTATATTATAAAAACCGCAGACTACCCATAACTCCTCGATGCGTTCTGACGAAGGGCTAACGCTCGAAACGTCAGCTTTTAGAATCCCTGTACGTTGGCTAACTGAATTTACTTTATCAACTCCGTTGATAAAACCAAATTGTTGAAGTAATGTGTACACTCGTCTCAAACTAGATGATCGGCAATGACCAGCAAGAATGCGCCATAAAATTCATTTAGCACCTTGTATACTTATCTATATTTCAATCTCCGCTTGTAGAAAGACAGATACCCCACAATCATAGCCAAAGAAATGGGTTTTCTATTTGTAAAAACGGCATGTCTTAAATAGCACGTGTTCCGGAGAGATTTCTGGGTCGTTGCAGCATTACCAAATCTTCCGAAATAGCTGTTGTTGGAACAGTTCGATGTTGGGTATTTTTTAATAAAATGAATGTCCAAACAGATAGAAAAGTGTAATAAATTCATCACGGCAGAAGACAGGTGTACCTCACTGAATGGCACAAAGGGGATATGAATTAGTTTGTACTAATGCTCTAAATTAAAATTAATATAATAAGATGAAGCATATTTTCAAAGACTCTGAATGAGTTTTGCTTCGTTGGTAAGTCAACTTTTAATAAGCGAAGCATAATAGTTGTCGCTGGGTCTGAGCAATGGGATGTGTCAAACTTGCAGGGATTCTAACTTATTTGTACATTTGCTATGCGTTTTGCTAAATACACAATTGAACCGTCAGAAACTAATCACGCATTTTCTTGAAAACATTATTAATCAACAGACCTAAGCAGTATTAATCAACAAGCAACAGCAATGATGAGCAACGTAACTAGACTTTTTCGGGTTCTGAATGCAACTCCTTGGCAAACCAACAGTGACGAGAAAGACTTTGATCATCCAAACGGATTTTCCGACTACGAAGTGCACCACGCAATCGTAATTTGCGTTGTGAACTTTGTGCTCTGTTTTACAGCGCTGTTTGCAAACTTAGTCGTAATACTGGTAGTTTGGAAGACGTCTTCTTTACACTCGCCCGCATACAGCTTGCTGACAAGTTTAGCTGTTTCGGATTTCGCTGTTGGCTTGGTTGCCCATCCCCTGTTCATAGCATCATTGCTAACCCGTGTACTTGATTTTTCCGCAATATCACCTCGCACTCTCTGGGTCGCTTTCAACATTGTGTCTACATATTTTGGCAGTACATCCCTTGTCACGGTAACAGCAATTGGAATCGATCGCTTACTTGCTCTAGAGCTGCATCTACGATACCAGGATGTTGTGACGCAGTGTAGTGTTCGTTGGATAGTAATTTTCATCTGGGCATTATGTGGTGCGTGTTCAACTATCTGTGTGAAAAGTTTAGTTCTGTATTACCAAGTTGCAGGCCCAGTAATTGTCATTCTCCTCCTTGGAAACTTTGTCGTTTATCTCAAAATATACTTGATCGTTCGCCGCCACAAGGCGCAGATCCAACAAGTTCAACAACTGGCGAACAGAGGCAATGCCTTCAGCTTGAAGCGAATCAAGAAATCTGCCATGAACACATTTCTTGTGTACATTCTCCTTTTATGCTGCTTCATTCCCCAGTGTTTTGTCGCTATAGCGTTATTTAAGAGCGCACGGGAGGTTTCGTTCAGCGTGGAAATTACAACAGGGACGATAGTCTTGCTAAATTCCTCTCTAAACCCTGTACTTTACTGTTGGAGAGTTGGTGAGATACGCTCAGCCTTTAAACGAATCTTTTGCGGTTGATCAACTGTGATGCTAGAGAAATGAAGTCCATCGTGTCAGTTAGGTCAAGCAGATATCTCTAAAGCAACTGGCACAAACAAATGAGAAAAATAATTCTAACAAAAAGCCTAAAACCGAATTACAAACTTGAAGTTACTGTCCTTGCTCTACGGTTATTTGACGCTACGGTACTATTGTGCAAGGTTCTCACGTAGGGACATCTATAGTGGTTAACTTCCATGTATTCCTTTGGGGATTGAACCAACTGATAGTGGTGAAGTTGTCACTACTCAACACATAAACGCGACCACCACAAAGTCCGGAATATATGCCACCATAACCTACAATCTTGGACAAAACTGTTGAGAAAATTGAGCTCCAAAGCCTCTTTTTGTGAGAACACTAACAACCGAGTTTCATCACCTCCCCTTCCCCCAATTCAATTTTTTTGTGGCTCCTAAACGTTTGCCTATGAATTGCAGCTTCCTAAATTCAACATTGAATAGGGGGAGGGGGAGCGGAAGTTATTGTAGTAATACTGTTGAGCCAGAGGTTTTCGTGAACGATTTTTGGATGCGAAGAGGCCAGTTTTCTCAAGTAGTTTTGTCCAAGATTGTAGAATATTGGTCATTGGACTTAGCAAGTGCTATTCATTTGTTGCAAGAGCATAACAATGGACTGCTTGAAAAAACCCATATTCTCCCTCTTCATAACCGCCAATGATTGTTATCACATATTTTTCTTTCTCGATGGAGTTGCCAGGGTGTTCAAACAACCTGTCAGAAAACCGATCTGAAAACTGAGGAAAAAGTCCATTTTTTTGTTCAAAGTTGCAGTGCAAGTGATATTCTTCGTGATCAGCTCTTCCGTATCGAGAATTCTCTGCAGACTGAATTTTGACAGTGAGAATAGCCTAAGACATTTCAAAAGATCCAGGCTGCTTTCTGTTAAATTAGGGTCACTCATAGAAATTTCTAAACAAATTGAACAGCGCGCTCTTATAGGTAATTGCTTGTTGGCACTTACTGACAGCAATAACTAGTTAATTCTCTCTATAATTTTTCAACTCTCCTCGCTTTGTTATTCGCCTCATGATACTTTGTAATGAATACGACATATTGTGTTACAGCACCTATCTTCCATGCTGCATCTTCATTGTCTATCTCTTTACGCATCTATGATGTACTTTTTCAGATTACCTTTTCTCATGCTATTTTGTACAAGTTGTAACCTGCGCCGGCACGAGTATAGGCTACCTGTGGCCTCTTGTTCTTGGTACATTCTCCTCATCTAAGGTACCTCTAAAAGTATTTCTAGCTTGAAGTGGTCGCTATGAGAGAGTTGACTGTAGTCTCACTTGAAATGGTATTCTCTGAGAGGACTAGCCTTCAACTGTTTTTATGAATTTAATTAACGAGCTGAAAATTAAAAAATAAATAAATAAATGAATAAAAAATAAATAAAAGTTGTCCTTTCCTGTGGTAATGGTACTATCACATGCGAAGCGTTTTTAAACTCTGTTCAAAGAAACAATAAAGATAAAAACTCGGAAGGTAAATAAAGATAAAACTCTGAATTAGTATAAACCACACAAGTGAATAGTGCTTTTCGCGAGTTCGAATTGGTTAACTCGGAGGTGATTAGCAAAGTACGATTGACCTCCACTTCGGTGAATAATTGTTAACTATTTTCCGAGTTTTACTTAACCCGTGAAACAAATTTTACCATGTAGCTTGTAGCTCAGCGTAATAATCAAATATATACAAAAGAATACAACGGAACTAGTGTATATTAGTTGCTGGTAGTTACTATAATTACGCTAATTTCTATGTCATGCGTTAAGTAAATCACTCTGAAACAACGCACCTTTGTTTTTCATTCTCGATAATATGTCCTTCGTCAAGCACACAGTAATTCCAGTGAAATGACCTAAAAATACAAATACACACGGAAATAGGAGAAACAGTTTTGAAAGCAACAGAATGTCGTTGCTTTAGTCGGTGCAACTGAACACTTTCAATACGACAAATACGACAACAACTCTTTTGTGTTCATTTACATTAAATCTCATGACCTGTGAGTTTCGTCACGTAGAGAAACTGTCATGAAAAACTTCATGCTGGTCAGTAATTCTTTCAACTGATCTTCCAACCTTGTTGTATTGCAAATTGTGACTATTTGTTGACGGTAATTTTTACGATAAAATTTAATGTTTCACTCCCAAAACTGTTGAAAATCACACTCTAGTGAAGTGGTTATTTTTATGGAAATCTTTAGTAACAACATTCTCCACTTCATACACCTAGTGTCCTGTCAGCGTTGGTGGGCAGATCACTAGGGGAGGGAGTGGCTTGCAATCACTGTTGCCGGTTTCCTAGCGCATAGAACAAAAATACAAGGGAACGTTAGATATAATCTGTGGTAATAAGCAATACAATCGAGTGTCGTAAAACCCAACATAGTTACTCAGACCAATCATAACAGACGCAAACAGCACAATGAGCCAATCAGAATATGAAGCAATTACCTGTAACCGGCGCGAAGCGCGGGAAAATGCGCGCATGCGATTGGTTTTGGTTTTGCTTCTCATTGGTTGAAAAGGTGGCGCGAGTTTTGGAAACGCAATTTACTTTGTTGATTGATTGAAGATCGCTGTAATGGCTCAGTAGTGATCCAACAATGTTTGAACAACTAAAGCAAAGCGCTGCGCAAAAAAAAAAAAAAAACGTCTGCTGAAGTCTATCAAATGGAAACAGACAGAGGTGTGTCAGTCAATTGACGGCTGCAAAGCGAGCCAATTGTGAAACGCCGGATAAACAAAACTGCAAATTAAAATACAATTTCTTCCATGCCTTTAATAACATGACCAACAGAGTAGAAATGAGCCTTTTATTTAGTTTCTAATTTGGTTTTACTGAGTCTCCACAGGCAGTGCATCGCAAAAAATGTTTAAATTTACAAAGGCCTCGGGAATGAAAAATTCTTACCCATATTGCTACAAAATATCCGACAGTTTTCCCATCTCAGTGTTATTGCCACGTCATTTGACGCCAAAGGAATAATTAGGATCAATTTTCGAGTCACCTAGCCTTCAACTTCCCCCAGGGTATCGGGCACCCCTGGGAGGAAAATTCCATCATGTCTTCTTCACTGGCTTTTAATTGGAAAATCTCTCACTTCCCAATAATTTCCCAGAAAAATATCGATTCCCGTGAAAAATACCGACTCTTTCATAGGTTCATCATTGAAATGACAATAAAATATTGACATTTCATCTTTTGGGTATTGAAACCTGATCTGTGTTATAGATTCTATAAGGTTTGAAGCTTTTCTCAGTGATAAAATCCAACACTTCTTCTACCACCTACTTTAGACACGAACACACGACATCAAACTCCCAACTCCCAAATTCCAGTTTTTTGTTGCATAGTATTTAACAATGTATGGCATTCATTTGCAGCTACGGATTCATGCAAAACATGAGGAGGAGACAAAGCCAGTTGCGTAAAATACACAAAACTTAGAATTGAAGCTGTTGTTCAGTACTATTCATACGAATGGAAATATCATGGTGGTCACTCACTAGGATAGGTTTTCAATTCAATGCACAGAGACCTCTAATTAAGTCGTTGTTCTTCGATAATAAAAGACTGCTTCTGAGACACGGTTTTTTAGTACCCTCTTCCAAATAGATCGCACCGTCACTGTTTTAGTCGGAAATTACATTGTATTCATAATACGTTAAGATTTTAAGATAAGTCAGGAAGAATAGTGTAGAAAAGTCAGAGAAACACAGTAAAAAACTTATAAAAACCATCTGCCTTCCCAAGAAAGACTTCTAATTTAACAGACGTGATATAAATGGATACAGATGACGTTTTTTCTTTTTTACATGCGTAATTGCTTAGCAACTGTCGCATCATAAAAGCACAAAATATTGGTGGTCACTCACGAGGATAGGTCCTCAATTCAATCCACAGAGACCACTAGCTAATTAAGTCGTTGTTCTTTGATAATAAAACACCGCCTCTGAGACAAGTTTTTCAGAATCCTCTTATAGTTAATCAGATAGATCGCATCGTTGTTACACTAAGTGGGAAATTATAGTGTATTTATAATACGGCTAAAGATCTGTGAGAGAGGCAGTCAGAACAGGGCAGAAAAGTCAGCGAAACTCGTGCAGAAAAATAATTAAACCATCTGCTCTCCCAAAGACAGACTTTTAGTCTAATTTAACAGGCGTCGTATAAATGCATACAGATGACGTATCCTACCTGTCGTATTCCGTAATTGCTCAGAAATTGTCGCTTCTTAAAGGAACAAGATATTGACCATTCCTTCAATTTGCAATAATGGTCTAGCCTACTCCAACAGATTTCCTTCCTTCAACTTAACGTTTCCTCATCCAAGCATAATTTAAATCCAGGTCGATTCTTCGTCATTCAAAGCAAAAGGTACCCGGGTCAGGATTTCTTGAGGTTCTAAAGGCGAGATTTCTTAACAGGTCAACGCTCCCTAATGAATAAGAAGCATATCATGGTTCATCCATCCTCTTTACTTAAAAACTGACTCCTACTTTAGCCAGCAGAGCAGATGTAACTCAAACTTTGAACTACCTTTCAGAACAGATCCTGCTACACTTGCTGATCAGTTCGAACACTAGAGATAATGAAACCCGCTGAAGAATTTCATTCATCGTACCTCGCAACTTGCGTATTGAACGCTTTCTTTTCCTACACAGCCATCATGTTGAACATTGTGACAATTCATGCTATCAGGAAAACCCCGTCGATATCAAAACCTCTAAAAATATTGCTTCTTAACCTGGCTGTTTCTGATCTCGGTGTTGGTTTAACAGCTGCACCGTTGCACGCTGCATTTCTTGCCATGCAGGTAACACAAAATACCGAAAAGAATGCAACTTTTGACAGAATAAAGATCGCTTATCGAATCGCGACAAACATATTTATCTGTGCTTCGGGTTTCCTCGTCACAGCATTAATTGCAGACAGATTCCTCAGTATCCGTTATTGTCTCAGATACCGACAACTTGTGACTCCTCAGCATGTTGTTGCTGTGGTGGTGTCAATATGGGTGTTCAGCGCTGTTCTTTTGATCCTTGGGATGTTCCTTCCTCCAGCTATTACTTTTGCAATTTTTGGTATTGTTAGTTTCTTCTTTATAACTACAGTGACATGCGCAACGTGCAAAACATACTCGGCAGCAAGAAGACAAGTAATTCACGCCTCGGAGCTCATTGGGCAACAAACTTCACAGAATGGCGAACACGTAAATGTTGCAAGATTAAGAAAATTTGCAATGGCGGCAGTTTACTTATGCCTTGTGCTTTTGGTTTGTTATGTGCCGAACATTTGTATTTTGTGGACTATGGTGATAACTTTTAAGCCAATTCATGACGTTGTCCAACGCTACACGCTAACGCTTGTGTTTATTAACTCATCTTTAAACCCTTTGATTTACTGCTGGAAGATGAGGAACATTCGAAAAGCTGTGATGAACATCCTACGAACTGCTTGTTCACGTTAACACTGAAGAAAACTGCTGAATGGAATAATTCCATTTACAAACAAACCACAGAATAGACTTGGACTCTGCTGAATGCGTTACAAACAGTACTAATTACTACCAACGGATCGTACTGGAAAGCTTGTTTACTAACTTAGAACAGACACCACTAAGCCGTTGCTTAGACCTTACAAACGACTTGTCGACGACATAAACAACAGACTGACCGACAACAACACACGTACAGACACGGTTCGAAACGCACCAATCACTGTTTACAACAGACAAACAACAGACCAACTAATTTTACTAACAATACAAAAGACGGAGCGAAACGCACCAATCACTGTGTAAAGTCTTCACGGCCAATGAAAACTAGGCTTAATTGACAGTCGACCAATAACATCACGGCTCCGTAGACCAATCACATCAACGACCAGAGTATTTATACCATCTACTGACGTTACACAAATCACTCGACTCTGATGATGACTTCCGCTCAGGTTGTCGAAACGTCAGTCAATGTCACCACAAACAGTCCTTCTCAGGACTACACTCACCCGGACGATCGTACTTCACTTAATTATGGAATAATTCCTTATACCAAAGCCCTGTAAATACCTTTAGCTTTTAGAATCCCTATACGGTGGTCAATTTACATTTATCAACTCTGTTGATAATACCAAAATTTCCCTGTAAATACGTGCTCGTTTGGTGCTTTTCATACCCTGTAACTTCTGACGTTTCTGCTCTTGAAGATAAACCGATTACACTTGTTACCGCTAACATGGAAACGAGTTTTGCCTGATAATTTGAAGCTTTTTACTTCCCTTTAATGCTAGGCTAAGTTAAAGACGTCTTTGAGCAAGAGCCAACAACATTCGAAGTTGTGTGCGTCTTAAGACTACTTTCCTTCTGAAGGGCCATATGTTTCACCTTTTTAACCCAGTATAATACAATATTAAGCGAGATAGACCTCCCAAAAAAACTGTGAAGAGGCCGTCAAAAACGTCTATAACTAAACAGCGTTACAGTGAAGTTTCGAGACCACCTGTATATTCCCATTATTGTCATGTAGGCAATTCTTTAATTATGGTTTAGTTTAAGTTTATTCACGACAGAACCAATATTGAAAAGTGTTTATCTCTGTTTGTTTTTGTATGATTACTTTGCGCGGGAAACACTCCTACCTGCCTCTACCTGCTCTTTAGTTACCTTCGTAGCTAACACTATTGGATAAGCGCCTAACCGCCTACTAACACTACTGGATAAGCACCAAACCTTGCTATTTTCAGACTTGGCTGGAAAGTTCTCATAGCTGACTTGTCCGCCTTTCCTTCAAACTAGTTAATTATTCTATCCTTCAGCCAATTGAACGTTTCGTAAACTATTATTAAAGGTCCAGTCGTACAGCTCTTACTGGTCCTGTCGTGTCAAATGCACACTTCATAGGGTCTTACTTAACTTAATTTAATCATAGCGTCATCTAGTGAGAAATTATTAGAAATAATCCGATGAAGAGTGTCGTTGTTAGACTGAAGTTAGAACAGAAGAAAATTGAAAAGGAGAGAAGAATTGACAATTGGTGTGGAAGACGCTTTAAAGAGAATAAACTATTGAGAGTTACTGGCCATGCTTTGTTAGAAGATAGCTAAGTCCTAGAGTATTTCCGTAGAAGTTGAGTCACTCTGAGCATTCCCGTTCCCGGCAGTTTTACAAAACGTTTAAGTAAACGTCCTGTTCATGTACAGGAGGATGCCTCGCTCTTGACAAAATCCTCGAGACAAATGTTGTTCGTTGAGCATTGTAAATTTTTGAACAAGTTTCTTGTAATTTGCAACGTCAAAGTCGGCTACAAGTCAGTGTTGATGGAACGCGGAAATTATCCTCTCACTGCGCTGGTCCTTTAAAAGAGTGTTTAGTCGGACGAACGTAAGATACTCTTCTTGATCCTGTGCTCTCTTTCTGACGGCAAATTATTGTTTCGAGCCTCATCCTCGACCAAGTGCTTTGATCTGATTGTTCAGTTGAAACGAAAGCTATCTGAAAGTTGCCGAAAAGCTGTCAAAATTTTATCAAATCCTCTGTCAAATGGAAACAGAAGTGTACAACAGCCATTTGACGGTTGCGAAGCGAGCCAATTGTGAAATTCATATCAAACAATTAAAAATGTTTCCATTTAGCAGTTAAATTGATTTTTACTGATATCTTCAGAGAGTCCCCTCCGAAAAATGTTTGAATATATGAAGGCGTCGGTTTTCAGAATTTTTAAAACTTCTTACCTATATTGCTACAAAATATCCTACAGTTTTCTACCTCAGTGTGATTACCATGTCATTTGGCGTCAAGGAAATAATTAGAATAAATTCTACTGTCACGTTCCCTTCAACTTCCCCCAGGGGATCGGGCACCCCTGGGAGGAAAATTCAACCCTGACTTCTTGGGTGGCTTATATTGAAAACATTTCTCACTTCCTGAATGAAAAAACTTCCCAGAAAAATTCCTGTGACAAATATTAGTTGTTCAACATTTATTATTGAAATGAAAACAAACTTTTGGGTCTTGAAACCTCGCCTCTGTTATAGATTCAAATAAGCTTTGAAGCTTTTCTCCATGAAAAAGTCCAAGACTTCTTCTACCACCTGCTTTAGGCGCAAACACAGGACATCAAACTCCCTCAAAGATAAGATGACAATTCCAATTCGTTATTGAATAGTAATTTAACAGTGTTCAGTGTTCGTCACACAATGTTTGGTTCAAAACATAGATTTGACAAAACGACGGCAAATGAACGCAAACGCAAAAAATAAAGCCTAATTACGTCGGTGCTGTTTGACTGTGTGACTGGATGAATTAGCTCTTCTAAGTCCGCAAACGAATCGAGTGCCCACAATATAATGTCAAAAAATAGATTGTACCCATAATGCACCTACTGATTATGATTTGGCGAGAGACGTCATCGACACTTTCAAGAAAGGAACATGGTAATTATAATCACCTGCGCTCCTTGGAAAGATCTGTAATTTAGCAGGCGTTTTATACATCTGGAAGGACATAATGAAAAATTATATTTGCCGCATGTCTTAATTATTTGGAAACTATGGCTTCTTAAAATGAACATTACATCAATTTCTGCGACAGGAAAAACTTATTGTCAAAACTGCGGCTACCGACAGTTTCCGTTG
>OX419340.1:7256052-7301052 GCA_948470475.1 Galaxea fascicularis | reverse complement strand
CCTTATAAAAGCCGCAGGATCTCGGGATCGGTGGAAAATGAGCAAATATGGACGATCGAAAGAAACAAGAGGGACGACGACGATATGCCTTGAGCAAAGAACGAATGGAGAAGATGAAGGAAGAGGAACCGGAAAGGTACGAGCAGGAAATGGAGAGAAGGAGAGAATGTAAGAGAAGACATTATCCGATGGACTATGCTCGTAAGAAACTTAAAATAGCGGCAATGACGGACGAAGAGAGAGCGATTCTGCAGACTCGACAAAGGGGATACCAAATCAAGTACGTGGAAAAAATGAAGAGAGAAGGTCGATACCAGGCCTGGAAAGAAAGGAAGCGTGCGGGGCAAGTGAGGTACAGAGAGAATGAGGAGGCGCGACAGAAGAGAAAAGTTTACGAAGCGAATTATCGGAGTAAATTGAGATCGGACCCCGTTCGATTGGAACAGCGCAAAACCAACCGTAACGTACGGGCGAGAAAGAGAAGGGAAGACTTGAAAAAGGATCCCGCGAAGTACGAGGAGAAACTCGAATGTGAACGAACGGCTTTGCGACGCAGTCGAGCCAAGAAAGAGGCTGCACAAACATTGTTGTCATTGCATGACTTGTTACATGCAGCTTTTATTTTACAAAATCTGTGAACCGATTAAAATGCCAGACGTGAAGCACGTTCAAGATTGACAAAATTAATGTCCCTGGGTAATCGCAATGTCTTCCTCAACCATTGCATGAAATGATAGCATTCCACTTTGGGGCAATGGTGACGGAGAGGATCTGCATGATGACCGCAACCTCCCACGGTGGTCAAACGGTTCAGGCTTTCGAATTTCGGACATCCCCAGACTTCCAAGTCGACGCAGGGTATCCCCATCTTGAATAAAATGTCCTTCTCGACGCATCCACCATTGTACCCCACCAACGTCCGGTCCCAGGTCTTGTGGGTTGCGTAAAGTGCTCGGAGGTCCTCGCGTAATTGCCAGGGAGGTCGGGCTTGTTCCTCGGGGGTGGGACGATAAGGTAGACCGTGAATGTGGTTGGTGACGTATCGGCACGTCCGCCGGTCCTTGAGGGGTAAGGCACGAAAGTCCGCGGTGGGGAAGTAACGGTAGGACCCGACGTCGGTACCGGATCCCGGCCAGGCGCACCATCCCAATTCCCGCACCAGAAACTGTTTAGGGTTTCCGCGCGAAGCGCTGACGTGAAATCCCTCCAAGTCGATCACCAGGCACACGCGCTCCAAATCACCGCTCATCACTTGGCCGTCCGTAACAAAGACTCTAACACGGTGAAAAAGGCAGGATCGGTCCTCTTTAACCGTTTGGTACCGGCCACCAGACAATGTCGTCCTCGCAAGGGGACAGGCTCTGTGCACGGTGTGAACTGCTGGTGGAGATAATTGAAACTGAGCCACCTGTGCCCGGGTAAGTCGTAGAAGTACAGTGGTTTCTGCATTCGTAAGGCCACGTGATGGATCCAACCCTGACCTCCCATTGGTTCTGGTCATGAGGGCGCCGGACGAATCAGGTGCCCGATGACGTAAACGGTGTCGGCCTCTTGCACCATCTGAGCGTCGCGTCGGATGGCGTTGCGTTGATGCGACATCAAGTGAACGTAGCAGGGTAGCAGTGCACGGCAAAGAGTCGAGAGTTCTTGGTCCACGGGTCGACATACCACGTGCGCACGTATGAGCTTTTCGTCCTCCAAAAACAGAGCATCCACAGAACGGTGCTGGCGGGGTGTGACGAGGTGGGCGTGCAAGAGGTGATGGACGAAACCCACTTCCAGACGGTTCTCTTGGGCTCTGGGGTCTTCGTGGGAAAAAAAGAAGGCACACGGGATGGCATGCTGCTCGCACAGATGAATCACGCCGGCGCAAACGCCTGGATCGGTCCCGGTCAGAACGGCAGTCGTCATTGCGAAGAATGAAGTGTCTAAAGAGGTAGAGGTTCGTTTTTTATATAGAGACGACGATTGCATCAGCCCCGTCGGTGATTGGTCCGACGTAGAGCGTCGTGATTGGTGGGTTTCGATCCGGTGTTTTTTTTAGGAAGCTTGCAGTTGCCGTCTGTGTTGGTGAAGGTAAAAGAGATCGTGGATCGCGTCGTAGGCGTTATGGGTGGGGTCGACGAGGTATCAAAACGCAGAGCCGGTCGGATGCTCGTCAGTTGGAAAGGGTGGCCTGCCAAGTACAACAGTTGGATCGACGATGCCTCAAGGAAGAGGAGGAGGAGAAGAAGAGTTTGAAAGTCTTTACTTGACGCTTCCCAGCAATGGAGGGGGTGCTCAGTTTGACGACACCAATCGAAACAACGATTACAAGATCAAGTTACCGTACCGGTTGCGTCTGCCCGGCAACGGATGGCAAGTGGCCTTGAGTTCCATCACCTTACCGCGACCTGCGGTGCCCACGAAAGTTGATAGAGCCGCCTTGTTAGAAAGAATTCCTGCAAATAGTATCCTGGCCAGTGTCGTGATATGTCTCTACGACGGCTTCACTGCAGTATATCGACGAATGAAGTGGGTGACGATGGGTGAAGTCATGTGGTACGACTCGGTCAACGATGGCGCAACCTTCATGAAACGATTGAAACTATTGTTGGAACGCAACATTTTCGACGTGTTCTATGAACACGGCAAGGGAAAGGAGTACACACTGCGACGAACCAAATGGCAGAGTGGACGAGACACGGGGGTACGAGGTTACCCCTTGTTAAAATGGAATGACGATGAAGAAATCATGGAGGTCGACTGGTCTGGCACCGACGACGACCTTCAACTCGAATTGAGTTTTGGACGCAAGTTTGCGGAACTCATCGGCTGCGTCTCGTGGTTTGACGGGGATGTGGTCAACGAATGGCATTACGGACCTCATCTGATCCTCTATCCCAAATACGATAATGCCGTAGGCACAGCACCATACATCACGTCGGAAAGGACCGCCGATTTGAAGGGACCCATCTATTACACCACTTCTGGTGGTTTCTTTGGTTTTCGCAATCATGCCAGGTACCGTTTCATCTTAAACCGGGATTGGTTTGTCGCGAAAACACGTTCCCCTCATTTGGAGAACGGTGTGGCCAAAGACTCCATGGTCTACGTCTACAGCAACGTGGGACGCGGAACCATCCTAGGGGGACAGATCACCGACCTGTTGCGCCAAGTACCCGTAGGACATGAGGACAAGGAGGGATTCGTCTATTACGAACCCAAGAACATGCAACACATCGATGTTCGTAACACGGAATTGGACATCGTGGAAGTCGCCATCGGCAAACCCGAAGGGGGACTGGCCGAATTGGGCGAAGGGATCACCACCGTCACCTTGCATTTTAGACGCGTCCCTTGAGCGCGATCGTCATTCGTCGCGGAGTGATGAGCGGACACGGTAGTGCCGTCCGATACGAACCGGTCTTTCCGGAGACCATGATCGGAGGGAGGTTGCGTATCTTCGTACCGCATTCACCCAAAGAAGGCCAAAGTGGAAGCGGATCGAGGAGAAAAAAGATGAAAAGGAAGAAGAAACGTGCCAAACCGTATGCCCGAGGGGATATCTTCTCGTGAGAGGGGCGAGAACCCTTCATTCGATTGTGGAGGGCATGCCCGGTAGACGACGAAAAACGAAGAAACGGCAGCGTAGAAAACGCTCAAAACGCGGTGGGACAGTGTGGGGACCTCTACCGCCAGAGATCGAGTGGGCTCGACGGATGGCCCCCTACTACGCAAAACGGTCGCAACGCGGTGGTGGGTTCATGGAACCTCCCATGCGACCGGTGCGACCCTATCATTACCGACGACGGGTCTACACGGACAGTCTCATGACATAAAGGAGGGAGCATCGAGCTGACGTTCAATCAGTTGCTCCTACTCTTTGGAACGTACACAGCGACCACCATGCCCAAGCGCCCTAGAAACGTAGGTCGGTTGTCCGAAGGTCTGAATCTGGCCGATCCGAAATGGGAAAGACCCGTCAAACGCGTCGGATTGGGTCCAAATGTCGATCCCAAGTTTGCACTCTTCACCGTCCCTCCGGTGGATGAAAGTGTGGCCTCGCGACGTGTCGTGGAGATACCACCCTCGGTCAGCGGACAGATCAACCCCATCGAATTCGAGATCAAACCCAGCACGGAGTATGTGGATCTGAGTTCGAGTTTCTTCATGCTGAAGTTGCGATTGAAATTGGCGAATGGCGACAACATCGTGAACGCCTCCAACATCTATCCCGGTCAGAATCTGTGCCACACCATGCTCAAGCAAGTGTCGGTCTACGTCAATGGGGTGTTGACCACGGTGCAATCGGACACGTACGCTCTGAGCGCTATGATCCAGACCATACTGAACCACGACGAGGACGATGCCGTGTCCATCCTTCGACCGCAAGGCTTCATGCCCAACAACCTGAACGTGCCCAATCCCTTCACCGCCAACAGAATGGACATCGCAGCCAATGCGGGGGCAGGGCATGCCGATTTCCGAGCTCTGTCGGTCAGACAACAAGCGGCCGTGCGCGCCATAGTGGAGGAAAAAAAATTGTACGTGGACGTAGTGCGTCGCACGCTGGTCTTCAAACCCTTGGTGGAAGTCTTTCATCTGAACAAACCCTTGCCACCCAACACTCGCGTGCTGATTCGCATGCACTTTAACGAAGCCGCGTATTTCATGAACGGTAACGTGGCAGGACGATTGGTGGCCGACGATGTGGACCTGAAGTTGTACGTGTCGTCGTTACGTCTGAAAGCTCCGTTGTACAACACCCTGACCCATCTGAGGGATTCCAACCACTACATGCAGTACCCGGTGGTGCGGTACGAGACCCGCACCTTCACGCTCCCCAACGGCGAGACCAACTTCGACAAAGCCGACATCTTCGAACAACGGATTCCCAACCGCGTGTTCGTGTATTTCCTGGACAGTCGAGCCTTCAACGGCACGATCAATTACTCCGCGTTCGCCTTCCAGACGTTTGGCGTGGAATGGATCAAACAGTTGATCAACGGGGAAGAGTACCCGTACACCAGTACCTTGGAAGTGCAACACGACAATACCAGCAAAGACTACGATGGGTATCATCGCTTCTTGTACGACACGGGGGCTTTGAAGAAAGGCAGAAAACCGCTACTGAGACCCGAGGATTGGGGGCAAAGAAAAAACTGCACCATCTTTTGCTTCAACAACGTGGAGAGCGGAGATGCCGACAGTCGCTTCATGAATCCGCAGAACCAGGGCAATCATCGCATCCAAGCCAGGTTCAACGGTGCCATAGGACAAGCCATCACCATCTGCGTGACGGGTGAATTCGAAAACGTCATGAAGATCACGCGGGAAGGGGGTGTCCTTTACGAAACCTATAACGGCATGTGAACATCCGCTCCGACGACAGAAGAGACATGGAGTTCGTGGCGACCACGACGCAACAATTGGAGACGTTGGCGCAACACGACGCCCGGTTGCGACCCTACTTTGCGGGGGTCTTTGCCAGCGATGCCTTACCCTCGTCGCCGTCGAAAGCGCATCCTCAAGGGTACATCGTCAATGTGGATCGTGAGGAGGAACAGGGTTCGCATTGGTTGGGGGTGTGGACGGAAGACGAGACCTGCGAAATCATGGATAGTTTTGGGATGGACGTGACTCGGTACGACATACCCTGGTTCGAAAAGTGGACGCGAGACCATTTCTGGGCGGTACGAGAAAGTCGCAAGACCTTGCAGGCCATCGACAGTCAGAGCTGCGGCATGTACGCACTGGCTTTTCTCATCGTTCGTGCCACGGGCATCTCCATGGACGGGTTCTTGTCCATGTTCACCACTCACGATTACGTGAAGAACGATCACAGTATTGCTCAATGGTTCAAGAAGACGGTGAAAGACACGTTGGTGTGGGAAAGGATGAAACGCGAACAGCCCGCTCTTTTCCAAGGCAATACCGTTCCGGTACGGTTATTGGACATGAGCGCCATGTGGCGTTCGTTAGACGAGGAAGAGTGCGGTGATACGGTCTTTTGAGATTCCCACAAGGTCGAGCCGGTCGGCGAGACGTGGATATATAAGGCACGTCTCCCTCCTGTCAGGTGCGAGGTGGAGACATGCGGGAGGTGGTGTTCGTTGTAGACGGGTTGGCAGTCCACCCGTAGAGAATATGGAGTTCTGTCAATAAAAAAGTCTTGTTAAGTTCACGCCACTCGTCTCTGCCTCATTCATTTTGACTTCGACATTCGTCATGAACGCAAGTCTTCCTCCGGGGTGGGATAAACTATTAACCGAGTATGCGGAACCGGGACACGAAACCGACCCCGATAAGAGGGATCGACCGGTCGAGCAAAGAACGAGACCTCCCGTGGCACGCAAGAAGAAACCCCTGAGGAAAAAAGCCTTGACGAAACGTCAACCGAGACCCATCGGCGTGAAGGAGTACGTGACGTTGAACAGTTTCATGCGAAAATTGCCCGTGGAACATCGACGTTATCGATTGCCCATCACCCGTGGCATGACCATGACGTCTTACCTGAACCGATTAGGAAAGAAATTAGGGTGGACCCGCGTAACATTGGATCATTTGCTTTGGAGTTGAAGGCGTGAAGACCACACCCAATCAATCGGGATCGGGGCTCATAAAAACAGTACGTTTCGTTCACTTTTGAGTCAGTACATTACGATGGCAGGACGGAAAAGACGCACGAAAACCAAGCGACGAAAGACCCGACGCAAACAACGCGGAGGTTTTTTACCGCTGATCGTTCCTGCCTTGGTGGCTGCCGCTCAAGCCGCTGCAGTAGGCGCCGTCAGTGGTGCCGCGGGGTACGGAGCCAAAAAGGCCCTGGAGGCCGCCACCAAAAAGCGGTACAATGCAAGCAGTGTAGAACGTGCTGCCTTTAAAAAACGGAGGTCTGGGTTGCTGCGTCATCCCGATGGTTCCACCTTTTCGTGGATAAGAAATTAGGATGGACCCCGTGCGATCGGATCATTTGCTTTGGAGTCGAAGGCATGAAGTTCTTCAAGACACCGTGCAGCGTGTTGATCGCCGGACCGTCCAATTGTGGCAAAACGGTGTTCGTTTCCAAACTCCTCCACGATGCGACGCATTATTTTCGAGGGTTGAAACCCAACGTGCATTATTGTTACGGGGCCATGCAAGACAAATTCGAGGAGATGACCAAGACGTCCAAACCCAAGATCCATTTTCACGAAGGTGTGCCGACGGTAGAGGATTTGGACGAGTGGTTCCGTCCGACGGGAGGTGGATTATTGGTGATGGACGATTTGATGGACGAATGTGGGAACGATAAGACGGTCATGGACATTTTCACCAAACATTCTCATCACCGCAACGTCTCGGTGATCTACATCACCCAAGATCTTTTTCCCACCGGTAAATTCGCCAAGACCATCTCGAGGAACGTGCATTACATCGTGGCCTTCAAGAACCCGCGCGATACGGTGGGCGTACGCACGGTGGTGTTACAAGCGTTTCCTAAAAACTGGAAGGATGTCATGACGGTCTTTCAGAAAGCCACGAGTCGACGCTACGGTTATTTGGTGATGGATTTTCACGCGCAAACGCCCGACGATCATCGCCTGTGGACGCACATCTTAAAAGAGAAAGGCACCTACCCTCGACTTTACAAACCCAAGAAGACGTCGTAGAAGTATGAGTTCGTTCGACGCCGCACTGGAGGCGGAAAGACGACGTCTGTCGACTCCGCGCGTGACGCCTTTCGACTCGCAATTGGGAATGACCCATGGTGCAGAGGATCTCACGTTGGATCCGGACGATGCGCTTTCGGACCTCTTTCCCCATGCCATCATTTCGTCGTCGCCCCTGACACGAGACTCGACGGACAACATCGGGGTGACCTCCACCTTACAGACCACATCTCTTTCTCCCGTGCCTGTCCGCACGGGTCCTGCACCCCCCATCGGCGTTTCTCCGTGGGGAGTGACCGTCGACATGCCGATCGGAGCCGCGGGATCGACCACCGTCACCAGTGCGTCGGCACCTCCGTCCGGTGCGTCGGCACCACCGTCCGGTGCCGTGGGAGCCGCGTCCTCGTTACCATCCGATGGGGTGGCACGAGCCAGAGCGGCCAGCAACGCTCGTCGATTTGGGGACCCACCGGCTCGTTTGAGAGCCTTGGTCGAGCGACAGAATAGACGTCGTCGAACGGGGGGCATGACCAGGACGGCCACCACCACGACGAGCCGCCGAGGACGTCCCAGGCATTCGGACGATTCGTTGGGAACGCCACGACGCTCTCCTCCCAGTTGGGGTGCACCTAGCCCGACGACCAGTGCACCGGGATCTGTCGCTGCCAGTCGTCGTAATCCTCCGACACCGGGGTCGGCCGCCGCTACAGTTCCGACACGCAGTCTGAGAAGAAATTACGACAGAGTCGTGGAAGGACAACGTCGTAGGATCTGACGTCGCGGGGCTCATTCGGTGACCGAGACGCACACCACGACCATCGTGTATAAGGACGGACGACCACCCGAAGTGCATCGAAATTCGTCGAGACACACGACACCGAACACGTCGAATCAATCCGGCAGTGGAAAATTGTTACCTTTGGAGTGGTTCGTCGGATAGAGAGATGCCCAAGACCGGCAGACGTAAACGAAGAAGAACCCCACGCAGACGAGGTCAAATAGGTGGTGCGATCCCAGTGGCCGCATTAACCATTCCTGTTTTGAAAGCCTTAGGGAAAGCAGCGGCCGTGAGCGTGGCAGGGTCGGTGGCCAAAGCGGGGGCCAAGAAAGCCCTGACCGCTCTGAAGCGCAAAGCCATGAGCGCCCTCAAACGCAAAGCCAAGGGTAAAGCGCGATCGGGATTGAAGAAAGCGACGCAAGCCTTGGACGGTTGGATCTCCAGACGTTGAAAAAAAAGGTTCGAGCATCGTCCGCTCCCTTCATTCGTGAGGAAACCATGGTGGTCACCAGATCTCAGTTCCGACGTGCATTGCACCGGGTCATCGAGGACGAATTGGAGCACACGCGTCGAGGCACCGCCCGACATGATTTTTTAGATGATCTCTTGTATCTACTCGACCGAGGGGAATCGTACGACAAGTACGCTCGTGCTCGGCAATCGGAGTTCCCGTACTTGCTGCGTGGTCTGGAAGAGGACGCGGATCGTCAAGTCAGGGGTGTTCACGACGTCATGCAAATTTTGAAGGACCGAGGGATGACACGGCGATAAAAACGGTCCACACCACCCTCCCACCCATCAGACGGC
Organism: Galaxea fascicularis; assembly: GCA_948470475.1. Lineage (NCBI taxonomy): Eukaryota > Metazoa > Cnidaria > Anthozoa > Scleractinia > Euphylliidae > Galaxea > Galaxea fascicularis. The sequence goes on along the minus strand of OX419340.1, from coordinate 7,291,833 downwards.
ATGAAACCCATTCGACGACAGTGGGGATTCCTGAGGTCTCTCTTGGACGAGGCCAAACATCATACCCGTAAAGACATTTTGCAACATGCCAACAAAGATCAGATCAACGCCGTGAGCGAGATCGTGATGAACACGTTGCGCGGTAATCACGCGGTACCTCCGTCGGTCGTGGCTCGTCTCCGCAGGTACAAAACACCCTTGCGACAGTTGGTCCGGCGCAAAGACAGCGTGTTGAAGAGACGCAAGGTTCTCCAAGCGCAAAAGGGAAGTGGATTTTGGCAAGCGTTGAAGCAGACATGTCATTACCTCACTTGATCGATCTCCTGAAAGAGAGTAATCTGAAAATCAGTCACTTGCAAGCCCAGTTGGAGAAGAGAACCGACGAGAACCTGAAACTGACCATTCTCGCACATCGTTTGAAAGGAGTTTTGTTGTGCCCGAGGTGTCGTTTGGTGTGGGACGATCCCCGAATAGAAGAAAAGGGAGTGTGCGACGCCTGTCAGATCATTCTCGAGACCTACGCGCGCGATGGAAGAGTTCATTCTGGTCCCTGCCAGTGAAGACCCTCAGACCGTAGCTCAAGTGAAAGCGGATTTGACGGAAAATGCCGCTCTCACCAACGCTGCTCGATTAGGAGCCAAGAAACGACGTCTCTTGCGCGATCCCACCTTGACGCCGGACGAGAAGATGACCAAACTGTTACCCGTATCGCGCGCTTTTGCTCGAGCGTCCAGCAAGATAAGACAATTCAATCTACCCAGCTCCACCGGTGCGCAAGAGGAAGAGGACCCCTTCGAGGGGGACGAACTGGTGACCCCTTCCATTCACAAGTGGATGAGACGAATGGTCCGCGCTTTGGGTCCGTCCAAGTCGAGTTCGACACCTGCGCCCGGTCAGACCGATGTCACACCAAAACGCAGACCGCCACTTCCATCCAAACCAAAACGCAAACCCAGACCGCTGACCTTCGGCGAAGACGACGACGACGACGAACCGTTTCCACCACCACCACCACCACCCCTTTCCCCTCAGCCGGGTCCAAGTGGACGCGATCCCAGTCCCTTTCCCTTCCACGATGAGGATTTCGCCGATGCCATCAAGAGATTGAAACCGACTCCCAAACCCAAAGGCAAATCCCCCATGGAGTCAATCCTGGAACGTGCCATCCAGGAGAAGTTCAAGGGGACAAAAGGCGATGACACGGACGAGGACGAATCAGATTGGGACGGTAGACAACCGTTACGGAACTTACGACCGTTACCTCACCGCACGAAACAATGGGAAGAGTGGCCGGACGACGACGGGTGGTGAGACGTTCCAAACGTAAGCGGGGGCAGAGAGGACGCGGTCTAGACGTGCAGAAATGGTTGGGAAAGACTGGCATCGAATTTCATTGGCCGGGGTATCAGTACATGGGACCGGGTACGCATCTCAAGAAACGCCTAGCCCGAGGGGATCCTGGGATCAACCGATTGGATCGCATTGCCAAACAACACGACATCGATTACGACAAGGCCAAGTCGTTGAAAGACAAGCATGCAGCCGACAAGAAAATGATCGAAAAGATTAAGAATTTACCCGGTAAGAAGACGTGGACGGAAGCCATCGTCAAAAACATCATGCACGCTAAAGTAAAACTAGGTCTATGAGTTCAATAAAAACACACGCCATGTATATATGTGTGGTCATTGACTTTCTCGACATTTAAGGCGGGGGTTGAAAAACCCCCTTGGGTCTTGTCCGTGGGGCGGTCCGGGTCGTCAGGGCGAAGGCGCAGTTCCTTGGCAGAAAGAGCACTGGTACGGCGAGAACGGTATGGGTCTCAGTTCTCTGCAATGTGGGCAGCGGGGTGTCACTCCGTCCGGCGTGTGATCCAGGAGCTGCCTCACGCACTGTTCGTGGATCGCCACACCACAGCAGGCCATTTTCCGGGGTCGAATGGGTCCTCCTTGGTACATCGGTCCTTTATACTTTTCTAAACAAATGACCAATGGTCATCACTCAAGGGCGTGGGGGCCAACTCCCACATCTCACCGTCGATCATAACGTGATCGCTTTCTTCTGTCATCTTCAACGACTCGAGATGAAAAAATGGCGGTCCTCGCACTCGTCTCCTTCTTATACACTCCGGGTTCTGACGTCACATTGCCATGCCAACCCTCGTCCACGCGCTAGTGGAGGATACCCCCCATCCCCCATTCTGACTCTGACGTCCAATGCATCGCCATGGTGACGTGACGTCAAAAATGCATCGCGTATATAAGACCCGGCGCGTACGAGAGAGCACTCATTTTTTCGTGTGTGCTCTTGCAAGCCGTAGTGACCATCATCATCATGGATTGGACCGACCACGTGACAGACGAGGAATTGAATGAAATGATGGACATCGTCGAGGCCAGGAATCAAACAGATGGGCATTTATTCGATTTTCATCTCGTGCCCACCGCTCCGCGCCAACGCTGGAGAAACGTGGCGGACAGACGCGTGTTCGATGCCACCCTCACGCACCGTCGCGACCCGACGTGGGACGATAATTTAGGAGAGGAATTAACGGGTGCCCTCCATCGTGCCGTGATGGACCAAATCCAGGAGGACCCTACCATCGAGCCTCACCACCGCCTGCACTTCGTGTTGCAGACCACCACGGATACCTTTCGCCTCCCCTTTCAGTCGGCCACCTTCACGGTCCAAGAGTTCCGAGACGGCAGCGATCGGTTGAACACATACCTGCACTCGTTGGCGGGCAAACTCAATTCAAACGAGTCTTTTGATGCAGACACGCCCCTGCATACGGAACTGACTTTCATCCGCACACCGGCTCCCGGTCGAGGAAACGGTAAACGTTATCGTGCCGCCACCGCTGCCCTCAAGAAAATCGACAAACGGTGCATCGTCACCATCAAAAATGACGATGATCTATGTTGCGCGAGGGCCATCGTCACCATGCAAGCCCTGGCCGACGAAGGTGCACGCGGTCCCAACTACCGCAATCTCCGACAAGGTCGTCCCTTGCAAGCTCGATTGGCTCGTGACCTCCATCGTTTGGCAGGTGTCCCCGAAGGTCCCTGCGGATTGGAAGAGCTGGCCAAGTTCCAAGCCGCCCTGCCCGGCTACCAGATCAAGGTGATGACCGTCGACCCTCCCTACAGTATCATTTACAAGGGTCCTACCCAGTCCGACAAGCTCATCTTGCTGGTCAAGTCGGATCGCCATTACGACGGGTGCAACTCGTTCTCCGCCTTCCTGTCCAAGTCCTACTATTGCCACGAGTGCGACCGCGGCTACGACAAAGAGGATCACGCCAATCATCCGTGCCAGGGCAAGTGGTGTGGTGCTTGCCGCACCAAGAACTGTTCCGATCACGTGACCGCCAAACGGACGACGAGACATCCTCGCCCCACCGTCCCTTGCAATCTCTGCCATCGTTCGTTCTTCGGGGATGCGTGCCTGGCCCAACACCACCGGGGCACCGCCAACCGACGCGCCTCGTCCCTCTGCCACACCTTGAAAAAATGCGCCACCTGTCAGAAGGAGTACAACGTGGTAGGTAAACATCCAAGGCACCGGTGCGGGTGGTCCGAGTGCCCCTACTGCACCCAACGCGTGGAAGTGGCCACTCACCGATGTTACATCCAACCCGAGGGTGAGGATTGCGATGCTCCGCGTCTCAAGACCGTCCCCCTTAACAGCGTGGGTGCTCGGGCCATCGTCTCCATGGACGCTGAAGCAGGCACGGCTCGAGTGGAACGTCAGCCGCCTCTCCTGGTCTACGCGGACTACGAGGCCTACACCACCGCCGACGGAGAGCAGATCCCCATCCTGATTTGCGCCGAGTCCGAGGAGGAGGAGCAGACACACACCTTCTACGGAGTGGACTGTACCTCGGAGTTCTTCGACTACCTCGACGAACTGTGCGTGGATGAAGACGGGGACGACCGTTCCGTCATCATCCTCTTTCACAACTTCAAGGGGTACGACGGGATGTTCGTTCTCAAACATCTGTACCGGACTCACCGCGAAGTCACCGATCAAGTCACCGTGGGGGTCAAGATCTTCTCTCTCCGCTCCGACCTGCTGACGTTCAAGGACTCCTTGTGTTTCCTACCCATGCCCCTCAAGAACTTCCCTGCCACCTTCGGATTGACGGAGCTGCAAAAAGGGTACTTCCCGCATCTCTTCAACACCCTGCCCAACCAGGACTACGAGGGACCCATGCCGGCCGCCGAGTTCTACGATCCGGACGGGATGTCGTCCAAGGCCAAGGCTGCCTTCCAGACCTGGTACGCCGACCAAGTCCGTCGCGGGCACTTCTTCAACCTTCGTCGGGAGATGGAAGCGTATTGCGTCTCGGACGTCAAGCTTCTGAAGGGCGGATGTCAAAAGTTCCAGGAGGAGTTCTACGCCGAAGCCGAGTTTCGTCCGATGGAGAAATGCATTACCATCGCCTCGGCCTGTCATCGTTTCTGGCGCAAGAAACTTCTGACACCCGACACCGTGGCCGTCGAACCCCCTCGCGGTTGGCACGGGGTACGCTCCAACCAGTCCTTCAAGGCCTTGCAGTGGTTGGCATGGCAGGAATCCCAGCGTCGGGCCCAGCACCGAGAGGAGAACGCGCCGGAGGTTCTGGAAGAGGAAGAGATGATGGCAGCGGCCTACCCCGACACGCCCGTAGCTGGAGTGACGAGCGATTTCATTCGTCATGCCGACAACGGAGGCGAAGTGCGGTTAATCGGGCGTCATCTGGTGGACGGTTACGACTGCTCCAAAAACACGGTGTACGAGTTTCACGGTTGTCTGTGGCACGGTTGTACGTCCTGCTTTCCCGACCGTACCTCCAAGTCCAAACTCCACCCCGACCGCACCTTTCACGAGATGAGGGAGGTCACCCGCGCCAAGGAGGAGGTCTTGCGTGCTGCCGGTTACACCGTGGTCGTGGAGTGGGAGTGCGAGTGGGACCGTCGAGTCAAGCAGGATGCGACTCTCCAGACCTTCCTGGCCGACCTGCATCTCGTGTCGCCCCTGGAACCCCGAGACGCCTTCTTCGGTGGGAGGACCAATGCGGCCACGCTCCACTACCAGGTCGATCCGACGGTGGGAGAACAGATCTGTTACGTGGACGTCACCTCCCTGTACCCCACCGTCAACAAGTACGACGAGTACCCCGTAGGTCATCCCACCGTCCTCACACGACCCGAGGACCAGGACATCGGCCATTACTTCGGACTGGCCAAGGTGGACGTGGTGGCGCCCCGCGGTCTCTACCATCCCGTCCTGCCTCATCGTAGTGGCGGCAAACTGACCTTCCCACTCTGTCGAACCTGCCTGCAGAAGGAAATTCCCAAACCCTTGCACGACCGTTCCCATCAATGTTCCCATGACGACGACGACGACCGTCAGTTCACCGGTACGTGGTGCACGCCCGAATTAGTGCAAGCCGTGGAGCAAGGGTACCGCATTGTGAGGATCCACGAGGTGTGGCATTTCCCACCCACCCAGCGTCGCCGCGGTCTCTTTGCCGACTACGTCAACACCTGGCTGCGGCTCAAGCAGGAGTCCTCCGGCTACCCTGCCTGGGTGCAGACGCCCGATCAACAGGTCCAGTACGTGGCCAATTATCTTCACCGGGAAGGCGTGGCTCTCCAACCAGACCTCATCCGGAAGAATCCCGATCGCAAGCAGACGACCAAACTGGGTCTCAATTCCTTTTGGGGCAAGTTCGGTGAAAATCTCCTCAAGTCCTCCACCCGTGCCGTCTCCACCCCCGCCCAACTCTTCGACATCGTCTCTGACCCGCTGGTCCACGTCAACGCTGTCCGGATCTGCACTGAGGACAAGTTGGAGGTAGTGACGACTCCCCTGAAGGACGATCTTCTCGATAACGGGAAAATCAATATCTTCGTGGCGGCCTTCACCACTTGCCATGCCCGTCTTCGTCTGTACGCTCATCTCAAGACCTTGGGTGAACGGGCCCTCTACTTTGACACGGACTCGGTCATTTACCGTTGGCAGCCCGGACAGTCGGAGATTCCTCTCGGGGACTACCTCGGTGAGATGACGAACGAATTGGAAGGGGGCGACTACATCATCGACTTCACCTCGGCCGGTCCCAAAAATTACGGGTACAAGACCCAACAAGGCAAAGTCTGTTGCAAGGTGCGCGGTTTTTCACTCGATTCCGTACGTGGTTCGTCCCAGCTGAACTACGACGTGATGCGCGCCAACCTGATGGACGAATTGCGAGATCCTCGGGACGAAAGGCGTGACGTGCCTGTGGTGAATCCTCACTTCTTCACCCGGGACCCAGCCACCAAGACCATCACCGTAGCACCGCGCACCAAACAGTACGGTCTCGCTTTTGACAAGCGCGTGGTGGATCCTGTCAGTTTCAAGTCGTACCCCTACGGTTACGGATCCACCGACGACGAGATTGCACGTGATGCGGCCGTGCTGACATCGCTGTTGTGGGACTCTTCGGACGAGGACTGAACTCCAAGTGACAAACTTTTGAACATTTTTTTCATAAACTGTCGTTTTTTCTCCTATTTTGTCTGTTGTAAATAAAAAATCGTATTTTTCTCATTTTTACTTTCTGTTTTATTCATTTCCGGGGTTTTCTCCTTATTTGGGAGGGTCGCCATCTTTAAAAAAATTCATACCAACTTCCCCGCCATTGGTCAAATCGTACCTCGTGGTATGAATGAATTAAAATTCTTGACGGCCATTTTGAATAGATTAGAAACTCGGCTCCTGATTGGTCGAATCGTACCACGTGGTACACAATACTCGATGCTGATTGGTTTGGGTGCCCTATAAGCGTGCTATACTACTGGCGTTATCTAGTATAAATTCACCCGTTGGCAATCAACCCGGCTTTAAACCCTAGGAGTGATCAGCATCGAATTTCTCCTTGTAATATTTATGAAACACAGTGGTCACGAGAATTAAGGACAGGATCAGACAAGATTAATTTGCTTGATATTTTAACAACTTCTCCCCATACATCTATGGCAATTGTGTAGGGAACAACAGTGAAAATTAAAATTTGATGTAGCAATTCAAAGGGTTAATACACTACATATATACATCAGCAGTTCATTTGAACCCTTGCCTATAAGATTCCACTGCAATGGCTGCCAGCTCGCCAAGAACCCATATACTGTAATGATGCAGCACCGTTACTGCATGAAGAATTTCTGTGAAAGTTGAAATGAACCGCGCTGTTACTGTCAAATTGCAAATGCTTAGCGTGTTGTTCGACCTTAACTTTAGCACCCAATCAATTCAGCAGAGCTCTCGATTTTCACAACTGAAAATGACCGTTTGTTCAGCTACCAAACGAAAAGTCTTTGCTTTGATCACGCGCCCTCGGACAACACCAAAACTGAGACCCAGTTTTGTCTTGGCGTTTCCAATGCACAATAGTCTCCTAGAGCCTGTGGTCTGTATTTCCAGCACAGCTCGGTTCAAGGTCTTTGTTTCTCTTCCCCATTTAGCTATTTACTCTTTCAGCAGACCGAACATAAGCTATTTTACGGCAGCTTGTGTCGCTCGTCCAAAAATGTCCGTGTTGACGCAGGAGATGAGTTCAGTCTGGGTAACTCCTTGGTAAAGTTCGCCAATTCTTATTTCATCTATATTTTGCATAAGCGTCGAGTCATTCAGTCTTACTGGCAAAATATTGTACCCACCGCATTACTTTCAAAGCAAAACACGCCAAAATTGCTAAATTAACTATGCATGAGCATGCATCAGCTTCTCTATTTCGTTTAGAATAGTTAACATGGCAATACGCATGCGCACGTAGAAAATACGCACCACATGGATGACAAAATGTCTAAATCACATCACATTTAAATAGAATTTTTTCATCCATAGTTTGATAGGTGGGACCGGTACTTTGCTGCGCGTTTGGAGTGGGATTGTCACGAATGGTTTAGGGGCCGACACATCTCTCCCTCACTGGCTGTCATGGGATGACAGAATATTCACTCGGGTGTGCGAGGTGCTGGGCTCAGCTGGTATAAGCGATCCCCGGGCCGAAATCTCGGGGTTAATCGTCAGGGTACAGCGCTCCAAACACGGAGGAACCCGCGCGAGGTCATTGCAACTGATCTTCACCTAGCTAGAGAGTCTTCCCTTCATGGACATCGCAAGGGGCTACAAGGTAACGTATCTATTAATATTTTTCATATTTTCAACCCTTGAGTCCCTAGGAGTCATTTGCATCTAATTTCTCCTTGTAATGCTTATAAAACGGAGTGATCACGAGAATAAAGAACAGGATCGAACCAGATTCAAAATTCAGCTGTCCGTAGCCATCCTATTGTACACAGCCAAGGGTCTGATTTCATTCCCATCCAAGCTTTCCCGCTCCGATTAGCGATATACGGTCACATCACGTTAAACATTGTAACAATTCTCGTTATGACGAAAAGTCCGTCGCTTTCAAAGCCTTTAAAAGTATTGCTCCTTAAATCTTTTCCAGACGGGCCTTCATATCCGATTTCTCAGGGAACCATTTTTGACTGAAGCACCATTACTGCTTTTAGAATTGGAAAGTTGAAATGAACCGTTGTTACTGCCAAATTTTTAGTTGTTTAAACTATAGCAGCCATTAAACTTAATACAACTGAAGAGTTCCATTAAAAATGACCGTTTGTTCTTTTACAAAACCAAAATGTCTGCGTTGAATACCCTCGAATCACACCAAAAATACGCATTTTTGTGCTAAAGTTTTCAATGAACTGAAAAAATTCCTCCTAGTGTAGTGAAGTTCACTTCCTCTACTCTCTTCTCTTCCACGCTCTCCCGTGCTCACTCCCTTGGCAAGCAGAGCACAAGCTCTTTAAGTACAGCTACTCCCGCTCATGTGAAATTTTCGTCTTCATAACCAAATTGAATTCTGGGTAATTCCTTGAGAACGGCGACGTGGAAGTCCGCCAACAGACCATTTTACAGTTGTGGCTTACCTGGCCTGTGAATGGAAGCAAGGCTGAGGGTGACCTTGTTTTGATACAAACCATTCTGTTTTTCTTATGTAAATGCAGACTAATTAGCATTACAACAATATGATTTACATGGTAAAAACAGTGAGGTCCCTATCAATACAAGGTCACCGGCAACCTCGCTGCCATTCATAGGCCAGGTCACTGAGCGAACAACTGTAAAATGGCCTATTTCTATTTCATATATTTTTTATAATTGTCGAGCCATGCAGTCCTACAAGCGAAATATTCAGCTGATTGTATTATGTGTAAGTCAAAACAAACCAAAATTGCCATGATAGGTCCTGGAAGCCATCCACAGAAAGGCCAGGAAGACAACCTCACTCGTCAACCGCCATGGCTCGCTGAGACAATTTCGGCGGCTCATTCGCTGTGAAATCGTTTTCCACCTCTGGTTTCTTTCAAAGGATTGCCTCTAACCGAAACCCAGCTTAAGGATGCCAGGCTGGGGCCTTCTGAAGTGGCAAATGGCTCAAAAAAACACTTATAAATCGAATACGTACCAAGTTCCTTCGCGAGTGCTCGCTTGACAAACAAGCAACAGCTAGCGTGACAAGCGTAACAAGTAAGATGGAGCCCTCGGTGTCTTAGATCAGCAAAACTCTCTATGGCGACGTTAAATAAGAAATGACGAGATCGTGTTGATTTCTTACAAATGGCAAAAACCGGCCAAAAACGTGCTACGGAAATGAGTTAACCTAGCTGTTTCTGATCTTGGTGTTGGTTTAGTGGCTGAACTATTGAACGCTGCAATTCTTGCCATGAGGGTAACACAAAGTACCGAACTTACGACAGAACAAATATGGCTTCTCTAACCAAGACAAATTTTTTTGCTTATGCTTCGAGTTTCCTCGACACAGCATTAATTGCAAACAGATTCCTGAGTATTCGTTGTTGTCTTGCATACCGGCAACTTGTGATTCATCAGCGTGTTGTTGCTGTGGTGTCAATATAGGTGTTCAGCGCTATTCTTTCTTAGGATGTTCCTTCCCAAAGCTATTGTTTTTGCGATTTTTGGTATTGTTGGAAGTACTGTGACATTCTTAAGCTATGACATATTCAGCAGCAAGGGAAGAATAATCTAAATTTACGCTTTGGAAATCACTGGACAACAATCGTCACAGAATGGCGATCTGGTGAAGTTACGAGATTAAGACAGTTGCAATGGCAGCAATTACCGTAGTTGTGCTTTTGGTTTGTCGTGTGGCGATCATATGCATTTTAGGGTTAGAGTGACAACCTCTGAAGCAATTCCCGACGTTATCCATGATTGTGCGTTAACCCTGGCGTTTGTTAACTCATCTTTGAACCCGGCCGTCATTTACTGCTGGAAGATGAGGCAAATTCGACGGGCTGGTGTGAACATCCTAAGAAGCGCTTATTCGCGTCAACACTGAAGAACGCTGCAGACGGAACAGTGCGTAATACTTAAGCCCTGCAAATACCTGCTTGTTTAGTTTTTTTCACATCTTATATCTACTTTCTCAGATGTTGTTAGATGGTATGAAGGAGGTAAGAAAACCTGCCGTTTGTGGGGACAGGATGTTTATCGAAGAAAGATACCTGCTCAATTGTGAGTACAGAAGCAAAAAGAAAACGGAAAGCTTAAGCTGACCATGCACGGAAATCGCAGTGACTTGATGAAGGTGCTGTATAGCAACAAATAAACATTCATCATTCCAGATCTTAAACAACTCTCATTGGCTGCGACGAACCAGCTCAGGTGAAAACGGTGATCGCGACGGCGATTCCAGGCACGTTTGGCGCGCGTTCCAGGTGACCAGCGAGCACCCAGCACGCTAATTAAACTCAACACGCGGGCTACAAACTAATTTAGTTCTTTTTCTCCTTGCATCGACGGCAGTAGCACTTACAGCTTCCCCCAGTGAGCCAGTGAATTCAAAAATATTTGTTTGGGTCTTCCCTCGGAAGAGGGCAACATGGATTTCCGTTGACACAAACTGATGCCACATAAGCTATAACAAGGTTCCTTAACCCTATGAACCTCAAGTTCAAAATTTGTTGCCCCTACATATTTGTTATAGAAGTAGTAGGGTACAGACCTCGTAAATATAGCTGTCGCGTTGGGGGTCAAAATCATTGTTTATGGTGAGCGACCGAATCGAGCAGACTCTACAGCAAGGCCTTTGCAAAGCAAATAAGTATACAAAAACTTTATTGAATCACAAGCTGCGTTCTTTTCTAAATGGAAAGCTCTGTCTTCAGTTTCAAACAATTTTGAATTCTCCTCAGAGAAAATGAGTTTGACAAGAGAACACTTCGGTCGCCAAAAGTTGTCCCGGCTTTCGGCGATCGGTCGGTTCTGGCTTCACGTTCCACATACGGAACTTATCCCACAGATTGGGTTGATTGCGATCATTCATATTCAACATTTGTGCGATTTCGTATTCAGAAATGAAGGGTGCTTTTCTCTATTTGTCTTCCTGAATTCACTTCCCTCAGACGTTTAAGCTGAAGTTTCCAATGTGACCCTCAAGGATTTGGAGTAGAACTGGAGATCGATTAATAAAGATTCAATCGAATAAATCGGTAAAATTAAGTAGCGGCTCTATGAGCAATTTTTTCCTTGCGATTGTGATGCGAGTGTTTTTTTGAAATTGTCGCGTCTTCGGCGTGCGGTGGTGGCCACGTGATTTACAAAGTCTGTGATGTTGTCGCGAAAAATTTATTTCGTTGAACTTCTCGTCATTTTTTCTCCTTTTGTTCAGCTGTGCCATTGCATCACTTGTGCCTGGATGGCTAAACGTGATTTTCACCGCGTCCGGCGACGCGACAATTTGTTGAAGAATCGCATCAGCATCCAAGCAATTTTTTTTTTCCAAATTACTGCTGGGTTAGTGTAGTCTCTATTCCATCATTGGGCCAAAACGAATCGTTTTTTTCTGTTAGCTCAAGTTTCGTGAGAGGAGGTAGGCGGTAGCCATTAATTCACTCAACTCACCAAGTTATCCATTTACCAAACACTTAACTCATCTAGTTTGAGGTTAAATTTTGTGGTTGTAGTTGCATAGGCTTGATATAAGTTCTCTTTCGGACCAAGACAGCAACACCACCAGGAACAATGTAAAAGCAGAGAACCTCGGTTGCCTGCGTTGCCGTTCACATGTCGTCACGCCTCGCGTTTCTCTGTGCCATCTGCGCTGGAACAGCAAGTGAACACACGACAATAAATCCTCATCTTCGATCTGAATTTGATCGCGGTCTCTCGGGAATAGATTTGCGACCGGAGAGAAATTAACATTGTTTAGACAATCGCGAATTTACTTCAAAAACAGTCGCACTTCACGTTTCATCACCACGTCACCTGACGAACAACTGACATCACTTGAGGGATTCAATGAAGTTGTCTAAATTGTATTCCGTCTCATATTGTTCCTCGTCCCACAGATCGCCCAGGTTTTCCATCATGGTTTTGAGCGAGGCCTTGCCGCTTTCACTCTGTTGCGCGATCGGCTTTTCTTTCTTCTTCTCTTTGTCCACAGTGAACAAGTCCAGAAGTTGCCCCGTGTCCATGGTTGTAAGGCTCGAATTGTCTTGTGAGATCACCGTGTTGGCGATGTTCAGTTTAAACTTTTGAAGCCTGTAGAGAACGAAAAGTGAAACAATCTGTAACTCAAGGCTGGATTTCACAAACGACGGAGTCAGAGTCGGAGGTGGAGTCTTATTAGAAGAACAGAGCGGCATTATCTAATGAAATTCAAAGCGACACACACGCAGACCTACCCCATGATCTTTTCTTCAAGGGTTCCACGAGTAATCAGCCTGTAAACGTTGACAACCTTCTTTTGGCCGATACGATGAGCGCGGTCCATAGCCTGGAAACAAACAACAAAAACAAAATGTCCGCACTGTTTTCTAAAGGCTCGATTACCAGCCGCTGTTCGGGAAATGAGCCCGCGCTCCTCCCCGGGGAGGAACGAAGTTCGGACTCGAGAAAACGGCGGAAATCGAGCCTATGTTTTCTATACAGTTCGTATCGTACTAGGTGGGAGAAATTGCAGAAACATCAGGCTAGGATATTCATCTTTGACGACTCGATTTACTTTATTCTCCTGAACTGTGTGAATCTATTTTCAGTTGAAACTGCAAGGTGAAAGTATATGTTGGCCCCTGTTAGAGCTTAAAGCGCTGAGATCCGTCCACGCTAATCTGTATATAAGTTTGAAAACACCACCGTTGTCGCCTCGAAACCGATAAAATGAAACTATCCACAAACTGAGTATCGTTTTCACCGTCTACGCTGAAACGCTACTCCCGTCCCTGAAATGTTTAGCAGCGTTTTCGAAACGTCTCGCCGTTTTCGTCGTCCACAGCAAAACAACCAATGGGCGTCTCCAAAATCCTCCACCATAGAGTTGCGCTTTAAAAAAGTACCGTTTCTGGTGACCGAAAACACCGTTTTGCAATAGTTTCATACTCACACAACAATGTTTTTTAACTTCCTCGAGGATTTACGTACCTGCAAGTCCTTCATTGGGTTCCAGTCGTGCTCCACGAAAATAACCGTGTCGGCACCAGTCAAGTTGAGCCCCAGTCCTCCAACGTGCGTTGTCAAGAGAAGAATGTCGATCGATGGGTCGTTGTTGAATCTTAACGTAAGAATGACGATAGTCAATATAATATTGACTATAATACTATAATACTATAATACTGTGGACACAATGTTATGAATTCACTTCCCGTCATTCCATTATTTTTCTCTTATTTGTTGTTAAAGTCCAATTACCCGCGTGAAAATAGCAAAATAAGGAAAATGCAGCGAAAACTGCAGACTTATTCAAGGTTCGCCCCATAACTTTTACTGCAATTACCTTTGCACCAGCGAATGTCGTGAGCCCGCGGGCGTACTTCCATCAAGTCTGAGGTATGTCACTGTGGGCATGTGCTTTCTACAAGAGTCAACCAACTTAAGTATAAGAGCGCAAGTATTGATTATTACGTTTTCACAGAGCCATAACCTTTGATTCTGGATTTTAGTACACTTTGCTAGCACATAAATGGTAGGGGCGTTCTTACTTGAGCAGGTCATTTTCAACGATATCCAGCATGCTCTTCAGCTGACAGAACAGCAGCACACGATGCTGAGACACAACCGGGTCCGATGACAAATCACTGGAACCTGGGGACGAAGAGCTCACTCCAATCCCACAATCCAACAGCAGTTGCCTTCGAGTCAACAACGAATACAAAAAGAAGTTAGCGTAAAGAAAAAGTGAGCCTCCTACGGGGGGAGGGGGGGAGGGGGGGGAGGGAATGCTAGAAAAGCGTGCGATGTGGTGAACACGTAACAGTAATAATGCATGAGGAACGAAATAAAAAAGAGCTCTTAAGCCAAGGCACACAAGGTTAGGTCTCTTTAACGTGCTATTACATTCCACGAGAATTTTACTAACAACCACTGTCAATTCACTGTTAAGTCGCATTATGATATGAATGATGTTCCAACGACAGCTTACGAGGATAAAAGCAAGTAAAAACTTACTTGAGAGCCACAAGTTTGGCAGCATGTTGTATGTCCCGAATGGAGATATTCTGCTGATGTAGCTGGTCCATAACTTTGTTGTACTCTGGATGACTGGCAGTCAGTACTAGTTGGGGGTGATTACAGACCTTACGAAGGTACTGAAGAGCCTGGAAACCACACATGAAACAATAAAAGTAACCGAGTCAAGGAATCCACGTGGAACCAAACAGTCACCAGTCTATGAGTGTATAAACCACTTATTTTAAAGTTTCTTAAATCGACGCTCCACACATACAGTAAGTTGACATTCACCTTTACAGTATGACGCTCATTTCACCCATTTTAGTTAGTTTTAACGCACGTCCACAGGTTGAATGTGTATGATACCAATATAAACACACAAACCTTAAGCTAAGATAAGCTTTTTTTGCAACGCTTTTCCATGCAATTTTGGTGATTCAATAATGCGCCATCCCACAAGAACCATACTACAGTGCTGGAATAACACATTCTCAGCCGTTTCCTTAGACGGTATATGTGGCTGAATGCAATTTTGGCGGACTTAAACTCGAGCCAATGCTGTTAGCGGTCTTGCTCATTCGTGCTAGTAATATGCGGGGTGGGCACCCATAGAATTTGCAGGGACGGATTACACGTGCTTGGCTTCGAGCAAACAATGCGGATCATCGCTTGCCAACATTTGCCGATTCATTCAGCCGTTGCGAATCTTTGCGGATTAATTCAGCCTTTGCGTAGTTCTTTGAGCGAATTTTTTGCGGATTCTGGTCCCGTTCCCTCCCACCCATTAGTGGTCAAGGTTGGTAAGTATGGTTAAATGGTAAGTATTCCACTGAATTTATTTCAGTGTGACGGTGCCGGTTGGTGGCTGCTCGCCGGGGTGGTTCCTGCTCACAGGGTTGCCATGGTTACCTCCCTGCGTCGCCTGAGTTCCTTAGGATCCCGCCAACCTCTATGGCACCAGCTTCCAATCTCATCAATTGGCGATGAGTTTAATACTATAATTAGCAAAACTAGAGAGATTTGTAGGGATCTCGTTCTCATTCGAGTTAGCCGATATTCTCTCAGATTTATTACAGAACCAACCTGGAAAATGTGAGGTGTTTCCTTGCTCTGTTTTTTGTCACCATTATTGTCATCAAAGTGTGATACAGATTCATCCAAGCCTTTCTTTACTTGAGATTTGGCAAAGTCCTCGTACAACTGAACCTGTAACAGAAGAACCGCAGCTGTATTGTTGAATAAAGAGAGCTTTTCTACTGAGGCATTTATAAGCTCTGGAATGTTGTTTCCTGTTTGTTCAGACTAACCTGAAGTGGACTTAGCTCACAGTAGTAATCTTGAATGATCTTAGGGGGGAGGTCTTGAAGCACATCTTCCTTTAAGCGCCTCAATAGGAACGGAAGAACTTGACGATGGAGGGACTCCATAGCTAGGGCCCCTGAGAAAGGAACACAATTATGCGTTTCAGGACAGCACCCTACTTACGCTCGCAAAGAGCTAGTCAAATACACAATATGCGTTCATACGAGTCCTGAACAATCACCAGTTGTTCGAGAGGATAGGAGGCCGTCAGTGGAATATTATTCTACGACTGAAAAATAATCGCGAAACCAGCCAAGGCTGATTTGCCAGAGCTGACCATCCAGACTATACAGTTAGCATATGAGATGTGCCCTTCAAAATGACACATTCTGAAAATATAATGCACTAATTTGGAAGGAATCAACTACACCAGTCCTTCAACTTAACACAACCCTTCACCAAGGAAACTGAAGTTACCGAAAGGTCAGCGCTGATGCAGTAAATAGAAATCGCCGAAGCACGTTCAGTTCCGTCAAAGAAATAAAGACCATCGCTTTGATGTTACGTTTGCGAACAAACTGACGTGAACGGTCAGGGTAATTGACTGATGTCTCCATTGATATACCACACCATGGGATATCCTACGAGTCAGTTGTATATTCTTCGTATACGCACGAGCTTTTAGGCGAGGGTGTACCATGCAAGGAAAATACAAGTGACAAGGAGGATATTCCATGGTATATAAAAAGAAGGCTCTGCATAACTCTATATACTGTATACCACGACATAGAAAATAACTGGTATTGCACAATCCATGCGCTGCAAGCATGATGGGAAGGTTCGGTGGAATATCGACGAATATACAACGGTTTTTATGCTAATGATTGGAGTAATCCTGTAGCTATTCCAGTCCTGTATTTTCATTGGTCGCTATGACCTGTAGCTTATTTTGTTATCAGGGCTAGGGGTATTTTTTGCGCTGTGTCATCTATAGTTTCGTTCTCTAATCACAGACCGCGTCTGGAAAGCTACGGGGTCTCTCAATGATTGGGTGTATTTTCAATGGCATGGTATTAATGTAAGGAGAGAAAAAAAGGTCGAAGATGACTATTCAAGGATTTTTTCAATTAAGCATTTTGTATACCAACCAAAATGGTATTTTCTACATCTTCCCACGTCGAGTATGGAATAAACTCCTTGAGAATTTTCAAAATGTTCCACCATGAGAGAAGAAAAGAAAAAAACAATTTTAAACGAAGTCATGTGTACACTCGCTTAAAACCAGAATTTAGTATAATTTCAGAGTTGAAGAACGAGTTTTCAGCAATCTGATTGGTTGAGCGATTCGTACTATGGAGTTTTATAAAATAACTAAGATAGTACGCGGGCTCGGATTGGCCGAGAGGCGTGTTTGCATGAGAGTATGTAAACATGGTTGTGACTTCAACTTGTTTGGCTTTCCGCGCACTAATCACGCAAGCACGAATTTGAAAAAGGTTTTGAGTTGAAAAACTCGACACGTTTACTTTATTTACCAATTTCCTCGCCGGTTGAAACTTGGAAAATCTTTAGAAACATGCTGTGTCAATTTTTTTTCGCTTGAGCTAACATTTTAAGCGAGAAAAACCCATATTTTGGAAAGCATCTTTTTTGCAAAACAAAGACTTATTCGCGACTGGTAGGAATTTCTCTTTTAATCAATGTTCTAAACAAGAGCGTTTTGGTTCTTTTCTCGGGAAAGTTGTTTTATAAAAGCAATAGAAAACTTTTTTCCTGTGTTTGCATATCCTGATATAGACACTCGAGGGGTTGGGAGAATTCTCGACAGTTATGCAAACCCTTGACTTCGTCTCGGGTTTGAATAACTGTCTCGAATTCTCCCAACCCCTCTCGTGTTTATATCGGTCTATGCAAACACGGAAAACGTTTTCTATTGCTTATAACTCTCAACCTTTTGTTTTCAAAAACAAAGTGGCTGCCAGACGATTTGCCCAAGTTTCCGACGTGGAAATATCCGAAATGAAAATAAATGCAGGCCCCAAAAGTACACAGAATGCAACAAAGTATGGTGTTAAACTATTCAAAGATAAGCCAGCCTTCTGCTTTGACTTATTATTCAGGCGAACTGAATATTGGTGAATATTTACCTCGCCTCCGGCTCGGTAAATATTCACCAATATTAACTTCGCCTTTGGCGAATAATTGCTTAATACACTGTATTTCACTTTCCGAGTTTGTAGACAGACAAATACCCCACAATAATAGCTTAAGACATGTCTTAAATAGCAAGTACTCGAGAAAGATTTCTGTCCCGTTGCAATGTTACCAAATCTTCCGAAATAGCTGTTATGGGAACAGTTCGATGTTGCTTTTTTTTTTATAAAATGAATGTCCAAATCGTTAGAAATGTGTAATAAATTGATCATGGAAGGACAGGTGTATCTTAAGGATCGTACAAATGGAATATGATATTGTGCTGATGCACTTCAATTAAAATTCATATAATAAAATAATGCACATTTTCCAGCAAAGACTCTTATTGAGTTTTGCTTCGTTTGTAAGTCAACTCTTAAAAAGCGAAAGACAATAGTTGTAGCTGGGTCCGAGCAATGTGATCTGTCAAACCTCCAGGGATTCTAACATACTGGTATATTCACTATGCGTTTTGTTGAATACACAATAACCGTCAAAACCTAATCAAGTATTTTCTTGTAAACAGTATTAATCAACAAGCACCAGCAATGGCGAGCAACGTAACTAGATTTTTTCAGGCTCTGAATGCAACTCTACCGCAAAACGGCAGTGACGAGAAAGACTTCGATCATTCAAACGGCTTTTCCGAGAACGAAGTGAACCACAAAATCGCAATTTGCGTTGTGAACTTTGTGCTCTGTTTTACAGCGCTGTTTGCAAACTTAGTCGTAATACTGGTAGTTTGGAAGACGTCTTCTTTACACTCGCCCGCATACAGCTTGCTGACAAGTTTAGCTGTCTCGGATTTCGCAGTTAGCTTGATTGCTCATCCCCTGTTCATAGTATCATTGCTAACCCGTGTACTTGATTTTTCCGCAATATCACCTCGCACTCTCTGGGTCGCTTTCAACATTGTGTCTACATATTTTGGCAGTACATCCCTTGTCACGGTGACAGCAATTGGAATCGATCGCTTACTTGCTCTAGAACTGCATCTACGATACCAGGATGTTGTGACGCAGTATCGTGTTCGTTGGATGGTAATTTTCATCTGGGCATTATGTGGTGCGTGTTCAACTATCTGTCTGAAAAGTTTAGTTCTGTATTACCAAGTTGCAGGCCCAGTAATTGTCATTCTCCTCCTTGGAAACTTTGTCGTTTATCTCAAAATATACTTGATCGTTCGCCGCCACAAGGCGCAGATCCAACAAGTTCAACAACTGGCGAACAGAGGCGGCAATGCCTTCAGCTTGAAGCGATTCAAGAAATCTGCCTTCTAAAACTCATTAATAATTCATAAGTTTGATAGCCAATAAAAAATGGCTAAATTCGTCACGTGCATGAGTTTTGATACCCAATGAAAACACAGATGAAAACCACACGTGCTTTGGATCACATATCAAAACCACGCGTGGTTTTCATCTGCATTCTCACTGGACATCAAGATTTATGGATCAAAACAAAAGAAATTAAACACAAGAACAATATACTTCAGTGGCCACAAGTAGATAGAAAATGAGAGTTCTGGGCCAGTTTTTTTAAAAAACACATTTTCTTTTAAAAAATTAAAAATTTTTAAATGGAATTTTAAATGGAATTTCTTTTCCCACTCAATTATCGAAAATTAACCAAAAAATTTTTAAATGGAATTTTAAATGGAATTTCTTTTCCCACTCAATTATCGAGGATTAACCAAAAATTTTTAAATGGAATTTTAAATGGAATTTCTTTTCCCACTCAATTATCGAGGATTTACCAAAAATCCCCAATCGACAATTTACCTATCAGGGATTTTACAAAGCCAAAAAAATCCTCAATTTACCTATCGGGGATTTTACAGTAAAGTTTGTTAGTAAAGTTTGTCAGCAAAGTTGATCAGTAAAGTTTGTCAGTAAAGTTTGTCAGTAAAGTTTGTTCGAAAAATGATTGTCTTTTGAAGTAAAGTTTGTCAGCAAAGTTTGTCGGAAAAATCACCAAGCTCGGAAAAATAGTTTCCCACGCGTGGGAATATTTATTGTCTGTTACCCAACCGGACTTTTGCGTTCGTATTTTTGTTAGTGGTGAATTTGTCATTATATCTGCTAAGATACTTATCGATGATAGGACTGTTGTCTGTCACGTAATCGTCAATATTGCTCATTTTTTTGTACAAATAAGATGGTTGAAAATCACCACTTCTCATCATTTCTCTAATGTCATTTAACAAATGTTGATAGCTTTGGTAGGCGTATGTACAATTTTGAATTTTTAATTTAAGGTCTTTATGTTCCATCCAACCCTGGATTAAAAGTGCTGTTGTACTAATAGCAACTAAACTAACTCCACCAGTCGCCACTGATGAAGCTATCCCTCCAGATGCAAAGACTACTGATAAAGAGTTTCCCAATAATTCCCATTTTTTGAAACGTTTCATGGCTTGTTTGTAAGCCCAACACTTCTTATGATAGGTATGGTAATAGGTTTTCAATTCTTCAATTTGTTCCCCAGTCAATTTGTCTGAAATATGATTCCAGTCAAATATGCACTTTCTTGGTTCCACCATATAAATTGGTTTATATAAAATTTAGGAGATTACGGTTGGAAACGAAGGAACTCATTTTGAAAGTATCTAAACATCTGTTTCAACTCTACATTTGTCAAACTTTTATTATAGATCAAGAAAGCGTATAGATTCATTTTTGTACTACTTAAGGGTGTTGCGTTGTCTACAATACTTCCGATGGAAAAAGGGTGGGAACTGGATGGTAAGAGATCTGTAATTACTGCTGACGCTATAGGTGACACACTAGCGGTTCCTCTGAATAGGTCTAACGTAGCCTGCGAGGGGTTGTGATCTTTTGTAACGCGAATAGTCCATAACTCTATTTTATCTGTTAAGTTTGACAGACCAGACTTAGTGAGTCTCCCAACTTGAGGCGTCCCCCAATCCACATACACTAAACCATCAGACCATGGTAAATGTGCACCGAATCCGTTATTATTATTATAATTTCCCCAAAAGAAGTGTGTTTGAGCATATTGGTTATGTGTATTTACAAGCATAAACGTTGTTGATGTGTTGTGAGAAGAACCACCGACATCTGTTGAAGGAAATCCATTAAACGCGAGAAAATCATCTGTACCGTCAAAATATGCGTGATACTTTCCAAGGCGTGTATCAAACTTTAATAAGGGTTTCCTGTTGTTGACAGATTGTGCAAACTTTCTGTTATTAACAGGGTCAGTCATCCCTGCTATCTTATCATTCTCATCAACATCTAAGAGAGTTAGCGATGGTATCAGACTGAGTGTTAGGTTCTCAAGAATAGGAACACCGAGTAGTGTGGTGTTATTACGTAGCGTTCTATCAACGTATAACTTATTACTGGCATCTGTGTTTTTAATTGGACTACCCACATTCTCGATTCTGTGAGTATCCATGTTGATGTCAGTCTGCATCTTCATCTCATCGTTATCGTTTACAAACAGTTCGAGGTTATAGACGCTCGGATCAACACTATCCACCCAATCTTTAACACCGTAGGCGATCATATGAGCATTTACCGGTGTCGACGTTGTTGTACCATGCATATCAATATAGATGTAATCGATAACTTGTAACTTGTTGTTGTTGATTTGCACGAGTAGTTTGCTGAAATTAGTGAAGTTACGCTGAACGATTTTGTTGATGCCCGCACCAGAACTATTAGCTGTCAGCTGAATATTGATCATTTCTGGTGGAAAGAATTCAAATATCATTGTGTATGTCCCACGAGGTAGAGGATTGAGATTGAAACCTATCCTGGATCGATAATTGTTTGTTCCTGAATCCTTTGTCAGAACAGCGCTATAAGCCTTCTTATACTGGTGAGGCGAACCGTTGAAATCAACAATCCCATTAATGGTGATGTTATTCTCGGAACTGCTCTCATTAACATCTCTCAGGTATAAGAAAGCGTTCTTCTTGTCAGAGGTGATAATGTGTGATTTAGAGATGTAGTCCTTATACTGCTGCGTGATATTTTGATTTGAAGCGTTGAGTTGGGTGTTGAAAAAGCTAACGTTGACAGCATGATCGTTCTCAAAAACCGCTGGCGTACCAACATTTACAATCTTATTTCCATCCAAATTCAGATCATCGGTCATAGCTACGCTTCCATCCTTTTTGAGATAGGGTGTTAAATCCACTGGTGATGCCACTTTAGCATCAACATATTTTTTATTGACTGCTTCTGAATCACCACTTGAGCTTGTTGTATCTTTCAAATTTATTATTTTGTAATTAGCCATATTTAAATTGTAAGTCATCGGATTTTGACCATTTGTCTTCAAATAATCACTTAATTGACTTTCAAGGTATCTTTTATTGACTCCATCTTGTTGGTCAACGGGATCCTTTGTGTTCTTAACCCTTTGTTCATTCATATTCAAATCACCAGACATACGTGAGCTCCCGTCAGTTTTGAGATAATTACCGTTTGATGAGTGAGTGTCAACATAATTTTTTGTAACCAAATGATTATTAGCTGTCCCCTCTTTTGACTGAGTTATCGCTTCGCTGAAAGTCTTGTATCCGTGGATTGTTTGATTATATTGATCAACAACAATACTAGCATCACCACTTAAAATTGGAATGAATAAACTTCTCCAAGCTGTTTGACGTCTAGACCTTAGAAAAACAAAGTTATTTCTGGTTTCGGCTTTGACAGCAAAACTATTTGCAAAAGTAGTACCACTACCATCGTACAAAACACATTTGTTAGCGGTAATACCGCTAGCACCACTCGCAGATCCGTAAAGCTTTTCAATGTCTGCTCTATTGATAACAGCCTGATTATTTCCGTCTTTTATTTTGAGCGCTCCACTCGAGGCTGTGATTGTCCCACTTATTGTGTTGTCAAGAGAACTGACGAGAATGCTGCTTTTTCTTCTTCCACCCCTCCCATCATAATTTTTCAAATTCGGTATTTTCAGATGTACATCGTCAAAATCCTGATTCTCAGCCTCAATGATCACGGAATCATTGTATTGGTCAGGAATATACAGTTTAGGTGTGATTATACCTTTGTCGGGTAGATATTTAACCAATTTTCCCGCTTCTGCATCACCTACCATAACCTGACTCTGTGCAACTTTTGAATTCAGTCCATCGTCAACGTATTTCTTAGTCGTTGCGCCGGTCTGTGTTGTAGGGGTTGCTAGATTTATTATTTTGTGATTACCCACATTCAAATCACCAGTCATCGCTACGCTACCATCTTTTTTGAGATATCCTGTCTGATGAACATTAGTGACATGGTCGTCAATGTATTTTTTGGTTGCTGCATCAGCATCAGTTGTCGGCGTCGCCACGTTAGTTAATTTTTTATTATCGATATCATAATTTCCATCAGATGTTAATTTAAAACCAGGACCTGGCGGACCTGGCGGACCAACTGCTCCTTGAGTACCAGGATTCACTGTATGTGGATT
Source organism: Galaxea fascicularis (assembly GCA_948470475.1). Classification (NCBI taxonomy): domain Eukaryota; kingdom Metazoa; phylum Cnidaria; class Anthozoa; order Scleractinia; family Euphylliidae; genus Galaxea; species Galaxea fascicularis. Next base: position 7,268,376 of record OX419340.1, on the reverse strand, counting down.
ATGAATATTATCATTATTTACCCCCATATACTATTAGATTATATTATAATTTAATTGATTCATATATTTCCATAAAAATTCCTTTTAACGGTTTTCTTTGGTTTGTCAACATATAGAAATGAATACGGTTTTTTAGTTGCCCTTTCATATTGATCTTTTGTGACATTCAATTCTCTTGAAATCGAATTTCTTTCACGATTACTTGGAAACTCATAAACGACATAATGGCTACAATTTAATCTTATATCTTTTGGTGTTTTATAGAAGCTCTGACTGAGATATATTGTTGAGCAGTTTTTATGTCTTCCCTGAATGAAATAATCAATTAATGGTTTTTGATTTTTTTCACAAATGAAATCATCAAATATTACTATTTTCTGAGAATCACTATCCAGACTATCAATGGGTTTTATTTCATTGTTATTGTAATGTATAACATCATAACCAACCTTAGAATGTCTACTGATATCATTCAGTGTTTCAATCATATGTTTATATTTTTCCTGTTCAAGATTTTTACCATAAAGATGAACCTGATCAAAATAAACTAATGGTGTCATAAGCATATGATACAATAAATTAGTTTTTCCTGAACCGCTATTACCACAAATCAACATTCTGAATGGTTTATCCGGCATACAACTTTCTATTTGTCTGAAATTGGTATTTTCATCTTCATTGAAATCGTAATTTGGTATTTCCATATATATATATATTAGATAAATAAAGATAAGTTAAGATAAGTTAAGATAAGTTTATATAACTATTATATAACTATTATATATAATGGATATTAAACAATTCAAAAAGCTTAGTAATTCCAAAATTGAAGCAGGAAGAAAAACCAGAACTGTGAGAAATGTGTTGAAACAGTATAATGAAGCAAAACAAGATGCTTATGAGAGAGTATCAGAAAGTTTACAACCTATCATTGATGTTGAAAAAAGTATTGATAAGAAACAGGATGAATTAATTGAACAACTCCAAAAAAATCAAAAAGCTATCACAAGTGGTTTAGATGATTTAATTCTTCATCAACAATTACCTGAAACCTCCGCACAAGATACAAAATTACCAATTGGTTATAAACCTGCAATGATGGATACATATAAATCGGATTTAGATAAAGGATTCGATCATGATGATATTCAAACATTAATGTATTATGATCTTAATCCACCATCTGATATATTGAAAGGTGTTCAAAATAAAGACATTAATTTTAATAATTATAATAAGAGTTTAGGTAAATTACTAAAAGATTTAGGACAGCGAAAAGGAGCACTATCAAAAACTAAAAAGGCACGAGATGGTAATAAGGAGCAGATTGATGAACTAACACATCAAATCAAGACCATTCAAAAATATAGAAACAGAATTGCTATAATACCTGAAGGTCTGGAAACAATTGGGTCTGGGATATATACACAGAAAAAGAGAAATGCTTATAAGATAGATCGGAATGGTCAGTATGGTGGTCTGATTATTGATCTTCCTAAACTGTATGGACATCTCAAAGTTATAGCTCATAAGGACGGTCAGAAAGTATATGATAAACAAGCTGACTTTGACACACTTGATCTTCTAACAAAGAGGTTCAACAGTAAAAAGAAATACAGTGATCTATCAAAAATGATTTTTAATGAATTAAATCAAATATCCCAGATTCCTATACATCGTACTAGTAATAAGTTTAAGAAAATGGGAGCGGGTGTCATTTATTTCAACAATACAGAAGATTTACTTTCTAGATTAGAATTACTTGGAGGATCGATTCAAGCAGGTAATGATGGTGTTACAAAAGAATTCACACAAATAGCTCATACATTGAATAAAATAGGAGTTATCAACAATAATCAATTAAATGATTTATTAAGAATTATCTAATATAATATATAATGGAAGAACAAGTGATTTATATATCATCTGTTGATAGAGAGAAAATTGGTGTTAGTAAAACTCACGATTTCAAAATCAAACTGAAAACGACGTATAAATTGGATAAAGATAAGAGGTATGAAATAGCTGTTGATACAGTGATGATGACATACAGTTGGCATAACATATCTGAAAAGATTGGAAACAATAAGATTAAATATAGTCATGATGGAGGTGAAAACTGGGAAACAATTACTTTTGTTGATGGTAGCTACAGTTATGAAGACATAAATGATTACATTCATCAGTATATGGTAAGAGAGACACATACAACAAAAGATAAATATCCAATAAATATCCAGTTCGTTCTATCTTCATTTAGAGTCATTATTGAATTGGATAATAATTATCAGGTTGATCTTAGAGGGACTGAATTTGGTAATTTACTTGGTTTTGATGAAAAAATAGTGGAATCGACTGAATATAGTGCTAGATTACCGAATATAACCAACAGCGTTGATAAAATAAATATCCATTCAGATATTATTGAAAATTCAATACTGAGTGGTTATTCTGATAATCTACTGGCAGTCATACCAACCGACAATTTAACCCGCTCATATTCGTTTAAATACGAACCTCGACGTTTGTTGTTTAATGAGGTGAATAAAACACAACTGAATGAGATGCGATTTTATATAACTGATACACTCGGTCGTCCTATTGATCTGAATGATGTTGATTGGTTTATGACATTAATTATGCGATCAACAACATAATAATATAATATAATCTAATTGTATATGAATCGATTTGAATACAAGAAACGATACGATCCTGATTTAGGAATGTATGTTAAGAAGCATGTTCATAGTGGAGAAATCCAAGGTGGAGCATTAAGTGATATTTTCAAATCTGTTGCAAGTAATTTATTTGGTAAAACCATGAAAGAGGCGGCAAAAACAGCATCTAAAAAGGCTCTTAAAACTGCAGCTACAAAGACCGGTGAACATGTTGGTAAAAAAGCAGGTGATAAAATAATTCAACTATTAAGAAAAAAAAATCAAGCTTCGCTAAATCAAGCTTTGCTAAATCAAGATTCGCTAAATCAAGCTTTGCTAAATCAAGATTCGCTAAATCAAGCTTCGCTAAATCAAGCTTCGCTAAATCAAGCTTCACCAAATGTAATGTCACAAAATGAGATCAATGAGAGAGTTAACAGAATAATTTCTGGAGGTAAATTTAGAAAAATTATGTAATCAAATATTATATGTTTAGAAACTCAGAATATGTAGAACGATATGAAGATGTTGTTTTTGAACTAGAAACAGGTTTGGATACAACAGTGACTAGAAATCAAAAAAAAGATGGTCATAGATTCGTTGTTGACAATACAGGTGAAGTGACTCCATTTGATTGGTATAATTCACGTATTGTAGTAGATTTTAAAGTAGTATTAGCAGCTGATGGTGGCAACATTACAGCAGCAGATCATAACGGTATAGTAAATGGTTCTCATTCATTGATAAATAATTTTAAAGTTAATTTGAATGGAAAAAAAGTATATGATCTGAACGACGCTAACCATTGTGTAAATATCAAAAATCTCTTAGAGTATAGCCCATCTTATGCTGAAAGTACTGCTACTAATGAATTTTTCTATTTAGACACAAGTCGAAGCGCTGAAGAACGACCAGCTCAGAATGCCTATAATAAAGGTTTTGCTGCGAGAAAAGCTCTTCTTGGTACATCAACTACAGTTAGTACTGAAATACCTCTTAATAGATACAGTTTTTTCGATGCACTACGTGATGAACTCCTACCAAATACACGTTTGGAGCTTAATTTAGAACTCGAATCGGATGCTAATTTAATTTGGCAAGCAGGAGCCAATTGTAGAGTTGTAGTAACACGAATGCAACTTATGGTTCCTCGGATTACTTTCAATTCTGAAGGTCAATCATTATATACCAGTAAATTCATTACAAATAAAAAATGGGCTTATCTAAGAGAAGAAATCATGAGATCAAATTCTTCAACACAACGAACTGGACATTTCAATATTACAAGTGGAATAAGCAAACCGAGGCATGTATTTGTTTTTATCATCAATGATGCCAATATTGACGCTCAGACAGCTAATCCATTTTTGTATAACACTTTTTCAGTTAGTACAGACCCAAGAACTCTTTTAAATTGTCATCTTGTTGTTGCAAATGGTAATGAATACCCAGAAATACATTATGCCCCTACTACAGATATGATCAGAGTGTATCGAGATGTTCTGAAATACGTCCATAAAAACAATGAATATGGTGAAGGCACTTTGCTTAATAGAAGTAATTTCAGTACAATCTTTCCATTTGTGTATTTTGATCTCACAAAACAAAAACTGGATATCAGAGATGGAACAACTAAACTAACTTTCAGATATGAACTGAGTGGTACAACAGCAACCGCTTATAGTATCTATGCTTTGATTTTATATGAGCAGGAAGCCGAACTTGTTCAGAAAGATGGTAAACTCCTGTTCCGTTAAAGAAATTTCATATGAAATTAAAATGAAATTAAAATGAAATTTTAATTTCATATGTTATATATGACGCAATATTTTCCTTATGGTGTTAAACTAAGCAAAGGTCAAATGGAAAAGCTTTCAAGAGCTTATGCCGATCGATCAAAACCGGTCACACTCAGATTAGGAAAATCTGATTTGAAAGGTAACCATGAACTTATGTTGACAAAAACACAGATCAAAAAGATTCAGAGGGCAATGGAGATGAATAAAGGAGTTGACTTAAAAATATCAAAAAGCCAATTACGTAAGGTTGCAAGACATGGAGGTAGTCTATGGAGTTCACTAGCAGGTCTATCGTCTAAAGTGTTACCGATGGTGGTACCATTAGCTAAAAAGGTTATTGCACCTCTTGCAACAGGAGCAATGAGTGGTTTGGCTTCTCTCGGTGTTAATAAATTATTTGGAAGCGGTCAAACAGGTGGATTTCTTATCCCTGACTCAAAAGTAAATAGATTAATTCAGTATAAAGATCATCTAACAGCTAAACAAAAACGAGACATTCTTAATGCTTTACAAACAGGATCTGGTGTCCATATTAAGCCAACACAACGACAGATGGGATCAGGTATTGGCACTATTCTCGCTTCAATTGGAATTCCGATGCTGTTAGACGCTGTAATGGGTAAAGGCCTTCAAATCGATTCGAATAGATCAAGAAAATCACCACCCGTCAAACTACCCCCAAAACAAGGAGGTCTTGTATTACCTGTTGATTATAGAAGCGATCCATTCTTTGGTACTTGGGAAGGTCCTATGGTGGGTCTTGGTGTAAAAAAAAAAAGTGTTTAAAAAAAAAAAACGGTGAAGAGGAAGAAAGGCAAGGGACTTTTAACAGGAGCTCTCGGAGTAAATCAGGATACAGCATTCAACAAAAACGTTTGGTCAAAAATCCCTCTCTTAGGTCAACTCATATAAATCAAATCGAATTCATAGATAAACCGCTAAGCAACTTTGACCTGATAAATCTGGTTAATCAATTAGGTATAAAACATTTCAGAGGTGTATTCAGTCGAGATGATTTACCAGGTCAAATAAATGAACCTGAAGTTGGAATAATAAATTTAGATTCAAAAATAGGACCTGGCACTCATTGGGTTTGTTACAGAAATGATGACAAACACTTCAGTGAGTATTTCGATTCGTTCGGTTTAATAATGCCAACTGAAATACAAAAATATTTACAAACAAGTGGTGAAAAAATAATATATTCAACAGATGAAATACAAGAACGCGATTCAGTTTTATGCGGCTATTGGTGTTTGTACTATCTGTTGGAGAGACAGAAAGGGAAATCAATACTCCATATCATACATAATAAAGCATTTGATCCAATGGATAAATCAGTGAACCATAAATTTATAATTAACTATTTCAGAAATATCTAATTCATATATATAATGGTGAAATCATATTGTGTAAGACAAAAAAAGAAAACTGAAAATGCTCCTGGTAGTGAACAAATTGTTAAGACACCAAATGGTAGATTAAGGATGAAAGCTATTTGTGTTGAATGTGGTGCGAAAAAATCAATGTTTGTTAAGGGAAACTAGTGGAGCCCACCCAAAGCGGTGGGCAACTTAAGAAGACCACTCAAAGAGGTGAAGGTCTTTTCCATCCAGGCACCTTTATTCCAACAGATCCTAAGCTTTTGAAAAAATACCTTGAAATAGTTGGAGGTAGTCTTCCATTTCCCCTAGTTGACTTTAAGAAAGCATGGGATGTATTATCTAATCCAAATTTGTATAAGGGACCTGAAGTGTCTGCAAAAGAGGGAAGAGAACTAATAGCAGAATACAAAAGACAGTATGCTGATTATAAAAATAAAGGTGGCTCTCGTAGTTACGGTTCTTGGATTAAATGGAAAGGTTATGGAAAAGGATTAGGTGGTTCGCTTGATATACATAAAGCCATTGGAAAGCTTCCAAAACCAAAAAAAGGATTTACATTACCTGGACATAACTATACAGGTCCATATAATCCACTTGAACAACAGCTTAGATATAATCCAAAAACTGGAGAAATATTGGAGATATATCAACAACCGACTGGAAAGACGGATGCAATCGCCATGCAGCATGATGTTGATTATTCTGTTTGTAAGGATGACAAGAAATGTAAAAATAAGGCAGACCGAAAAATGGTTCAAGCTTTAGACAAGGTACCATACAATGAAAGACAATGGGGTCATTGGTTGGCTCGAAATGCAATAAATACAAAACAGAAACTAGGCCTTGGTGTTTCAAAAAACGGAAAAAGCCGTCGAGTGAAGAAAACTGGCAAGAAAAATTGGCAGATGAATTACATACACCTATAAAAAGGAACTTTACTCGGCGGCGTGTAATTGTAAATCATATCGATGAAATATGGGCTGCTGATCTGGTTGAAATGCAACAATTCAGTAAATGGAATAAGGGTTACCGATATCTTCTTATGGTCATTGATGTTTTCAGTAAATACGGTTGGATTGTCCCATTGAAGGATAAGAAGGGTGAAAGTGTTACAAAGGCATTCAGTGAAATATTCAAGGAAGGTAGAAAACCACAATATCTATGGGTTGATAAAGGAAAGGAATTCTATAACAAACATTTGAAGGATTTGTTGGAGAAATATAATATACAGATATACTCCACAGAGAATGAGGAGAAATCCTCAGTGGTTGAACGATGGAATAGAACAATTAAAACTAAAATGTGGAAGCAGTTCACTGTTCAAGGTAATACACAGTATTTAGACATGCTACCTAAAATATTGAAACAGTATAATAATACCAAACATTCAAGTATTAAAATGACACCTGTAGAAGCTAGTAAAAAGAAGAATGAGGGACTTGCTTACTTCAATCTTTATGGTGATATGAAAACATTAAAACAGAAACCGAAATTCAAAATAGGTGATAAGGTCCGAATATCCAAGTATAAAAGAAAGACTTTCGATAAAGGATACACTCCAAATTGGACTGAGGAAGTATTCACAGTTGATAAAATCCAATATACAAACCCAATCACTTATAAATTAAAGGATCTCAACGATGAAGAAATACAAGGAAGTTTTTATGAACCTGAATTACTGAGAGCTAAACAGGATGTATTCCGTATCGATAAAGTCATTCGGAGAGATTATAAAAAGAAACAAGCTTTGGTGAAGTGGAAGGGTTATAGTGATGAATTTAACAGTTGGATACCAATGGAGGATTTAAAAGATATATGAAATTGCTTCTTATGAAAACAAATAAAATCTCACCTTATATATATGAATAAAGAGAGATTTAGGAAACTATTCAAGAGATTGAGGGATTTCATACTATGTTGTAAGAAAACTGTGGATGAAGTGAATAGCGTATTGGAAGATATTAATGAACTGCAATTGTTTCATGAACCAAAAGAAGTTGAAGTTGAAGTTGAAGTTAAAAAAAATACCATATAAAATATATATGGAAGTTAAATCTGAAAGTGATAGGCTTTTGGAGGAGTTAAAGCTAGAATATGAATATGAATTGGATACTTTAGAGGAGATATATATGTTATTAATGGAAAAAAACCTAGAATCACGCAGTCATTCATTTGAGCAGATATTGGAAAATGTTGATGTAATGAAAGCTTATTATGAGGAGGAATTATATAAGGTCAAAGACAAATTAAAAAAAAAAAAAAATATATTCAGAATAAATATATATGCTAAAAAGGAAAACCCAAACCAAAGCTGAAAAAGAACCCAACTTCATAATAGTTGATTTTCTTGATATTGATACCGACAAAATTACTTTTAACACTCCAAAACCAAACGGTTATGGTGGAAGTTATGTCTCATTACGTTATGATGGTAAGCTACTCTATGTACTCTATGATGCACGTGTCTGTCCCTTTGGTTTAAGTACCAATACTGTAGATGTTAGTAAAACTAAGGAAAGGGGAAGGTATCCCAAGGATGAAAAGGTTACTGGATATGGCACCTCCATTAGCTTGCAAAGTGATGACCCTTACTATGAAAAGGCGCGTGAAATTGATGAATTCCTAATAGGGAAATGTATCGAGAACTCAGTACTCTGGTGTCTTGGTGGTTCCAAAACCACAAAGGTTAATCCCTCTTCCATAGCGGGATATGATGATAAAGGTGATAAGGGGAAATGGAAACGTATCTTAAAATACTCCTATAAGGTTGATAAAACCACCAAGGAACGTATCTATCAGGACTACCCACCACGTATGGATTTTGGTCTTCCAACATCATGTGCTGAAGATATAGAAGGTAGTGATGGACTGTTACATGCTAGTGCCACATTCAAGAGCCGATTTTTCGATGCTTCTGGTGTGCTAATACCTGAGGTTGACACAGACAACATAGAAGAGGTACTACCAAAATGGAGTAAAATTAGCCTCATGGCTATGTGGGGGAGTATAGCATTGGGTACATACGGGGCTAGCATTAAACCTAAAGCTCAGCAAATTAGAGTCTTTCCCCCTGAAGGATTGGATAATGACGAATGCTTGTTGAATAGTGATAGTGAAGATGATGTTCCTACTGCTCTTGAATAGAATTCAAAAATGAATAAAAATCTATTAAAAAAAAAATAAATTATATATATAGATGGAAAATAAAAAGAGAGGAAGAGGAAGACCAAAAAAATTCACAGCTGAAGAACTCAAGCAACATAAAACAACATGGATGTTAAATAAAGAATGGTATTGTGATATATGTAATACTGGGCGTAACTACGGATATACAGGTAAAACAAATCATTTGAAAACACAAATGCATAAGAGAAATGTTGAAAATTCACAACCTCAGAAATCAAATTAATATCTATTTATTTAAAAATAGATATTAAAAAAATATTTCATATATTATATAAAGGATGAATAAAAGTGAATTGGAGAAATTGAGCAAATCACAGCTCATCGAACTGCTATTGAAGCAAGAAAAAAAGAAGCCTGATGTCAAAAAGGTACCAGTAATAAGGAAGAAAAAGGTACCAGTGCCAACACCTAAACGAATTAAGAAGGAGAGAAATATTCTCGATGAACCGATACCTGTGAATGAGATCCCGAGAGGGCAAACGATTCTGAAACCCTCAAAGGCAAAGAAGATTAAAAAGGTGGTCCGTTGGGGAAAGAGAGAGGTGGAGAATTGGGGTGAGTGGTTGATGAAGGTGGCCTCGCATGCACCACGAAATGAGGTGTATGATGAGCTTGAGTCTTTCAAGAGGCATGTGAATGAGCTCTATAAGAAGAGACCACACAGTTTCGAACTTGTAGAGGAAAACTCAGCATTGAAAAATTTCGCTTTTCAATATACCATTGAGGGAGTAGAGGATTACACTCCCAAAACATTTCTGTTAGCTGTCAAATCGGTTGTTGTCAACTTCTTGAAAGAACATCGTAACATAAAGTTCAAACTCATTCTCATATGTAACATGTCAAAAACAGACATATCAACAGGAGAAACAATGATAGTACCTGCAGCTTTCCATTCACTCATCGAGATTAACCTTGAAGCTACTGATGTGAGTGATCTCTACAATAAAGCGGTTGGGCTGATGTTGGAGAAGATAGCAACCTTTCAAAGGCAGGGGAGTAATTGGATATTCGATTCCATCATTTCGCTGGAACTTCATACGGTAAATTACATACCGTTGAATGGCACATCTTACATACCGCTACTGGATGTGCTCAAAAACAAGAAGGCGATAATAAACATCAAAAATGAGGATAATGAGTGCTTCAAATGGTGCATCTTGAGACATCTACACCCGACAAACAGTCACCCGGAGAGAGTCTCTTCCTTGAAGAAATATAAGGATGAGTTGAATATGAGCGGTATCGATTTCCCTGTCAAGCTGTCCGATATTGCTAAATTCGAGAAACAAAACAACATTTATGTGAATGTCTTTGGGTATGAAAATGGAAATATATATCCTCTCAGATTTAGCTGGAATGCCGATGGTGTGGTGGATTTACTCTTGATAACCACCGAAGACGATGATGGAACCAATAGTCATTATTGCCTGATCAAAGATTTGAGCAGATTGGTCTCGATGCAGGTAAGTAAGCATAAAGGAAAAATGTTTTTCTGTCGAAATTGCATGCAACACTATAATGTGGAAGCTGATCTGCGAAAGCATGAAGAGTACTGTTGGAAAAATGCGTCAGAGAATATCATTATGCCAAAGATCAAAATTACTGAAGATGGGGAAAAGATAATCCCATCGATTTTGTTTAAAAACTATAAACACATGGAAAAAGTTCCATTCATCGTTTACGCTGATTTTGAGGCGTTTGTTGAACCAACACATTCATGTGAGAATGATCCAAAGAAACCATTCACCAATCAGTACCAAAAACACAAACCTTGTGGTTTCTGTTACCACATCAAATGTTTTGATGAAAGTATATATCCATCGAAGACGGTGCATTACCGAATGAAAAGCGAAGGAGAAGATGTCGCTCAGATCTTTGTAGATATGCTTGAGAAAGACATCTTCACCATACACCAAGATTTCAACTTCTCCAAACCAATCATCATGACTGACGCTGACAAAGCTGATTTCAAGAATGCAACCACATGTTGGATATGTAGCCAACCTTTCAAAGAGAAAGAAATGAAGGTTAGAGATCACTGTCATTTCACAGGAAAGTATCGAGGTGCAGCTCACAGTATGTGTAATCTTGAATATGAAAAATCAGACTTCACCCCTATCATATTCCACAATCTCACAGGTTATGACTCTCATCTCTTCGTCAAAAATCTTGGAAAATCTGAGGGAAACATAAAATGTATCCCAAATAACGAGGAAAAATACATCTCCTTCTCAAAAACCATCGTGGTTGGAAAATACAAAGACAAGGCAGGGAAAGAAAAAGAGATCAAACATGATCTTAGGTTTATCGATAGTTTCAAATTTATGGCAACTTCGTTGGATAAGTTAGTCAAGAACCTGAGCACCGATAAACTCAAAGAGACTGAGAAAGAATTTGGTGAATTCAAAGATTTCGTCTCGAGAAAAGGAGTTTATCCTTATGATTTCATGGATAGTTTTGAAAAATTCAGACATGTGAAACTTCCACCGAAAGAGGCGTTTTATTCAAAGCTGAACGATGAGGATGTGAATGATGAAGATTACCAGCATGCGCAAAATGTGTGGAAAACTTTCAACATGAAAACGATGGGTGATTACCATGATCTGTATCTCAAAACAGATGTTTTACTTCTTGTGGATGTCTTTGAAGAGTTTAGAAGGGTCTGTCTTGAAAATTATGAACTCGATCCTGCTTGGTATTACACAGCTCCGGGGTTGGCTTGGGACGCAGCTCTGAAAGAGAGTGGTGTGGAACTAGAGTTGCTCACAGATTACGACATGCTCTTAATGATTGAACAGGGAATAAGAGGTGGTGTTTCGATGATCTCCAACCGGTATGGGAAAGCGAATAATAAATATATGCGAAGCTATGACAAAAGTAAACCATCAACGTATCTTGAATACCTGGATGCAAATAATCTGTACGGGTGGGCAATGTGTGAAAATCTCCCGGTAAGAGGTTTTCGATGGATGACTGAAAAAGAGCTGCTGAAATGGAGAAACATTCCCTGCATTCTAGAAGTCGATCTCGAATACCCTACTTCGTTACACGATCTCCACAACGATTATCCTCTCACACCTGAGAGAGTTATAGTAAACAAAGTCGAAAAACTCATCCCAAATCTGAATGACAAGAAAAAGTATGTGATTCACCACAGAAACCTGAAACAGTATCTTGATCTTGGGATGAAGTTGACAAAGATACATCGTGGGATTAGATTTGAGGAAGAGCTGTGGTTGAAGAGTTACATTATGAAAAACACAGCTCTTCGGGCAAACGCAAAGAACTCTTTCG
>OX419340.1:7248552-7251052 GCA_948470475.1 Galaxea fascicularis | reverse complement strand
CGATTCCCGTGAAAAATACCGATTCTTTCACAGTTTCATCATTAAAATGACAATAAAATATTGACACTTCATCTTTTGGGTCTTGAAATCTGATCTGTGTTATAGATTCAATAAGATTTGAAGCTTCTCTCAGTGATTAAAGTCCAACACTTCTTCTATCACCTGCTTTAGGCACGAACACACGACATCAAACTCCCTCAAAGCAATTCCAGTTTTTTGTTGCATAGTATTTAACAATGTATGGCATTCATTTGCAGCTACGGATTCATGCAAAACATGAGGAGGAGACAAAGCCAGTTGCCTAAAAAACACAAAACTTTGAATTGAAGCTGTTGTTCAGTATTATTCATACGAATGGAAATATCATGGTGGTCACTCAATTCAAACAAAACACTGCCTCTGAGACACGTTTTTTTAGTACCCTCTTCCAGTTCATCAGATAGATCGCACCGTTACTGTTTTAGTCGAAAATTATATTGTATTCATAATACGTTAAGATTTTAAGATAAGTCAGGAAGAATAGTGTAGAAAAGTCAGAGAAACACAGTAAAAAACTTAAACCATCTGCCTTCCCAAGAAAGACTTCTAATTTAACAGACGTTATATAAATGGACACAGATGACGTTTTTTATTTGTTACATGCTGTAATTGCTTAGCCACTGTCGCATCATAAAAGCACAACATATTGGTGGTCACTCACGAGGATAGGTCTTCAATTCAATGCACAGAGGCCACTAGCTAATTAAGTCGTTGTTCTTTGATAATAAAACACCGCCTCTGAGACAAGTTTTTCAGAATCCTCTCATAGTTAATCAGATAGATCGCATCGTTGTTACACTAAGTGAGAAATTATGGTGTATTCATAATACGGCTAAAGATCTGTGAGAGAGGCAGTCAGAACAGCGCAGAAAAGTCAGCGAAACTCACGCAGAAAAATAATTAAACCATCTGCTCTCCCAAAGACAGACTTTTAGTCTAATTTAACAGGCGTCGTATAAATGCATACAGATGACGTATTCTACCTGTCGTATTCCGTAATTGCTCAGAAATTGTCGCTTCTTAAAGGAACAAGACATTGACCATTCCTTCAATTTGCAATAATGGTCTAGCCTACTCCAACAGATTTCCTTCCTTCAACTTAACGTTTCCTCATCCAAGCATAATTTAACTCCAGGTCGATTCTTCGTCATTCAAAGCAAAAGGTACCCGGGTCAGGATTTCTTGAGGTTCTAAAGGCGAGATTTCTTAACAGGTCAACGCTCCCTGATGAATAAGAAGCATATCATGGTTCGTCCATCCTCTTTACTTGGAAACTAACTCCTACTTTAGCCAGCAGAGCAGATGTAACTCAAACTTTGAACTACCTTTCAGAACAGATCCTGCTACACTTGCTGATCAGTTCGCACACTAGAGATAATGAAACCCGCTGAAGAATTTCATTCATCGTACCTCGCAACTTGCGTATTGAACGCTTTCTTTTCCTACACAGCCATCATGTTGAACATTGTGACAATTCATGCTATCAGGAAAACCCCGTCGATATCAAAACCTCTAAAAATATTGCTTCTTAACCTGGCTGTTTCTGATCTCGGTGTTGGTTTAACAGCTGCACCGTTGCACGCTGCATTTCTTGCCATGCAGGTAACACAAAATACCGAAAAGAATGCAACTTTTGACAGAATAAAGATCGCTTATCTAATCGCGACAAACATATTTATCTGTGCTTCGGGTTTCCTCGTCACAGCATTAATTGCAGACAGATTCCTCAGTATCCGTTATTGTCTCAGATACCGACAACTTGTGACTCCTCAGCATGTTGTTGCTGTGGTGGTGTCAACATGGGTGTTCAGCGCTGTTCTTTTGATCCTTAGGATGTTCCTTCCTCCAGCTATTGCTTTTGCGATTTTTGGTATTGTTGGTTTCTTCTTTATAACTACAGTGACATGCGCAACGTGTAAAACATACTCGGCAGCAAGAAGACAAGTAATTCACGCCTCGGAGCTCATTGGGCAACAAACTTCACAGAATGGCGAACACGTTAATGTTGCAAGATTAAGAAAATTTGCAATGGCAGCAGTTTACTTATGCCTTGTGCTTTTGGTTTGTTATGTGCCGAACATTTGTACTTTATGGACTATGGTGATAACTTTTAAGCCAATTCATGACGTTGTCCAACGCTACACGCTAACGCTTGTGTTTATTAACTCATCTTTAAACCCTTTGATTTACTGCTGGAAGATGAGGAACATTCGAAAAGCTGTGATGAACATCCTACGAACTGCTTGTTCACGTTAACACTGAAGAAAACTGCTGAATGGAATAATTCCATTTACAAACAAACCACAGAATAGACTTGGACTCTGCTGAATGCGTTACAAACAGTACTAATTACTACCAACGGATCGTACTGGAAAGCTTGTTTACTAACTTAGAACAGACACCACTAAGCCGTTGCTTAGACCTTACAAACGACTTGTCGACGACATAAACAACAGACTGA
>OX419340.1:7223552-7246052 GCA_948470475.1 Galaxea fascicularis | reverse complement strand
TTGTTAGAAGATCGCTAAGTCCTAGAGTATTTCCGTAGAAGTTGTTACCGCTCCGAGCATTCCTGTTCCCGGCAGTTTTACAAAAAGTTTAAATAAACGTCCTGTTCATGTACAGGAGGATGTCTCGCTCTTGACAATTTCCTCGAGACAAATGTTGTTCGTGGGGCATTGTAACTTTTTGAACAGGATTCTTGTCATTTGCAACGTCAAACTGAGAGAGAAAGTCGGCTACAAGTCAGTGTTGATGGAACGTGGAAATTACCCTCTCACTGCGCTGGTCCTTTAAAGAGTGTTCGGACGAACGTAAGATACTCTTCTTGAACCTGTGCTCTCTTTCTGACGGCAAATTATTGTTTCGAGCCTCATCCTCGACCAAGTGCTTTGATCTGATTGTTCAGTTGAAACGAAAGCTATCTGAAAGTTGTCGAAAAGCTGTCAAAATTTTATCAAATCCTCTGTCAAATGGAAACAGAAGTGTACAACAGCCATTTGACGGTTGCGTAGCGAGCCAATTGTGAAATTCATATCAAACAATTAAAAATGTTTTCATTTACTACAGCAGCTAAATTGATTTTTCTAATATCTTCAGAGAGTCCCCTCTGAAAAATGTTCGAATATATGAAGGCCTCGATTTTCAGAATTTTTAAAACTTCTTACCTATTTTGCTACAAAATATCCTACAATTTTCTACCTCAGTGTGATAACCATGTCATTTGGCGCCAAGGAAATAATTAGGATAAATTCTACAGTCACGTTCCCTTCAACTTCCCGCAGGGGATGGGGCACCCCTGGGAGGAAAATTCAACCCTGACTTCTTGGATGGCTTATATTGAAAACATTTCTCACTTCCTGAATGAAAAAACTTCCCAGAAAAATTCCTGTGACAAAAATTAGTTGTTTAATATGTCTAATATTTATTATTGAAATGAGAACAAAATATTGACACTTGGCTTTTGGGTGTTGAAACCTCGTCTCTGTTATAGATTCAAATAAGCTTTAATTGAAGCTTTTCTCAATGAAAAAGTCCAACACTTCTTCTACCACCTGCTTTAGGTGCAAACACAGGACATCAAACTCCCTCAAAAATAAAATGACAATTCCAATTCGTTGTTGAATAGTAATTTAACAGTGTTCGGTGTTCGTCACACAATGTTGGGTTCAAAACATAGATTTGACAAAACGACGGCAAATGAAAGTAAACGAAAAAAATAAAGCCTTATTAGGTCGGTGCTGTTTGACTGTGTGACTGGATGAATTAGCTCTTCTAAGTCCGCAAACGAATCGAGTGCCCACAATACAATGTCAAAAAATAGATTGTACTCATAATTCACCTACTGATTATGATTTGGCGAGAGACGTCATCGACACTTTCAAGACAGGAACATGGTTATTATAATCACCTGCGCTCCTTGGAAAGATCGGTAATTTAGCAGGTGTTTTATACATGTGGAAGGACATAATGGAAAATTATATTTGCCGCATGTCCTAATTATTTGGAAACTATGGCTTCTTAAAATGAACATTACATCAATTTCTGCAACAGGAAAAACTTATTGTCAAAACTGCGGCTACCGACAGTTTCCGATCGTGGAGTGAGATCATCGCATATTACAAGGCTTGTGATGAACCTGATTCAAAATGCTGGAACTACAGTACTGCGCGGTACTAAACACAACGTGTGAGACAGATTCCTGAGTATTCATTCTCATCTCAGATACCAGCAACTTGTGACTTATCACCGTGTTGTCGCTGTAGTGAGCTCGATATGGGCATTCAGTGCTCTTCTTTCGGTTGTTAGGCTGCACCTTTCAGTGGGTATCATTCGCGCTATGTTTGCTAGTATTCTTTTCCTCCGTGTAACTGTCACGAAATTATTTAGTAGTTGTTTGCGTTTAGTTTAAGTTTTTGTTTTAGTGTGTTGTTTGGATTTTTGTCGTTCATTGTTACGTAACTTTGTTACTTAACTCATGTAACATTTAACTATTTAATATTTAAACATTCTTAGTGTATTGTGTAGTTTAGATGTATGTTTCAGGAATTATGTAAATTTGTACAATTCAGCGTGTAACAGGTGTTCTTTCCAGTCACTTTCTTTATAGCGTTTGTTTTAAGTGTTAATTGTAGAAAAAAATTTCCATAAATATATAAATGTAAGTTGTACAGTTGCAGTGGGTTGTTGTGTGTAGCAGTTTTGTCGGTAGAGGGAGTAAAGCAAGAAAAAGAGAGACAAGGTGAAGGGCCTGTGGCCAGAAAGAGAAAAGTTTTATTCACTATCAAGAGCCATTGGTAGGCGCCAGCCAAGAAATAACTTGCAATTGACGAAACACATTTGTCAGTGGTGGCGTAAGGATTGAGAAGAGTAACGTGCTGTGTGGCAATTGGGATCGTCCAAAGACCTTGTGCTAAGAAGAAAACGTCAGCTGTAAAGAAAAAGAAAAGGACGTAAAAGACGCGGGACAAGGTTGGAATCAAAGAGGAAGAAGAGGTTTGTGGTATTGGTTGGTGTGGTGTGGTGTGGTGTTGGTTAGGAGGAGACGCGGATAGTGAAACTGAACTGTGAACTGTTGTATATAATTTGTTATTATTGTATAGGTTTAAAATTACTTAAAGTTTAGGTTAGGAATCGCAATAGTTTAGTAATTAATTGTATTAATTGTTATAGAATATTTAGAATTAGTTTACTTAAGTGTTAATGCTGTTAATATCGAGTGTTTTTTTTTTTTATATATACTTTAATAAACATTAGTTATTGTAATTCATGGTGGAGTGTTGCGGGATTGTGGGAAGGGGTGCGTGTATTCAGTCATTGTTAGTTTCGGTGTTATTAGTCTTTGTTTTGCCATTTCTATCGTCAAGGGAATTTTCGGGGCTTACGCCACATTTTTGGTGTCAGGAGTGGGATACTATTCCCTTGGTATTTGTTGTACACACACTTCAGACACAATCGTGCAACACACAAGTGTTAATTATGGCTGCAAAAGACTCGGGTTATGATTCTTGGTCTCTGGAAGATTTAAGAACTGAAGCTAATAGTAGATCGATTTGTTTCACTAGCAAAGATGGGATTAAGACGCTGGCGAGCAAGCTTAGGGTGCATGATAAGTTAATGGCTAATCCGGGTGATGTGTTCACGGGAGGTGAAGAAATGGAGCAGACCGAAACCGAGGGGAATTTGACTTTCGAGCAACGAGTGCAACTACAAGAACGAGAGCTAATGATGTTGGAATTGCGAAGGAAAATGCAAATGGAAGAACGGGAGGCCGAAAGGGAGAAAAGGGAGTATGAAAGACAGAGAGCGCGGGAGGAAGAAGAGAGATTAGTCAGGGAAGAGGAACGACTTAGAATTCTTAGGAGTGAGAAAGAACAGCTTGCTGTTAGAGAGGCCGAAAGGCAATATAAGAGTTCCAATAAGCCTAGGTTTATGAAGATTAGAGAAATGCGGGAAGAGGAAGACATAGATGATTACTTTAGAATATTTGAAATGACGGCGAAAGCGCAGTCTCTTCCGGAAAGTGAGTGGGTTGGCAATCTCGTTCCTAAGCTTACAGAAAAAGCCAAATCAATTTACTTGGAGATCCCGGACCCCAAATGTCAAAATTACCATGAAAGCAAAAACATCATTATTAAAGCTTATCAGCTAACTGCAGACCATTACAGATTCAGATTTCGAACCTCAGAGAAACAACCAGAGGAAGACTTTGTTCAGTGGGGAAATCGGACAAGAAGGTATTTGAATCGTTGGATGGAAGTTGCAGGGGCTGCTAGTGATGCTGAGATGATTTTGGAGCAAATAATGATTGAGAGGCTCCTGGATGCGGTAAGCCCAGAGCTAAGAGCTTGGTTGAAAGAGCAAAAGCCAACTACTGCAGAAGAGCTTGGAAATCTAGCAAACTTACATGTACAAGCGAGGAAAGGACCACTCGTCGCAGGTAAATATGCTTCGTTTGGTAGAGGGCAGGGTTTTAAACAAAGGAAGGAAATGAACGTAAAAAAGGATGTGCCTCCACCCGAAAGCAAGCATGATTCGCGTAAGCAGAATCCCGTTTCGCCCAACGTTAAGAATACAAGGCCCGAAGTAACTTGTTTTAAATGTGGCAAGAAAGGGCACATGTCGTTTAACTGTGGGAGGACCCGCAACCCTACCTCCCAAGGGTACCTGCTCTGCATGACTCCCCTTAACTCGGAGAAAACAGAGTTTCCACCGTGCAATGTTAAAGGCAGGATAGCGGGTAAACCTGCAGAGATGATAGTTGATTCTGGGTGTACTAGAACCCTTGTCCATAAAAGGTTTGTTAGCGATGATTCTTTAACCGGGGAGAAAATGACAGTTTTGACTGCAGCAGGTGAACGACTGGTTATACCTTTAGCATGGGTAGAATTTGAAAGCGAACATGGCAGGCATAGGGAATTGGTAGGGGCATTAGACAAGTTACCAGTTGACTGTCTACTCGGTAGATCTTCATTCGGTAAAACCCTTTCCAAACAAAATGTCCTGGATCAATGGGAGAACAATACATCGATTCATAGCTTGGAAAGCAATGAAGCTTTTGTGCTAACTAGGCGGCAGAAAGTATTACAGGAAGCCCAGAAACAAGCGGATGAAGTAGTGGATCGCGAAAACGCACTTGCAGTTAGGAATCTGTCCAAAAAAGAGACGAAGAAGGAAGGTCTGAGAAAGGGTGATCTACCAACACTCTTTGAAGAACCAGAGCGAGGCGAGATTGACGAGGAAAGTCCAAAGGGGGTTGTTGAAGAGTCAGGTATGGAGAATTTATTGCTTAACATTTTGGATAGAAATAGGGGCCAGGTTATCGAAGATCAGCGAACCGACGTGACGCTCGATAAGGCACGTAGTAAGGCGCTTCAGAAAGCACCCGAGGAAGGAAATAGTTATTTCATTGAAAATGATTTGCTCATGCATCGCAAGTTTTTGGAAGATGTACATGATGGGGTGAGGTATGTTGACCGTGTGGTTGTCCCAGAAGCCTATAGAAATGAAATTCTTCGCGTCGCCCATACTATCCCTTTAGCTGGTCACATGGGTTCCACGAAAACATTGAATCGCATAGAAGTGCATTTCTTTTGGCCTGGTATTAGCCTTGATGTTCGAAAATACTGCGCGACCTGCCCACAATGTCAGTTAGTAGCACGCAAGATGAAGTCGCACAGGGCACCACTTAATCCAGTGAAACCAGAAACGGAACCGTTTCGTAAGATAGCCATTGACATAGTGGGTGAATTACCTCGAACAACTACAGGGTACAAATACATTTTAACAATAGTTGACTATGCAACGCGTTACCCAGAGGCCATACCTCTCAGGAATACAAGTTCGAAAACAATCGCAGATGCTCTTGTTCAGTACTTTTGCAGGGTAGGAATCCCAGAGGAATTGGTTTCAGATCAGGTTCTAATTTCATAAGCAACCTCATGGCGCAATTGTATGATCAGTTAGGAATTACCAAGATTCAAACTTCAGTATATCACCCAGAAGCAAACGGTCTGGTTGAACGTTTCAACGGTACTCTGAAGCGGATGCTCAAAAAGTTTGTCCGAGAGCGGGTGAAAAATTGGGACAAGTTCCTCCCTTATCTGCTGTTTGCCTACAGAGAGGTCCCATGTGAATCCACTGGATATTCTCCTTTTGAGTTACTGTATGGTCAATCAGTCCGTGGGCCGTTAGCTGTTATAAAAGAAACATGGTTAGAGAAACGCCCTTCTAAGGAAAGCCTGGTGAGCCATGTCCTAGAAATCAGAAGACGACTCGCGATGATGCAGAAAGCGGTTCAAGAGCACATGACGAAAACGCATCGAACACAAAAACGCCTGTACGACATTCACAGCTCTAAAAGACGTCTGGAAGTTGGTGACAAGGCTTTGGTCTTGTTACCCACCCCAGGAAACAAGTTGGAGGTTTGTTGGCAAGGCCCTTTCAAGGTTACCAAAGTGTTAAATGACGGGCTTAACTACGAGCTAGATACAGGCAAAACACACAAGCAGCATCGAACGTATCACATTAACCTTCTCAGTAAATGGCAGAGTCGTGATGAAATAGCCGCGTTGGTTATGCCAGAGTCCTCAGAGATGCCTCTGCCACATGAACGGGATGTCCCTCAATTTACGTCGGATGAATCATGGGAAGACGTTGTCATTTCTTACGAGCTATCCGAACCTCAAAAAATTCAGGTGAAGAAATTGCTACAGGAGTACGCTGATGTGTTCTCTGGAAAACCAAATGTAACGAACGCAGCAATCCATCAAATTGATACAGATGACTCCCCCCCAATCCGTTGTTCACCATACAAGGTCCCGCAAAGACTCGAAAGTGAGGTGAACAAAGAAATCGATAAGATGCTGGAGTTAGGCATAATTCGTCCTTCAAATAGTCCCTGGGCGTCCCCAGTTGTCATTGTTCCGAAACCAGACGGAACCATCCGATTTTGTGTCGATTACAGGAAGCTGAACAGCGTAACAAAAATGGATGCATATCCGATTCCGTTAATGGAAAGGATGATAGAGAAGGTTGCTTCTGCCAAGTTTATAACTACATTAGACTTGACGAAAGGGTATTGGCAAGTTCCCCTTGAGACGACTACAATTGAGAAATCGGCGTTCATTACTGCAAAGGGCTTATATGAGTTTCTTGTGATGCCATTTGGAATGAAGACAGCACCAGCCACGTTTCAACGAATGATGTCAGACGTGGTACTAAAAGGTTTTCATTTTGCTGATGCTTACATAGATGACGTTGAGGTCGACACACCTTCTACCTTTGAACAACACCTGTTGGAACTTCGCCAAGTTCTAGATCGACTCCGAGAATGCAATCTTAATGCACGACCCTCTAAATGCAAAATTGCTATGAAAACTGTAGATTTTGTAGGGCATCGTGTTGGCGGAGATAAGATCGAACCTCGTAAAGCTCTTATCCAGTCCATTATTGAGTACCCCAGGCCAGCAACCAAGAAGGAAGTAAGATCCTTTCTAGGCTTGGTTGGTTACTATCGTAAGTTTATTCCAAATTTTTCTGAAAGAGCAGCTACCCTAACGGATTTGACAAGTGGAAAAAATCCCACAAAGGTGAAATGGCTTGACGTTCACGAGCGAGCATTCCTTGATTTAAAAGAAGCTATTCAAAAACCTCCAGTCCTACGACCACCCCACTGGGATGAAGAATTTATTTTGCAAGTTGACGCTTCAAACAGAGGTCTAGGAGCTATTTTGTGCCAGAAAGGTAAGGACGGAGAAGAGCACCCAGTAGCTTATGCTAGTAGGAAGTTGCAACCCAGGGAACAAAAACTTAGTACGACAGAGAAGGAATGTTTAGGCATTGTGTGGGCTGTGGAGTTATTTAGGTATTATCTATTTGGCAGAACCTTTAAATTGCAGACTGACCACAACCCTTTGGTCTGGCTAAACCAAGTCCGCGATAAAAGCCGAAAGTTGTTGCGGTGGAGCGTTACTCTCCAAGAGTACGACATGCTTATAGAACACAAGAGTGGCAGAAATCACTGTAATGTGGATGCTCTAAGCAGAGTTTGAGCTTGTTGTACGTCCAACTTTACCATCAGTTCTCTCCTTTTCCTTTCTATTTTTGCGTCGTCCCACCCCAAAAATAGACTTGTTAAGGGGGGAGGTGTCACGAAATTATTTAGTAGTTGTTTGCGTTTAGTTTAAGTTTTTGTTTTAGTGTGTTGTTTGGATTTTTGTCGTTCATTGTTACGTAACTTTGTTACGTAACTCATGTAACATTTAACTATTTAATATTTAAACATTCTTAGTGTATTGTGTAGTTTAGATGTATGTTTCAGGAATTATGTAAATTTGTACAATTCAGCGTGTAACAGGTGTTCTTTCCAGTCACTTTCTTTATAGCGTTTGTTTTAAGTGTTAATTGTAGAAAAAAATTTCCATAAATATATAAATGTAAGTTGTACAGTTGCAGTGGGTTGTTGTGTGTAGCAGTTTTGTCGGTAGAGGGAGTAAAGCAAGAAAAAGAGAGACAAGGTGAAGGGCCTGTGGCCAGAAAGAGAAAAGTTTTATTCACTATCAAGAGCCATTGGTAGGCGCCAGCCAAGAAATAACTTGCAATTGACGAAACACATTTGTCAGTGGTGGCGTAAGGATTGAGAAGAGTAACGTGCTGTGTGGCAATTGGGATCGTCCAAAGACCTTGTGCTAAGAAGAAAACGTCAGCTGTAAAGAAAAAGAAAAGGACGTAAAAGACGCGGGACAAGGTTGGAATCAAAGAGGAAGAAGAGGTTTGTGGTATTGGTTGGTGTGGTGTGGTGTGGTGTTGGTTAGGAGGAGACGCGGATAGTGAAACTGAACTGTGAACTGTTGTATATAATTTGTTATTATTGTATAGGTTTAAAATTACTTAAAGTTTAGGTTAGGAATCGCAATAGTTTAGTAATTAATTGTATTAATTGTTATAGAATATTTAGAATTAGTTTACTTAAGTGTTAATGCTGTTAATATCGAGTGTTTTTTTTTTTTTATATATACTTTAATAAACATTAGTTATTGTAATTCATGGTGGAGTGTTGCGGGATTGTGGGAAGGGGTGCGTGTATTCAGTCATTGTTAGTTTCGGTGTTATTAGTCTTTGTTTTGCCATTTCTATCGTCAAGGGAATTTTCGGGGCTTACGCCACAGTAACAACAGTGAAATTCTTAAGCTTCAAGATATATTTGGCTACAAGAGGCCATATAACCAAATTCAGTCCATGGAACTCACTATGCAACAAGAAGCAGGGAATGGCGAGTTGGTAAAATTGCAAGGTTACGAAAATTTGCCATGGCAGCAGTTTATGTGTGCCTCATAGTGTTTTTGGTTTGTTATTTGCCAAACATTTGCATTTTGTGGACTACAGTACTAACCTCTAAACCAACACATCGGGTCTTAATCCACTACACTGTGACGCTAGAGTTCTTCTAGTCAATTCGTCTCCCACCCCTTTGATTTACTGCTGCAAGATGAAACACATTCGACAAGTTGCCATCAACATCCATCGAAGCGCATGGTGTCACCACCATTGAAAAGAGTTTGTGCTAACTGAAACGTGCATATTGTTCAGTTAGCCTTTACGTTTTCGCATCTTTAGCAAGGATTAAGATGGGTTTTGTAATCGCTAGAAACACGTGATATGAGTAAACGGGCTAAAGGAATGGGACCTGAACGGTTTCATTCTGAACAATCCTCGAGTATAGATTGGCCACCAAGAACTTCTACAGTGTCAACACACAAGTTTAGCACATCATTTTTCAAGGAATGACTGCGGCACTCAAAACATGAGATAGAAAGCAAGCACTCACAGTATCTATACGTCAAAATAAATTTTTGTTCGTTCCAAAAAGTCTCAATTGAAAATTCAGCGTAAACTATATGAGAACAATATAGGTGATTCCAAAAGAACAAAAACAACAAAGAGCTTTCCTCCCTGCTTATATAATAATTGGTATTTTCATGTTTGCTTTTGAGTATGTTTCATTTCTTGTTATTGTTTAACACTATTCTAGTGTTTTGTATTGTGCAGTAAACTTCTACCTTGTATATATGTGTTGAATTGACTCAGTTTTATTCAGACTTTAAATACTGTTTAAAGAGCCGTGACTGAGTTAGATAACTTCTTGGGTTATTACGACACCCTCTCTAAATAAACTGAGTTCATTGTATTGTATTGCAGATAATCTTGTCATAACAAAAGGTTATCTTTTATAAGCTAGAGCAAAGAAGCTGAGGAGGTGACGGCTGCACTGAAATTTGCACAAAATGAAAATAGTTTCTCAAAAAAAAAAATCGCATTTCTCATGAGAATCGATATTCTTTAAGAGTATCGGTAGTATCCACGATATCGCATAGTTGCTAATTGGAGTCCATGTACGCGTAACGAAAAATGTCTTGCAGAAAAATGAAAAAAGGATGTATAACTATGGAAGCTTTCAAGGCGTGATCAGCAGGTATATCCGTTACAAATGCGCAATTACCTTTTAATAGAATTCACAAGCCAGCTGTATTTAGGCTTAAAAATGCTCTGTCGACATTTTCAGGACCAACCCGGTCCTCGCTGAAATCTTCTCAAACACAAATCCATTGAAAGGTGATGAAAGTTGAATCGCTAAATGTACATTTTAACGTATTTTTGTTTTCTTAACGTTTTCTAGCACTATTTTAGCTGTAGATCTTTAACGGATCATTACGAATAATCTTTATCAGTTGTTACCTATATAGTGGTAAAAAAGAAATGCAGATTTACTCGGCGTCAATAACTTATAAAAATGTGGTCACTTTGACCACAGCAATGCCATAATCTATTAGAAACACCCCTAATTTTAGCTTTAAGCGAAAGTGAATCAAAACGAGGTCGGCAATCCCCTCATTTTTATTGTTGAAAAGTGAGACGCGTGTCAAGATCCAACACTGAATTCGCAAAGTTAAAAAAAAATTGTGACAGTAGATTCAGAGCCACCTTAAATTTTCGAAAAGATATAGTGGCAGGTAGCTCTGAATCCGCTCCTAAAATGTTTTTAACTTTGCAAAAACATTTATTTTACCGTGATTATTTTTTCTGTCGTTTAGCTCCAAAGCACTAATTACTAGGATTAAGTGAATTGCACGCTCACCACCAACCTCCCTCCACAGGGGATCTGGCACCCTGTCTACTCCGGAGGATTTTAATGAGAGAGTTTCTCAGTTTTAAATAAAAACGCGACTCCGAAAAATATCGATTATTTTACATTTCATGTTTTAAAGGAGTGAAAAAAAAAAATGACACTTCGTCTTTTTGGTGTTAAAGATTGAAATAAACTTTGAAGCTTTTCTAAATGGAAAGGTCAAAATCACCTGCTCTAGGAAAAACGCACCACCTCCAACTCCGTCGAAGATAAGAAGGCAATTCCAATAGACCTTTTTACCGATACGGCGGCCATGTTGAATTCCGAGGAAATTATGGGATACCCAGGGGGCAGATGAGAAATGATTATAAAGAATACCGTGGCGTGATAACTTTTAACAATAATTTTTCGCTAACCATAGAAACCACTGCCAAATACCGTGACAGAAAGATGTAACGCTTGTAATATTTGTTTTGGAATATGAGAGACAAGCAGTAAATATTTATCCTGAAAGCTGTGTATACGATAAATTTTCCAGCGATTACCCCCTCGGCAGCCCATAATTTCTCAGTCAAAACAATAGAATTCAAGATGGCCGCCGTATCGATAAAAAGGTCTATTCTTTGTTGTATAGTATTTAACAGTGTATGACATTCATTTGCAGCTGTGGATATCGCAAAACACGCGGGGAAGACATAGCCAGTTACCAGAACATGAAAAACTTTCAATTGAAGCTGTTCTTGAACAGTACTTTTAATAAGAATGGAAATATCATAGTGGTCACTCGTTAGGATAGGTCTTCATTTGAATGCACCCACACAGAAAATTAAGCTTTAATTAGGTTGGTGTTCTTTCATAACAAAACACTGTCTTGCACCTTAAAAGAAAAACATATTGACCATTCGCTCAGTTTGCAAGATACGACAGCTTCCTCGTTGTCGAAGCCTTAAAATGTAACATGTTGTTTTGTAAAGAACTGTAATACGTACTGTCTGTAAGTAAGGTATATGTTTATATGCAATAAAAAAATGTTTATTAAAAAAAAATATATATATATATAATATAGCTGTTCAGGCCGAGTTTCCGAATGTTGCAAGGTTCGTGGTGCACCTAATACAAAACGTTGGCAATAATCGTTCTCAACACAACATTCACAGTCTAGCCTTTACCGACTAATTTCCTTCACTCTCATTAACGTTTAATTTCACTCCAGATCGATTCTTCAGAGCTATGAATTTATTCAGGTACTGAAGGTGAGCAGTCCCAACAGGTCAACGCTCCCTGGTGAACAGAAAGCATCTGATCACAGATCGTCCAAAACCGACTCCTGCTTCAGATGGCAGAGGAGACGTTAGTCAAACTTTCCCTTTGAGAACAGATCCTGCAGATTGCCCTCTAGAATTTCCTGAAACTAGCTGATCAGTTGAACAACCAGAGATAATAAAACCAGTTGAAAAATCGTATTCATCGTACCTAGCAAATTGCGTCATAAATGCTTTCTTTTCCTATACAGTCTTATTGGATATTTGCATTTACTAAAAGTAGATGAAAAAAGAAAATACCTTATTTGAGGTGAAGTCAAAATTTTACATAAGCCACCCATTATTAAATCGCCCGGCTGTAGGATCATACGAGACGAACTACGAGGCCGGGAGTTCAGTTTCATTTGTTTTGGGGCTTGTTGTTGTCAGTTTACATTAAAATAGTGCTCATTTACGGTTTTTAGAGTAGAAGCTTGAAGTGGAATGACGAATGGTCTTCATTTTAGGCGACTGTGAAACATAAGCCTTGGCGTTACCTAGAAATTCACCCGTTGGCCATCAACCCGGCTTTAAACCCTAGGAGTGATCAGCATCGAATTCCTCCTTGTAATATTTATGAAACACAGTGGTCACGAGAATTAAGGACAGGATCAGACAAGATTAATTTGCTTGATATTTTAACAACTTCTCCCCATACATCTATGGCAATTGTGTAGGGAACAACCGTGAAAATTAATATTTGATTTAGAAATTCAAAGGGTTAGGCCCAGTTCAAACGTCGAACTTTTCATGCGCCGAATCAAATACCTATTTGGGTCGACCCAAATAAATTAAAATTCGACGTTGGTTCAGACGTCGAATTAAATGCGTCGAATTATATGTGACTCTTGATGTTTTTCCGAAAATACATTGAAATAATTGATGCATTAGATTCGGCACATGAGAAGTTCGACGTTTGAATCAATTAAATTCGACGAATTTGATTTGGGTCGACCCAACTATTGAATTCGACTGAGCCGGTCGAATTTAATAGTTGGGTCGACCCAAATCAAATTCGTCGAATTTAATTGATTCAAACGTCGAACTTCTCATGTGCCGAATCAAATGATTTGATTCGGCGCATGAAAAGTTCGACGTTTGAACCGGGCCTTAATTCACTACATATATACATCAGCAAGGGTTCATTTGAACCCTTGCCTATAAGACTCTACTGCAATGGCTGCCAGCTCGCCAAGAACCCATATACTGTAATGATGCGGCACCGTTACTGCTTGAAGAATTTCAGTGAAAGTTGAAATGAACCGCGCTGTTACTGTCAAATTGCAAATGCTTAGCGTGTTGTTCGACCTTAACTTTAGCACCCAATCAATTCAGCAGAGCTCTCGATTTTCACAACTGAAAATGACCGTTTGTTCAGCTACCAAACGAAAAGTATTTGCTTTGATCACGCGCCCTCGGACAACACCAAAACTGAGGGCCAGTTTTGTCTTGGCGTTCCATTGCACAATAGTCTCCTAGAGCCTGTGGTCTGTATTTCCAGCACAGCTCGGTTCAAGGTCTTTGTTTCTCTTCCCCATTTAGCTATTCACTCTTTCGGCAGACCGAACATAAGCTATTTTACGGCAGGTTGAGTTCAGTCTGGGTAACTCCTTGGTAAAGTCGGCATGCAAATCGGCCAATTCTTATTTCATCTATATTTTGCATAAGCGTCGAGTCATTCAGTCCTACTGGCAAAATATTGTACCCACCGCATTACTTTCAAAGCAAAACACGCCAAAATTGCCTATTAACTATGCATGAGCATGCATCAGCTTCTCTATTTCGTTTAGAATAGTTAACATGGCAATACGCATGCGCAAGTAGAAAATACGCACCACATGGATGACAAACTGTCTAAATCACATGACATTTAAATAGAATTTTTTCATCCATAGTTTGATAGGTAGGACCGGTACTTTGTTGCGCGTTTGGAGTGGGATTGTCACGAATGGTTTAGGGGCCGACACATCTCTCCCTCACTGGCTGTCATGGGATGACAGAATATTCACTCGGGTGTGCGAGGTGCTGGGCCCAGCTGGTATAAGCGATCCCCGGGCCGAAATCTCGGGGTTAATCGTCAGGGTAAAGCGCTCCAAACACGAAGGTACCGTTACCGGCTGAGTTTTTTTTTTCCTCAAACGGCTTGTTTTTGTTTTCTCATAGAACCTGCGCGAGGCCATTGCAACTGAAATTCACCAAGAGTCTTCTCTTCTAAAAATGTTTGCTCTAAACCTTCTTGGTGGAGGGCTTTCTTTGTTTTTCAGTGTTTGCTCATGGAACCCGCGCGAGGTCTTTGCAACTGATCTTCAGTTAGCTAGAGTCTTCCCTTCATGGACATCGCAAGGGGCTAAAAGGTAACGTATCTATTAAGCTGCACTCGATGCACAAATCAGTTGTTAGATGGTATGAAGGAGGTAAGAAAACCTGTCGTTTGTCG
This sequence comes from Galaxea fascicularis, assembly GCA_948470475.1. Classification (NCBI taxonomy): domain Eukaryota; kingdom Metazoa; phylum Cnidaria; class Anthozoa; order Scleractinia; family Euphylliidae; genus Galaxea; species Galaxea fascicularis. The sequence goes on along the minus strand of OX419340.1, from coordinate 7,231,698 downwards.
GGACAGGATATTTATCGAAGAAAGATACCTGCTCAATTGGGAGTACAGAAGCAAAAAGAAAACGGAAAGCTTAAGCTGACCATGCACGGAAATCGCAGTGACTTGATGAAGGTGCTGTATAGTAACAATTATAACATAGCTACATTCTAACGCGCGCTCTTATTGGCTAATATTTTATGAAAAAGAAACGGATGGTTCATAGAGATGGTTAAGGCTGACGTCAGTGTCAATGAAATTTCTTGCCAGCAAAACTTTTTTCACAGCTTTTTTAACTTAACGTTAGGTATTATAATGGCTGGTCAACCCAGCATCTGAGGTAGGGTGTTTCTATGACTTTGAAGACCTAAAAAACGTGTCTGAAATGGTTGCAGAAGTATCGGAAGCGTCTAAAGATCAACAAAGCGAAAGTGCTACCAGTGAAAACAACTGCTTCGCAAATTTATCCGAGCGGGATTACGAAAAAATATTCGAAGATAAACAAGAACAAGAAAAACACTAACTGGTATGTTTCTACGATCAAGAGTGAGTTTCAAATTGTCGTGTAATTCGACTCCATTTTCAGCAACTGCACGATTCAAAATGTGCAAGTCGTGGTCTCTTCGGCGAGCCCTTCAAAATGACTCGTAAGACCAAAGACGTTTTAACGCATGCATCATTTTGAATGGTGATTTTAAAGAAACTTTTTCCTTGACATCTTAACTAAATATTTTAAGCTGGAAGGCCTATGTGTGGTATTTTGATACACTTATTTTGTCACTCTCAGATGTAAGCGTGTAAAAGTAAGTGTGTTTTTGAAAAACAAGTCATTCTATTTTTAGTATGCACCCGCGCGGTTAAGAGAATATGTAATTTGATCAGTACAGAAAAAGCGACTTTTCAGCGCGCAAAATGTCTCGCTATGTTATAAAAGCAATGGACAATGTCTAGCCGGTGCGTCCATCCAATTCGGGATGCACTTGGATAGTTGGGGGAGCACTTAGGTAGCTAGAGATGCTCTCGGCTGCGCCTCGAGCATCTCTTACGCTACCTTCGTGCTCTCCCAACTATCCGCGTGCATCCCGAATTGGATGGACGCACGCTAGACATTGTCCATTCCTTTAATAAACATTCATCATTCCAGATCTTAAACAACTCTCATTGGCTGCGACGAACCAGCTCAGGTGAAAACGGTGATCGCGACGGCGATTCCAGGCATGTTTGGCGCGCGTTCCAGGTGACCAGCGAGCACCCAGCACGCTAATTAAACTCAACACGCGGGCTACAAACTAATTTAGTTCTTTTTCTCCTTGCATCAACGGCAGTAGCACTTACAGCTTCCCCCAGTGAGCCAGTGAATTCAAAAATATTTGTTTGGGTCTACCCTCGGAAGAGGGCAACATGGATTTCCGTTTGTGCATTGACACAAACTGATGCCACATAAGCTATAACAAGGTTCCTTAACCCTATGAACCTCAAGTTCAAAATGTGTTGCCCCTATATATTTCTTATAGAAGTAGTAGGGTACAGACCCCGTAAATATAGCTGTCGCGTTGGGGGTCAAAATCATTGTTTATGGTGAGCGACCAATCGAGCAGACTCTACAGCAAGGTCTTTGCAAAGCAAATCAGTATACAAAAACTTTATTGAATCACAACCTGCGTTCTTTTCTAAATGGAAAGCTTTGTCTTCAGTTTCAAACAATTTTGAATTCTCCTCAGAGAAAATGAGTTTGACAAGAGAACACTTCGGTCGCCAAAAGTTGTCCCGGCTTTCGGCGATCGGTCGGTTCTGGCTTCACGTTCCACATACGGAACTTATCCCACAGATTGGGTTGATTGCGATCATTCATATTCAACATTTGTGCGATTTCGTATTCAGAAATGAAGGGTGCTTTTCTCTATTCGTCTTCCTGAATTCACTTCCCTCAGACGTTTAAGCTGAAGTTTCCAATGTGACCTTCAAGGATTTGGAGCAGAACTGGAGATCGATTAATAAAGATTCAATCCAATAAATCGGTAAATAAATCGCGACAATTTGTTGAAGAATCGCATCAGCATCCAAGCAAAAAATCGTTCGTGTAGCCGCGGCTATTTTTTTTCCAAATTACTGCTGGGTGAGTGTAGTCTCTATTCCACCCGGCATAGTAAATCGAACGTTCGAAAATCGAACTCAATCGAACTAAATCGAACTCAATTCGTGGATTGAGTTCGATTGAGTTCGGCAATCGAACGAAATCGAACACCACTCTTTCAGTGAGTTCGATTTCCGAACAAATCGAATTCAATCGAACAAATCGAACTCAATCGAACTCAATCCGTCTGATTGTGTTCGATTGAGTTCGGAAACCGAAAAACACTAGAATCATGGCACACAGCAAAAACTGTCGACGCGGAAAATAACTCTAAGCCGTTGCCTAGGCAATACTCCATTTTATTATAATTAGACTGATTTTTACACTATTTTTCACTCCTTTTTCACACCTCTTTTTTGTATTATACTTTCAAAAAAAAAAAAAAAAAAAATTTTTCGCACCCCCTTTTCGTATATATTCCACCCGCGCGCCTACTTTTTTGCATTCGTTAAAGGCTATAGACTGATAGCCGAAAGCTTATGACTGTTTTTAACTTTTTTAACCAGAGAACGTTTTTACATTTTAACATGTCTTATCCTGGTTACAGTTCTATTTTTACTCGTAAATGGATTTCGTTCGATTGGCTCTGGTGAACCTATACAAAGCAAGCCCAAAGCAAGTTTTTCTTGCGCTTTTTTTACTATTTACTCAACAACACAAACCCCATTTATAAACTGTCCTCGGCAGTTAAGAGAACAGAACAGAACAAAACAAAGCTAAAAAACGTCAAAGCGGCATTCCTGGTAGCCTTTGACTATACATTTGTAGCTTACGATCCACAATGCATTTGAAGCCATTTCTGCGGAATTTCTTCGTTTACGAAAAACACGTGCACTACACTCAGGGCTGAAGTAACTCGAGCTTCTAAGATCTGGTAATGGATTTTCAACGTCTGTTTTACATAAATCACGAGTTCGAAAATCGAACGTTCGATTGGGTTCGATTGATTTTTTTTCTTTTCGGTGAGTTCGATTTCGTTCGATTGCCGAACTCAATCGAACTCAATCCACCGATTGAGTTCGATTGAGTTCGATTTCGTTCGATTGAAATTTAGTTCGATTGGGTTCGATTTACTATGCCGGGATTCCATCATTGGGCCAAAACGAATCGTTTTTTTCTGTTAGCTCAAGTTTCGTGAGAGGAGGTAGCCGGTAGCCATTAATTCACTCAACTCACCAAGTTATCCATTCACCAAATACTTAACTCATCTAGTTTGAGGTTACATTTTGTCGTTGTAGTTGCATAGGCTTGATATAAGTTCTCTTTCGGATCAAGACAGCAACACCACCAGGAACAATGTAAAAGCAGAGAACCTCGGTTGCCTGCGTTGCCGTTCACATGTCGTCACGCGTCGCGTTTCTCTGTGCCATCTGCGCTGGAACAGCAAGTGAACACACGACAATAAATCCTCATCTTCGATCTGAATTTGATCGCGGTCTCTCGCGAATAGATTTGCGACCGGAGAGAAATTAACATTGTTTAGACAATCGCGAATTTACTTCAAAAACAGTCGCAATTCACGTTCCATCACCACGTCACCTGACGTGTTTTCGCTGCCGTACGAGTGATCTCGGAATGATTGACATCTAATAAATGCCTTCACCGGCGTTCTTGAACAACTGACATCACTTGAGGGATTCAATGAAGTTGTCTAAATTGTATTCCGTCTCATATTGTTCCTCGTCCCACAGATCGCCCATGTTTTCCATCATGGTTTTGAGCGAGGCCTTGCCGCTTTCACTCTGTTGCGCGATCGGCTTTTCTTTCTTCTTCTCTTTGTCCACAGTGAACAAGTCCAGAAGTTGCCCCGTGTCCATGGTTGTAAGGCTCGAATTGTCTTGTGAGATCACCGTGTTGGCGATGTTCAGTTTAAACTTTTGAAGCCTGTAGAGAACGAAAAGTGAAAAAATCTGTAACTCAAGGCTGGATTTCACAAACGACGGGGTCAGAGTCGGAGTCGGAGTCTTATTAGAAGAACAGAGCGGCATTATCTAATGAAATTCAAACCGACACACACGCAGACCTACCCCATGATCTTTTCTTCAAGGGTTCCACGAGTAATCAGCCTGTAAACGTTGACAACCTTCTTTTGGCCGATACGATGAGCACGGTCCATAGCCTGGAAACAAACAACAAAAACAAAATGTCCGCACTGTTTTCTATAGGTTCGATTACCAGCCGCTGTTCGGGAAATGAGCCCGCGCTCCTCCCCGGGGAGGAACGAAGTTCGGACTCGAGAAAACGGTGGAAATCGTGCCTATGTTTTCTATACAGTTCCTATCGCACTAGGTGGGAGAAAATGCAGAAACATCAGGCTAGGATATTCATCTTTGACGACTCGATTTACTTTATTCTCCTGAACTGTGTGCGTCTATTTTCAGTTGAAACTGCAAGGTGAAAGTATATGTTGGTCCCTGTTAAAGCTTAAAGCGCTGAGATCCGTCCACGCTAATCTGTATATAAGTTTGAAAACACCACCGTTGTCGCCTCGAAACCGATAAAATGAAACTATCCACAAACTGAGTATCGTTTTCACCGTCTACGCTGAAACGCTGCTCCCGTCCCTGAAATGTTTAGCAGCGTTTTCAAAACGTCTCGCCGTTTTCGTCGTCCACAGCAAAACAACCATTGGGCGTTTCCAAAATCCTCCACCATGGAGTTGCGCTTTAAAAAAGTACCGTTTCTGGTGACCGAAAACACCGTTTTGCAATAGTTTCATACTCACAAGGCAATGTTTTTTAACTTCCTCGAGGATTTACGTACCTGCAAGTCCTTCATTGGGTTCCAGTCGTGCTCCACGAAAATAACCGTGTCGGCACCAGTCAAGTTGAGCCCCAGTCCTCCAACGTGCGTTGTCAAGAGAAGAATGTCGATCGATGGGTCGTTGTTGAATCTTAACGTAAGAATGACAATAGTCAATATAATATTGACTATTAACATTATTTTACTAGATTGTAATTTATTGAACCTTGAAACCTGTGGACACAATGTTATGAATTTACTTCCCATCATTCCATTATTTTTCTCTTATTTGCTGTTGAATTCCAATTATCCGCGTGAAAATAGCAAAATAAGGAAAATGCAGCGAAAACTGCAGACTTATTCAAGGTTCGCCCCATAAATTTTACTGCAATTACCTTTGCACCAGCGAATGTCGTGAGCCCGCGGGCGTACTTCCATCAAGTCTGAGGTATGTCACTGTGGGCATGTGCTTTCTACAAGAGTCAACCAACTTAAGTATAAGAGCGCAAGTATTGATTATTACGTTTTCACAGAGCCATAACCCTTGATTCTGGATTTTAATACACTTTGCTAGCACATAAATGGTAAGGGCGTCCTTACTTGAGCAGGTCATTTTCAACGATATCCAGCATGCTCTTCAGCTGACAGAACAGCAGCACACGATGCTGAGACACAACCGGGTCTGATGACAAATCACTGGAACCTGGGGACGAAGAGCTCACTCCAATCCCACAATCCAACAGCAGTTGCCTTCGGGTCAACAACGAATACAAAAAGAAGTTAGCGTAACGAAAAAGTGAGCCTCCTACGGGAGAAGGGGGGGGGGGGGAGGGAATGCTAGAAAAGCGTGCGATGTGGTGAACACGTAACAGTAATAATGCATGAGGAACAAAATAAAAAAGAGAGCTCTTAAGCCAAGGCACACAAGGTTGGGTCCCTTTAACGTGCTATTACATTCCACGAGAATTTTACTAACAACCACTGTCAATTCACTGTTACTGAAGTCGCATTATGAATGTTCCAACGGCAGCTTACGAGGATAAAAGCAAGTAAAAGCTTACTTAAGAGCCACAAGTTTGGCAGCATGTTGTATGTCCCGAATGGAGATATTCTGCTGATGTAGCTGGTCCATAACTTTGTTGTACTCTGGATGACTGGCAGTCAGTACTAGTTGGGGGTGATTACAGACCTTACGAAGGTACTGAAGAGCCTGGAAACCACACATGAAAAAATAAAAGTAACTGTGAGTCAAGGACTCCACGTGGAACTAAACAGTCACCAGTCTATGAGTGTATAACCCACTTATTTCAAAGTTTCTTAAATCGACGCGCCAGACATACAGTAAGTTGACATTCACCTTTACAGTATGACGCTCATTTCACCCATTTTAGTTAGTTTTAACGCACGTCCACAGGTTGAATGTGTATGATACCAATATAAACACACAAACCTTAAGCCAAGATAAGCTTTTTTTGCAACGCTTTTCCATGCAATTTTGGTGATTCAATAATGCGCCATCCCACAAGAACCATACTTCAGTGCTGGAATAAAACATTCTCAGCCGTTTCCTTTACACGGTACATGTGGCTGAATGTAAGTTAAACTTAAACTCGAGCCAATGCTGTCAGCGGTCTTGTTCATTCGTGCTAGTAATATGCGGAGTGGGCACCCATAGAATTTGCAAGGACGGATTACACGTGCTTGGCTTCGAGCAAACAATGCGGATCATCGCTTGCCAATATTTGCCGATTCATTCAGCCGTTGCGAATCTTTGCGGATTAACTCAGCCTTTGCGTAGTTCTTTGAGCGAATTTTTTGCGGATTCTGGTCCCGTTCCTTCCCCCCCATTAGTGGTCAAGGTTGGTAAGTATGGTTAAATGGTAAGTATTCCACTGAATTTATTTCAGTGTGACGGTGCCGGTTGGTGGCTGGTTCCCGCTCACAGGGTTGCCATGGTTACCTCCCTGCATCGCCTGAATTCCTTAGGATCCCGCCAACCTCTATGGCACCAGCTTCCAATCTCATCAATTGGCGATGAGTTTAATACTATAATTAGCAAAACTAGAGAGATTTGTAGGGATCTCGTTCTCACTCGAGTTAGCCGAAATTCTCTCAGATTTATTACAGAACCAACCTGGAAAATGTGAGGTGTTTCCTTGCTCTGTTTTTTGTCACCATTATTGTCATCAAAGTGTGATACAGATTCATCCAAGCCTTTCTTTACTTGAGATTTGGCAAAGTCCTCGTACAACTGAACCTGTAACAGAAGAACCGCAGCTGTATTGTTGAATAATGAGAGCTTTTCGACTGAGGCATTTATAAGCGCTCGAATGTTGTTTCCAGTTTGTTAAGACTAACCTGAAGTGGACTTAGCTCACAGTAGTAATCTTGAATGATCTTAGGGGGGAGGTCTTGAAGCACATCTTCCTTTAAGCGTCTCAATAGGAACGGAAGAACTTGACGATGGAGGGACTCCATAGCTAGGGCCCCTGAGAAAGGAACACAAATATGCGTTTCAGGACAGCACCCTACTTACGCTCGCAAAGAGTTCGTCAAATACACAATATGCGTTCATAGGAGTCCTAAACAATCACCAGTTGTTCGAGAGGATAGGGGCCGTCAGTGGAGTATTATTCTACGACTGAAAAATAATCGCGAAACAAGCCAAGGCTGATTTGCCAGAGCTGACCATCCAGACTATACAGTTAGCATATGAGATGTGCCCTTCAAAATGACACATTCTGAAAATATAATGCACTAATTTCGAAGGAATCGACTACACCAGTCCTTCAACTTAACACAACCCTTCACCAAGGAAACTGAAGTTACCGAAAGGTCAGCGCTGATGCAGTAAATGGAAATCGCCGAAGAACGTACAGTTCCGTCAAAGAAATAAAGACCATCGCTTTGAATTTACGTTTGCGAACAAACTGACGTGAACGGTCAGGGTAATTGACTGATGTCTCCATTGATATACCACACCATGGGATATCCTACGAGTCAGTTGTATATTCTTCGTATACGCACGAGCTTTTAGGCGAGGGTGTACCATGCAAGGAAAATACAAGTGACAAGGGGGATATTCCATGGTATGTAAAAAGAAGGGTCTGCATAACTCTATATACTGTATACCACGACATAGAAAATAAGTGGTATTGCACAATCCATGCGCTGCGAGCATGATGGGAAGGTTCGGTGGAATATCGACGAATGTACAACGGTTTTTATGCCAATGATTCGAGTAATCCTGTAGCTATTCCAGTCCTGTATTTTCATTGGTCGCTATGACCTGTA
>OX419340.1:7186052-7218552 GCA_948470475.1 Galaxea fascicularis | reverse complement strand
TCCCCTGTTCATAGCATCGTTGCTAACCCGTGTACTTGATTTTTCCGCAATATCACCTCGCACTCTCTGGGTCGCTTTCAACATTGTGTCTACATTTTTTGGCAGCACATCCCTCCTCACGGCGACAGCAATTGGAATCGATCGCTTACTTGCTCTAGCACTGCATCTACGATACCAGGATGTTGTGACGCAGTGTCGTGTTCGTTGGATAGTAATTTTCATCTGGGCATTATGTGGTGCGTGTTCAACTATCTGTGTGAAGAGTTTAGTTCTGTATTACCAAGTTGCAGGCCTAGTACTTGTCATCCTTCTTCTTGGAAACTTTGCTGTTTATCTCAAAATATACTTGATCGTTCGCCGCCACAAGGCGCAGATCCAACAAGTTCTACAATTGGCGAACAGAGGCAATGCCTTCAGCTTGAAGCGATTCAAGAAATCTGCCATGAACACCATCGCCAGAAATTCGAGACATTTGAGCCTGCACAGTACTGCGGATATCTTTCGAAAACAAGATGGCGCAGTGACTCGTAAGAGAGCGAATTCTGAGATGAAATAAAGAAATTTACACATGTTATCCTCTGTAGTGTTGTACAACACAAATATATATATTTTCACCTACAAGAGATTAAAAAACCCCGCGGCTTTGGTATCAACCGCTGTCCGCTTTGCCTTGCTTCAGGCTCATGGCGGGCTCATATTCTACTTGCCGAAACAGCGAGGAAACAGCGGTAAATCGAGTCGGCTTGTGCCATAAAAAAACCACTGACCAAAATGATTTCTACACAGAAAGAAAGGAAAATAAACAAACTTTTCAAAGATGGCTCTGGAAGCGAATTTGGTGCATGCTTCGCCGAGATATGGCCTTTTGAAGTCGACATATTTTAAGGGATTTATCGAAGAATCAACATGGAAATTTCGCCGTTTCTTCTTTGTGGGATTTTCAAACGGAGAAAATATACATGAAAGTGAATCTACGAGGACTCTACGAACGAAGGCAAGTAAGTTGAAGATGTGTTTTCACAACATCCACTTGCACATTTTTACCAGCAAGCTTATTTCGCCAGTAATCGCGGTTTATAAACAAACTGTTTTCCCGATTTCGATAAATGTCATAGAATTCCTTACAAAAATTTTGGCGACTACCGTTGGCAGAAAATCGATCAAAATATACATGAAAGTCGTTTACTTTGTTGTAATCTTTACATATTTAGCACTATAATATAACAACCTATTATGGTTCAGTTGCACATTTTTACTTTGTTTGAGTCTTAAAGAGATATTCGCTATTTTTCTCGAATGCCCATACAAATCTCTATACACTTCGGCGTCCCGATCAGTCTTCAGGTTGCCGCGCGTAACCGCGCGTGGAGTCTCGTGTCCTAAATTTCTGGCGATGATTTCTTGTGTACATTCTCCTTTTATGCTGTTATATTCCCCAGTGTTTTGTCGCTATAGCGTTATTTAAGAGCGCATGGACGGTTTCGTTCAGCGTGGAAATTACCACAGGAATGATAGTCTTGCTAAATTCCTCTCTAAACCCTGTACTTTACTGTTGGAGAGTTGGTGAGATACGTTCAACCTTCAAACGAATTTTTTGCGGTTGATCAGCTGTGATGTTAGAGAAATGAAGTCCATCGTGTCAGTTAAGTCAAGCAGATATCTCTAAAGCAACTGGCACAAACAAATGAGAAAAATAATGCTAACAAAAAGCCTAAAACCGAATTACAAAGTTACTGTCCTTGCTCTACGGCTATTTGACGCCACGGTACTATTGTGCAAGTTTCTCAGGTAGGTACATCTATACTGGTTATTAACTTACATGTATTCTTTTGGGGATTGAACCAACTGATAGTGGTAAAGTTGTCACTACTCAACACATAAACACGACAACCACAAAGTCCGGAATATAAATACCACCATAACCTAGAATATTGGTCATTGGACTTAGCAAGTGCTATTCATTTGTTGCAAGAGCAAAACAACGGACTGCTTGACAAAACCCATAATTGCCCCTCTTCATAACCGCCAATGATTGTTATCACATATTTTTCTTTCTCGATGGAGTTACCAGGGTGTTTAAAGGGTGTTTCGATCTCGAAACTGAGGAAAAAGTCCATTTTTTTGTTCAAAGCTGCAGTGCAAGTGATATTCTTCGTGATCAGCTCTTCCGTATCGACAATTCTCCGCAGACTGTATTTTGACATTGAGAATAGCCTAAGAAATTCTAAAAGATCCAGGCTGCTTTCTGTTCAATTTGGGTCACTCATAGAAATTTCTAAACAAATAGGCCATTTCCGAGTTCATGTCTGCCTCCTCTTCAAAGCGAGTCTAAGTGCGAAGTTTTTGTTATGAAAATTAGTTTTCATTCATATGTAAAGTAGAACTAATTACCATCACAAAAACTTCGCACTTAGACTCGCTTTGAAGAGGAGGCAGACATGAACTCGGAAATGGCCTATTGAACAGCGCGCGCTTGTTGGCACTTACTGACAGCAATAACTAGTTAATTCTCTCAATAATTTTTCAACTCTCCTCGCTTTGTTATTCGCCTCATGATACCTTGTAACGAATACGACATACTGTGTTACAGCACTTATCTTCCATCCTGCATCTTCATTGTCTATCTCTTTACGCATCTATGATGCACTTTTTCAGATTAACTTTTCTCATGCTATTTTGTACAAGTTGAAACCTGGGCATGAGTATAGACTACCTGTGGCCTCTTGTTCTTGGTACATTCTTCTCATCTAAAGTACCTCTAAAGGTATTTCTAGCAAATTGAAACAACTGTTCATGCTCAAGGGGCGTGACACACTTGTCAGCTTCCTGTTCTTTGGAGCAGGATTTAGCGTCTCCGCTCTGCAGAAAGGGCTTACCAAGCCGAGTCTAGAGCTGCTTTTCGGTTTCCAGGAAACCAGGCATTAAGAAGTCAAATAACGACCACAACTCCAAGACGTTATTCCAAAGGTAAACACAAAACGTCTCCAGATCAATGTCAGTATCTGGGCAACTGTGCACCTACTCCTCCCCTAACCCATTAAGTTATAATAACTTGTAGCTAATGTATAATAATTAAGTGCTGAAGCTGTTTCCCCCCCTTCCCCTTGGCCTTAAGTATGTTTGTGACTAGTGTCACCTGAATTGTTGTTCTCTGAGAGGATTGGCTGATGGCTAGTCTTAAACTGTTTTATGAATTCAACAAGCTGAAAATTAAATCTCACTTTTGAGTCCTTGGATAAAGGTTATACTTTCCTGTGGTAATGGTACTATCACATGCGAAGTGTTTTTAAACTATGTTCAAAGAAACAATAAAAAAAATCGGAAAGTAAATAAAGTTAAAACTCTGAAATGGTATACATGTACACTACACTAGTATAAACCACACAAGTGAATAGTGCTTTTCGAGCGTTCTGATTGGTTAACTCGGAGGTGATTAGCAAAGTAGTATTCACCTCCACTTGGGTGAATAATTCTTAATTATTTTCCGATTTTTACTTACCCCATTTGTAAGTCAGCGTAATAATCAAATATATACAAAAGAATACAACGGAAATAGTGTGTATTAGTTGCTGGTAGCTACTATAATTACGCTAATTTCTATGTCATGCGTTAAGTAAAATCACCCTGAAACAACGCACCTTTTAATTCTCGATAATATGTCCTTCGCCAAGCACACAGTAATTACAGTGGAGTAACCTAAAAATATAAATACACACGGAAATAGAAGAAACAGTTTTGAAAGCAACAGAATGTCGTTGCATCAGTCGGTGCAACTGAACACTTTCAAGACGACAACTACGACAACAACTCTTTTGTGTTCATTTACATTAAATCTCATGACCTGTATGTTTCGTCACGTAGAGAAACTGTAATGAAAAACTTCATTCTAGTTAGCCTGAGTATCAGGCCCTATTGGGGAAGCGGGGACGAGGGGAAGGAAGAGGAGAAGGGCCTGACACAATGCCATTGATTCGCTTGTGTCCAACATCCAGATTCTGGATGTTACGCTAATTGGTCAAAAGACAATAAGAAACGTCACGTGAGTCAACTGGAAGTCAAGCTTCCAGCGTAGAGGTTACAGACGCCATATTGAAGTTTACTCTCATGACACATGACAGTTACCGGAAGTGATTTTGGTTGGCTAATTATAACACGCACTGTCTGGGGGTGGAAGGTTTCTGAGAAGCTGTTTGTGCCAGGCGTTTCTTCCTTCGCTTTCTCGCTCTTTTTGCCTTCCCCACCCTAGAAACGCCTGATACTCAGGCTACATTCTAGTCAGTAATTCTTTCAGTTGATCGCCCAACCTTGTTGTATTGCGAATTGTGACTATTTTTTGACGGTAATTTTCACGATAAAATTTAATGTTTCATCCCAAAACCTCTTGAAAATCACACTCTAACCTTTGGCTCTCGGTGGGACGGCCGGTGTAGTGTAGTGGTTTAAGGAAATCTTTACTGACAAACGTCTCCACTTCATACACCCAGTGTCCTGTCAGCGTTTGTCGGCAGTTCACTAGAGGAGGGAGTGGCTTGCAATGACTGTTGCCGGTTTCCTAACACATAGAACAAAAATACAAGGGAACGTTAGATATAATCTGTTGTATTATCATATGACCCGTACGGCCCCGCGAGCGCTTTCATTCTAAAACTATTGAGAAAATCCCCGCATGAGGGCCGTACGCATTAGCGCGAGCAGGTGGGAAAAGTCATACGGCCCTGTTAGGAACACGTACAGCCCCGCGCGATACAATTTTAGACGATTTCGTCGCTTCTATCCATGTAACTTTATTTTACAACCAGAAAGCAAATACAAAGAACATATTAGATCAATTTTTTCTGAAAAATAAAAACTTAATCTTTTACGTACTCATGAAGAAACTAAGCAGTCCATATGATAAAATGCTAATAATACACTTGAAAGTACAGAAAGTGTAACACCAGTACAAAAAAGTGTAACACGAGTGCAAATTACAACAAAGATACTCGAAGACTTCCGAAGACCAACCGATGTATTTCGAAGACCGCCGAATATCGTGCGAAACCTTCCGAAGATTTCCGAAGACCACACGAAGATTTCCGAAGATCGCTGAATACTTCCGAAGATCACCCGAATGCTTCCGCCGAGTCCCGACGATCACCCGAAAATCAACAGAACACTTCCGGTGATCTCCGGATCTTTTCGAAGCTTCTCCAAGTTTCGGAAGATCGAGGGCAATGCCTTCTGCATACCTCAGTAGTCAATGTAAGGGCTGAAGCTTTATAAGTAGTCTATTTTTTCAAGTGTATTATTAATAAGTAATCACGTGATTTTTCCCATGCAATTTGTAATAAATAAGCACTTGCAAATTTTTTCAAAGACCACAAATTGCACTCGCCCTACGGGCTCTTCCATTTTAGTTGGTCTTTAAAAAAATTTACTCGTGCTTATTTATTCCAAATTGCACTCGGAATCATGTGATTACCTATTATTTTCCCATCCGGCCCTCCCACTCAGTGAATAAGTACATAATAAGCAAACAATCGAGTTTCGTAAAACCAACGTAGTTACTCTGACCAATCACAACAGACGCAAACAGCACAATGAGCCAATCAGAATATGAAGCAATTACCTGTAACCGGCGAAAAGCGCGGGAAAATACGCGCATGCGATTGGTTTTGCTTCTCATTGGTTGAAAAAGTGGCGCGAGTTTTGGAAACGCAATTTACTTTGTTGGTTGATTGAAGATCACTGTAATGGCTCAGTAGTGATCCAACAATGTTTGAACAATTAAAGCAAAGCGCTGCGCAAAAAAAACGTCTGCCGAAGTCTATCAAATGGAAACAGACAGAGGTGTGCCAGTCACCTGACTGACGGCTGCAAAGCGAACCAATTGTGAAACTCCGATTAAACAAAACTGCAAATTAAAATACAATTTCTTCTATGCCTTTAATAACATGACCAACAGAGTAAATCGTGATTTTCAAGAAGATTACGACATGTTTCGATGTTGCCAACATCATCGTCAGTTACACAATATTTGAAAAACCGTTGGACTTTACAACAACTAGGCAAAACATACATAATTAATTAAGATTAAGTGACAAAAAATATTTGAGTGAGTTACAAAGTGTGAAAGAACATAAAGCCTAAAGCGTAAGTGTCAGGTTGACGTGATGAACTTGTTGGTTTAAATTAGGCTTTTCCCAATTTATATGCATAGCCTCCGTAGGTTTGAGTTGAAATCTAGTAGGGGCGGAATCAAGAATTTCGAAACAATCTGTAGAGCAAGATTGACGGCAACGTTCTGAACTTAGTAAGTGTTTGAAAATGTGTGAGGACTTGTCTGAAGAGAGATGTTCACGGACACGTGTGGAAAAATGAAGACCAGTTTCGCCGATATAGCAAGCATTACAGCAAGCACAAGTAAATTTGTAAATCACACGTGAACGGAGTTCTCTAGGGACAGAATCCTTCACTGAGAAGAGATTTCTTAATTTAAACGTGGTAAACACCAGTTTGATGTCAAGATCATTACAATAACGATTAACAAGGCGACGTATTTTGCTTTGAGCTACTGTAGAAAAACGGCATAAATAAGGTAACTTATAAAAGTATTGTTTACCCTGTGAACTGATATTGGAGGAAGGAGGTGTTAGACTAGTGACTACGGAACTACGGTTCCACAGCCATTGACCGATACGGCTCCACATCAAACTCCCTCAAAGCAATTCCAGTTTTTTGTTGCATAGTATTTAACAATGTATGGCATTCATTTGCAGCTACGGATTCATGCAGAACATGACGAGGAGACAAAGCCAGTTGCCACAAAACTTTGAATTGAAGCTGTTGCTCAGTACTACTCATACGAATGGAAATATCATGGTGGTCACTCAATTCAATGCACAGAGACCTCTAGCTAATTAAGTCGTTGTTCTTAGACAACAAAACACTGCCTCTGAGACACGTTTTTTGAGTACCCTCTTCCAGTTCATCAGATAGATCGCACCGTTACTGTTTTAGTCGGAAATTATATTGTATTCATAACACGTTAAGATTTTAAGATAAGTCAGGAAGAATAGTGTAGAAAAGTCAGAGAAACACAGTAAAAAACTTAAACCATCTGCCTTCCCAAGAAAGACTTCTAATTTAACAGACGTTATATAAATGGATACAGATGACGTTTTTTATATGTTACATGCGTAATTGCTTGGCAACTGTCGCATGATAACTGCACAAAATATTGGTGGTCACTCACAAGGATAGGTCTTCAATTCAATGCACAGAGACCACTAGCTAATTAAGTCGTTGTTCTTTGATAAAAAAGCACCGCCTCTGAGACAAGTTTTTCAGAATCCTCTTACAGTTAATCAGATAGATCGCATCGTTATTACACTAAGTGGGAAATTATGGTGCATTTATAATACAGCTAAAGATCTGTGAGAGAGGGAGTCAGAACAGCGCAGAAAAGTCAGCGAAAGTCATGCAGAAAAATAATTAAACCATCTGCTCTCCCAAAGAAAGACTTTTAGTCTAATTTAACAGGCGTCGTATAAATGCATACAAATGACGTATTCTACCTGTCGTATTCCGTAATTGCTCAGAAACTGGAACAAGATATTGACCATTCCTTCAATTTGCAATACTGGTCTAGCCTACTCCAACAGATTTCCTTCCTTCAACTTAACGTTTCCTCATCCAAGTATAATTTAACTCCAGATCGATTCTTCGTCATTCAAAGCAAAAGGTACTCGGGTCAGGATTTCTTGAGGTTCTAAAGGCGAGATTTCCCAACAGGTCAACGCTCCCTGATGAATAAGAAACATGGTTCGTCCATCCTCTTCACTTAGAAACTGACTCCTACTTTAGCCAACAGAGCAGATGTAACTCAAACTTCCCTTTCAGAACAGATCCTGCTACACTTGCTGATCAGTTCGAACACCAGAGATAATGAAACTCGTTGAAAAATTTTATTCATGGTACCTCGCAAATTGCGTCTTGAATGCTTTCTTTTCCTACACAGCCGTCATGTTGAACATTGTGACAATTCACGCCATCAGGAAAACCCCGTCGCTATCAAAGCCTCTAAAACTATTGCTTCTTAACTTGGCTGTTTCTGATCTTGGTGTTGGTTTAACAGCTGCACCGTTGTACGCTGCACTTCTTGCCATGCGGGTAACACAAAATACCGAAAAGAATGCAACTTTTGACAGAATAAAGATCGCTTATCTAATCACGACGAATTTATTTCTTCCTGCTTCGTTGTTCCTAGTCACAGCCTTAATAGCAGACCGATTCCTGAGTATTCATGTTTATCTCAGATACCAGCACATTGTGACTCGTAAGAGTGTAGCTGCCGTGGTGGTCTCGATATGGGCATTCAGTGCCACTATACCGGTACTAAGGATGTGCATCTCAGCGAGTGCTTTTTACGTGAATGCAGTCGTTATTTCTGTCGTCTTTGCAACGATTGTATTGTTTCTAAGCTGTAAGACCTACTTAGCAGTAAGGGGACAAATAAATCAAATTCTCGCTCTGGACCTCACTGGACAACAAGCTTCACACACTTCACAGAATGGTGAATTGGTGAATGTGGCGAGGTTAAGAAAATTCGCAGCCTTAGCAGTTTACGTGTGTGTCGCGTCTTTGGTTTGTTATTTGCCAAATCTGTTTACTTTATGGGCTTTAGTAATAACCTCTAAACCACTACATATGGTCATTAACAACTACGCGCTAACGCTTGTGTGTGTTAATTCATCTTTAAACCCTTTGATTTACTGCTGGAAGATGAGACACATTCGACAAGCTGTGGTAAACATCCTACGAAGCGCGTGGTCTCGCCACCACTGAAAACAGCTGCTAACTGAACAATGCATCGACAGTATATTTTGTAACGTTTCGCTAATGACACCGGAGTATGTTCATTGTGTATGATTGGTGTTAACTGTAGATGCACTTTAAGCGTGCTTGTAGGTATGATGAACCCTACGGGCTACAAGGCTATTTGAGATTTCACGGTATGTCATGCAAGAGCCACTCGAAGGCATCTCTTTCAACTTTGCTGTATTTTCTTTATGATGATTGATATAAATGCTCGCTGTATCCTGCATCATTAAACGAGATGCTCGCCCCTGATGCTGTGTTTGTGTTTATTGAGATTAGTTACAAAATATTTTATAGTCGTTTCAGGGTGATTAGAGTATAAACTCGTTTCAACAACTGTTACGTTAGAGTTTTCCTATAGACTTTTACCATGATTATGATGAGTGATTGAAGCCTAGCTGGAGAAACGTAAGCTAACATAACTCGCTGAGCAAACGAAGTTGGAAGGATCTGATTGCTAACAGCTTTAAATAATCTTCGGAAAATTTCTCATCATATATCTCAGAAGTAGCTGGATGCCAAAACGTTGATTTTATGCAGATAGCGGTAAAAATATTTAGACAAGGTACTTCGAGTGGTATGGAAGCAAATGATTCGTCTCACGAGAATCGATATTTTTTCAGGGAAATAGCAACACCCATTATATCACGGATATTTCGCAACAAAATAATAATGATGAGGGCTATGACTGGCGTCAATATAAGGTGTGCCACTGCATTTTGATAGGAACATTCGGAATTAGCTATAAATTATAACAAATTAATTTCGCTCATGCATTCAAAAGAAAAGAAATGAAGTGGACATGCGCGAGTTTCTGTAAAGGCCAATACGAGATCACTCTGTTATTCTATACACACAAAAGAGCTCAGAAGAAAAAAACTTTTCCAAGTGCATTTGCCTCAGTTTTCCTTTCGTTTCATTTAGATTTTACTAAAATATGACATGACTTCGTGTAGGCTTGTCCCGATTGCGCTGGAAAAATCGCCAAAAAAGCTCAAAAAATTGCAAAAAATTCTCAAAGAGTGCCCGAATTTTTGCAAAAAGGGCTCGAAATTTAGAAATAGTGCTCCAAAGTTGCTCATCATTTTTAATTATATCGTAGCAGATGTTCATAAATTTTCTTAGTTTCATCAAAGCATTTGCCCTCAATTACTGATCTAAAAGGTGATCATAGAAGTAAAACACTAGGGGCGGATCCAGGGGGGGATAGATTGGGTGGCTAGCCACCCCCCTTTGGAGAAGCCCACCATAAAAATCTAATACGTGAAAAAAAGGGAATACATGCATGGGTCCCAAAAATATAGTATAGTTTGGTGGCCGACTGTATCAGTCACCCCCCATTAAAAAATCCTGGAACAAAAAATTCTTTATTAAGATATAAACCCGAGATCGACTCAATCTAGCTCTTCAACCGTCAAGTTACAGAACTGTATGGGGTTCCTTTATACAAGTGGGACCTTAAGCAACGACGACGATGACGGCAACGAGAACATTTTAAAATATAACTTCTCGTTTTGTAACTCTTTCGCGATTATTCCAATTTGTTTAACGTGAAAAATGCTGGCGAGCTGTCCAGGGACTAAATTACCTTGAACGGTGTTAAAACAAAGAAAACGAAAGAAAAACTTACCGTCCTGCGCTCACGTTCTCACGTTTTCAGGAAATCTGCAAGTTTTTTTTTGTCTTGCAGTACTCTAAGAGACATTAGCACCTTAGAACATTCACATAACTGAGGCTAAATAAATACGTTTTAAATTTTAATTTTGAAACTGATCATATTTCATATATTTTTTTACTTTTTAAAACGTTTTTGATTAAAAAATAGTGAGCAACACACAGCAGCAGATCTTGTCACAGAGCTCTCTAGTTGATTTGTTGCGAAAGAGTGAAATTTTTGACGGCATAGCCTTGTGTTTTGACACGAGAGGATGATGTAGCCTATTCCACATTCATGGGCCTCTGTCTAAAACGATAACAGAAGTAGTTCGAACTATTGGTGTAAAACTACTTCTTTTATCAGTTTTGTTAAATCCCTGGTGACGTCTGTTTTATCAGACAAAACCAGCTCTGTTGCTGTGTGCTACTTACTACTTTATACGTAAGAACTAAAAAAATGTCTAATCCACGATCCGTACTTCAAAACAAGCAAAATCGATAATCCATACTGAAATATTAAAGAAATCCTTGATCCACTGGGCTTTTAAAATCTGCCAATCCGTAAAATATATTCTCAAAATCCGAAAACCGAGCAACGTTTTTTAGCCAAATCCGTCGATCCGCGAACCTATTCACCCCCCTCATAAAAGCACTCGGCCGAAGCGGCCTCATGCTTTTATCTGTTTCTCGGTGTTTGAAACCCCTGATGAAACCCTTCAAGTCTGTCAAATGGGAACAGTCAGAAATGCGCCACAGCCATTTCATGGCTGCAAAACGAGCCAAATGTGAAGCTAATATCACACGATGCTGAAAAGTAAAACCTCTTCCACGCCTTCGATAATAAAACCGATGAAGTTTTTATTTTGCAGCTAAGTTAACTCTACTGATCTCCACAGAGAGTCCATTGGGAAAAAAATATTGAGTAAGTGCTTCTGTTTCCATAGTTTTATAAAACAATCAGGAAAGAAACCTGTGATAACATTGTCATGATCATTTGGCGCCAAAGGAATAATCAGGATGTATTGCACGGTAATGAAAATCCTTCATTCCCTCAGGGGTTAAGACACCCGAAAGAGGAAAATTAAACTCTGACTACCTCCGTTGCTTTGAATACGATAATTTCTCAGATCTTAAAAGAAAAAAACAAAACTGAAAAAAATATCTATTCTCGTAAAAATATGAACTGTTTCACATTTCATCTTTTTAAACGGGAACAAAATTTTGGGACTTCATCACTTCGTATCTGTTAAAGATTAAAAAAAACTTTGAAGCTTTTCTTATTAATGACAAAGTCCAAGAAGTGTGATATTACTGACCTGTCTTAGGCGCAAACACACGACATCAAACTTCCTCAAAGATAAGAAGACAAATCGACTAATTGGTATCCGGTATTCATCTGTAGCTCTCAGTGAAGTAAGGAGAACTAACGTATGTAGAGAAGCCAATTGACTATAACGCCAAAAATAAATTAATTCTCAATTCCCTGACCAGTTCCTTAGTATTATCCCTGAATAAGAACGGAAATGTCTCCGTGATCACCGCTAAAGATAGGGGATCAAAATATACATTTGATAAAATGATGGCAAATGAACGCAAAGCCAGAAAAATTAAGTATAAGCCTAATTACCCCGACGCTGTTTGATAGCACAACCCAGCTCACTTGACGAATTGTTATGCTCTTAATTCTTAGTCAGCAAAGGGATCGGCTGCCCGCCATACAATGTTGAAAACTATATTGTATTCATAGCGCGAGTTCTGATTTATGATTTGGCGAAAGAAGTTACCGGCGATCCTTTCAAGAAGGGAACATGGTAATGAAAACTATTTGCGCTCCTACACCCATGAGGGTACAGATGCATGAACGATTGTATTTGTCGCATGTCAAAATTACTTGGAAACTATCGCTTGTAATATCAGCAATACAATGAACATTTTCCCAATTTATGTAACAGGAAAAACTTTGTCGTTGTCCAGCCAAGTTGTAACTATCGGCAGTTTCTGATCGTGGAGTCAGGATTCACTGCCTACACTGCTTGCAAACCTCAACGTGCAATTCATACTAGTCTATACCATCCAATTTCCTTTCTTCTGGTTGGGGTTTCCCCGTCAGAGCTTCGTTTGACTCTACACTGAATCATCATCATTGAAGGACTTGCGAATTGCGAGTAACGAGTACTACATTCAAACGGTCATACTCACTTAACTCCGTAAGGTACGCATTCCACAGCTCTGGATTTGTTGAATGAGTGGAGGAACATGGTGCAAAAAAGTTCAACGCTCCGGCCTTGGTGAATAACGCTTTTACCTCAGGTCACTCAACTTGGCTGCTTAGAACCCTGTTTCAACCAGCAGAATTGATACATCAATTCCTCAATACATCAAACTTTTGCCGTGCGAATTACGCTTACAGGTGCCCTCTAGAATTTTGCCTTTGGTGTCCAGTTTAAACGTTATACACAATGAAACCAGATGAAAAATTTTATTCATCGAGCCTCACTAATTGCGTCTTGAACGCTTTCCTCGCTTACAGCGCCATCATGTTGAACTTCGTAACAATTCAAGCGATCAGAAAAACGCCGTCACTATCAAAGCCTTTAAAAGTATTTCTTCTTAACCTTGCTGTGTCTGATCTTTGTGTTGGTTTAATGGCTGAACCACTCCAAGCCGCAGTTCTTGCCATGCAGGTAACACAAAATACAGATAATAATCCGAGCTACGACGGAATATTCGTCGCTTTTCGTATCACGGTGAATTTGTTTGGTTTTGTATCGTGTCTCCTCGTCACAGCTTTAATAGCAGACCGATTCCTGAGTATTCATTCGTATCTCAGATACCAGCAACTTGTGACTTATCAGCGTGTTGTTTCTGTGGTGATCTCGATATGGGCATTCAGTTCCCTTCTTTCGGTTGTCAGGCTGTTTCTTTCAGTGGGTATTATTCACACGATTTTCGCTAGTATTCTTTTTCTCTGTGTAACAACGGTGGCATTCTTGAGCTTCAAGATATATTTGGTATCCCGAAACCACATAGACCAAATTCACGCCCTACAACTTACTGTCCATCAAGCAGCAGGGAATGGCGAGTTGGCGAATGTTGCAAGGTTAAGAAAATTTGCCATGGCAGCAGTTTACGTGTGCTTCGTGTTTCTAGTTTGTTATTTGCCAAACATGTGCATTTTGTGGAGTTTCGTAATAACCTCTAAACCAATACATCTCGTCTTAAACCACTACGCTATGACATTGGTGTTCTTCAATTCGTCTCTAAATCCTTTGATTTACTGCTGGAAAATGAGACACATTCGACAAGCTGTTGTGAACATCCTGCGAAGTTTATGGTTTCGCCACCACTGAAAAGAGCAGTTCTGGTGACTCAATAGCGCATTGGCAAAGGCGTGCCAACAACTGTTACGTTTGAGTTTTCATAGCGTCTACCACGATATTATGATGAGTGATTTAAGTAACTTGAAAAACTTTAGGCTAACATAACTTTGAGTGTGAGCATAGATGGGTCACCTAGAACTTTTGCAGTGTCAGTGCTTAGCACATCATTTGTGATGGGGTGAGACACATGAGATAGAAGGAGAGCAATCATTTCGCAGTATCTACATAACCGTTAGTCAAAGGAAGTTTTTGTTCGCTCCAAAAAGCCGTAATTGAAAATAAAGCACAACATAAATGACAAAAAGCAGGATCTAAGCATAGTCAGTCTCCTCTACTAACTTTGATCTAGGTTATTCCAAAAACAAAAGGAAACAAAACTGAAAAACAAGATAGAAAAAAATTCTCCCTTCTTACATGTTCACTTTTAAGTAGGTATGCTAATTTTTCATTTCTTGTAATGTTTAGCCCTATTCTATTATCTTATATTGTGCTGTAATTAAACTTCTACGTATGTATATATGTTTTAAATTGACTCAGTTTTATTAGTTGTAACGCTGATTGAAGTGAGGGCCGTAAGTTAGATAACGACTTATATACTACGTCACCCTCTCTAAATAAAGTTTATTGCATTGTATTGTAGACAATCTTGTCAAAACAAAAGGTTATCTCAACAAGACCTTAGAAACTGAGTGTGTGACAGCTGCACTGAAATTTGCATAAAATGTACATATAGCGATTCAACTTTTACCACCTTGCAATGGATTTGTGTTTGGGATTTCAACGACGACCGGGTTTGTCCTGAAAATGTCGACATAGCATTTTTAAGCTTAAATACAGCTGGCTTGTGAATTTTATTGAAAGGTAATAACGGATATACCTGCTGATGACGCCTTGAAAGTTTCCATAGTTATATCCTGTTTTCATTTTTCTGCAAGAAGTTTTTGTTACCCGAACATCGTCACCACTTAGCAAATATGCGATATCGTGGATACTGCCGATACTCTTAAAGAATATCGATTCTCATGAAAAAAGGCATTTGTTTCCATACCACTCTCGAGAACTTAATTATTTTCATTTTAATGTATTTTTGTCAATTTATCGATCACTTCAAAATTTGAAATTCGCCCCAGTTCCCTTTTGAATTTCGGAATGGCCAATTGTCGTATCTTGACACAGTCTTACTTTTCAACAGTAAAAAAGGGAGTTACCGACCTCGCTTTTGATTAATTCTCGCTTAAAGCTAAAATTAGTTAAAGTTATTCAGTTTTATAATTATTTTGCATTTCATCTTTTAAATTAGCATAAAAAAATTAAAATTCGTCTCTTTGGTCTCATCTCTATTACAGATTCAATAAATAAAATGGAGGTCGAACACTTCTTATATCACTTGCTCTAGGAGAAAACAATTTCAATTCTCTGTTTCATAGTAATTGAACAGTGTACGGCATTCATTTGCAGCTCTGGATTTGCGCAAATATGCGGAGAAAACAACGCCAGTTGGAATTAAGCCGCAGTGAACTCGCCATTCTAGGCACGTTTAACCGCGTTCCAGGTGACCAGCGAGTACCCAGCACCGGCTAATCAAACTTAACACGCGGGCTACGAACTAATTTAGTTTTTTTTCTCCTTGCATCGACGGCAGTAGCACTTACAGCTTCGCCCAGTAAGCCTTTGAATTAAAAAAATATTTGTTTGGGTCTACCCTTGGAAGAGGGCAACGTGGGAGTTCCGTTGGTGCATTAACACAAACTGACTCCCTATCAGCCTTAACAAGGCTCCTTAAGCCTTTAAAACCCAAGTTCAAAATTTGTCGCCCCTATTCATTTCTTATAGAAGGAGTAGGGAGAAATATTACTGAAGCAAATTCAACAGTTGTATAAAGCGTTGATATTACAAGGGGAAATTTGATGCTCATCACTCTTAGGGTTAAGAGGGTTAGAGCGAATCGAGGGCACGGGACGTCGCCTGGTCCGCGTCTCTATTGTGCGTTTGCATTGGTCCGCTTGGCATGTGCTACATAGCTCGTTAATAGGTTAATTCACAACAGTTGTCGCGTTGGCAATTGGGGGACAAACTCATTGCTTATGTAAGCGACCAGTGGAGCAGAACTTACACCAAGGCACACGCATCGAAGCGAAGATGCAAGTAACGTTTTTACTTTTATGGCTATTGTCACCAGTATTTCATTTCTTTTGTATACTTTAGATTGTAGATTATCAGCTGTATCAAGTCTGTGTAGTGTGTTAGTTTTATGTGTAATCTTGTACCTTCGCGTGTTCTACATGAATGTGTTAAGTTTATCAGTCTTATCAATACAAATGTCGGATGTACTTGAAAAATCCGAGGTATTTGAGAAGGCAATGCAGTTATAGTGAAAACAAAATATAGAAAGGAATTCAGATCTCGTTATGCTAAGTTTGTATAATTATTTTAACGACAACCGTGAATGCCATGTGCCATCAAGACGTTGTGATCGCGAGCCCAGTAGGATACCAGTGAAGAAACTAAAAACTCTGTCATAGAAAAGCAGAAAACTAAGATTGTTTGTGTTCCCACGGTCCTGTCTTGTTCACATTGAATCGCCTTCCATAATTCAGAAACTTGCATCAACATTTCTACAATGAAGGTTAATTCTGCGGTTATTTTGTTGTGTTAAAGTTGCAATGATTGCTGTTACCTAATTATTTACTATTACTATTTTTATTCCCTTTTTTTATTTTGCACTTACTCTGTAATGTCATCTCATGTATTCTACAAGCGAACTGTTATACCTTTATTACTTTTCCATTTGTTATGTTAATACTTTAATTGCTACTTTTCAATTATTTTCTTCATACTTTGTTCAAATTTGACAGGCTGTACACTGTACATTTTTTACATTTATATCAGAAAATACATGATATATTTTGTGCGTTCTTTATGTTTTGTTTTTGAAATTGTTTCAGCTGGAAAATTAAATGTTTTTCGCGAAATTCAAACTGACATAGCCCGTCTTTTTCGTCTTTCGCAAGAAGACTTAAACTTTTAAAAAAGTTTAAATTTGTTCTTAGTATTGATGTAAATCTCACTTTTTTTAAAACAATTCAAGTTTCCCGCACTTAACAAAAGTTTGTGTAAAGCCTTTAAAAAGTGGAACGCATCCTTTGACATTTCCTCTGTTCTTACAAACATTTTCCCTAGTGGAAAAGAAAACAATGAATATGGCTCCGGGTGTTTAAAAAAAATGACAGCACCAAACGGAAGTCGACTGACACAACCTGAAGACGCATCTGCCTTCAAGTAAAGGTGTGATGTTGGAAACTTAAAACTGTTCTTATTTAAATTTATATGGGTATTTTTTAAAGTAGCCCTCAAAAACTCACAGACGTGATGCTCACTAATAAGTAGTCCAAACCTAAAAGATCTTTAATCAATTTTCCTCTCGTTTCAAACGAGAGGAAAATTGATTTAGATTGTACTAAGAAAAACTTGATAGCGGTGGCACTAACTGGGACAGAAATTTTAACTCTAACTGGCTTATTATTTCACAACAAACTAATTCAATTCTTTTCGAAGGAAAAAGAGATTAAGGCTTCACCATCTGTTTTAGACAAAGCGACAAGGTTACAAACGCACTTTGGCATAAAATTAATTTAAACAGTAAAAGGGATTTTCAGCTTGCTTCTTGTGTTCATAAAGTTATGGTCACCTCCCTTCTTTAAATGATTGTAATGCTCCCAACCTTAGACCTACGGAATGCAGTGCTTTGTTGTAATTTCTTTAAGTTTTAAAGTACATCACAGTTTAACGATCTGGGGTCAGATTTACGAAGCCTACCTAAGTGAAGATGTATCCTAAGTATTGTTTTCTAGCACATCAAAACAATGGGCCATTTTCACTGTCACACCATCATCAAAAACCAAGAATCAATGAGATAAAAGAAGATGAATATTCAAACAGTCTCGCCAAGATTCAGGTCTGTGCAATGTTTCGTGCGGGAGATATTCGAAGAAATGGCCATGTTTGTCTCCCTCTGAGGGGCACAAACATGGCGGCCGGAAAGCTGAGAAAAACATATGTCATCAAGTTTTGCCATAAAAAGCCTGTAGTCGTCTTATGAGAGCTGATAAACATTTACATGAGTACTTATTCTCATTCAAGGACTGTTCAGATTGCGAAATCTCAGCTGACAAGTCACTTCTTTTAACCTACGTGATAGCATTCTCGGCCGCCAGTTTAATATGTTGTCACGCAAAAGCTTAGAAATTGAACCTTGCTTTATCACAAGACGAAAAACCGTAACAAACTGAAAATTTGTGAAAAGATGTCTTCAGCTGTTCTAATAACAAACTAAATTAAAATCTCAAAAGGATAGATAATTCCTTATTTTTTAATTTTGATGACGTCATGTGAAAACCAAGAATAATCTATAAGAAACACCCCTTATTTTAGCTTTAAGCGAGAGTGAATCAAAAACGAGGTCGGTAATCCCAATTTATTGTTGAAAAGTAAGACGCGTGTCAAGATGCAACAATTCGCGATGTTAAAAAATTGTAAGAGCAGATTCGAAGCCACCTTAATTTTTCGAAAAAATAAGGAGGCTCTCAATCCGCTCCTAAAATTTTAACTTGGCAAAAAAAATATTTTTTCATGATTATTATTTCTCGGAAATAAAATAATAGGGGTCACCGAGCTCGGTTTTGAGGTATTATCGCTTGAAGCTAAAATTAGGCGTGCTTCTAATAGGTTATACGGTTGCTGTGGTAACCTTTTTCTGTACCACAGCCATTTCGACGGCTGTAAAGCGAGCCTATTGTAAAATTCATATAAAAAGCCTCTTACACGCCTTCCGTAACAAAACCAATAGAGTAGATAAAAGCCGTTTTATATAGGAACTATTTTTGTTTTACTGACCTCCACAAAAAGTCCGGCCACTGCGAAAAATGTTTAAATATAATTTTCAAAGAATCGTGCATTAAAAATTCCTACCTACAAAACACCCGACAGTTTTCTACCTCAGTGTGATTACCATGTCATTTAGCTGCAAAGGAAGAATTAGGATGAAGTGAATCACACGCGCGCGATCACCCTCTTTACCACCGGAGATCGGCACCCCAAGGAGGAAAATTCAACTCTGTGTTCTTCGGTGGATTTTAATGGTAATATCATGAGTAACAATTTACTCCTTAATTTTGGCGCGAAATTTCAGAGTTAATTTATAATTTCACATGTGAAATTACAAAATTGCCATGGCAACGTTTTGTGCCAAGATGGCGCTCCAGGTTCAAAGATGTCATGGATGTGCTTACGAGCTCTTAAAGTTTTAACTTTGTACGTTTTCGCTTGAATTTCATCTAGCCCAGTTTGCTTTGGCCATATAATAAACTTTTAGCGACAATTTATACTTCAAAACGTGTTAACATGAAGACAAATATGCAAATAGTCGCGATCGGATTTTAGGCCCATTTTACACGGGCGCCGGCGGTTTTCAGTTCGTTCATGACGAATTACAGCTAATCATATAACGAAGATTTGACTTTTGACTCAACTTTGAAACATTTTGTAACCAGCAAGAGGGATTTCAAAGGGGTTTTTGTCGACTGAAAAATTCAAAAATTTTAAATTTTAGCCAAAAGTATGCTTCAAACTCTTTAATGCGTGGAGTTCTCGATGCAATATACAAGTCAAAAACCCACGATTGTTACTATAGAATAGGCCATATTTGTTTTCTCGGTATTGAACTGGATCTAGCATGAAGTGGAGGCTCTTGCGGGGGAATCTTTTCATATGTAAATGTTTCCCCCGCAAGAGCCTCCACTTCATGCTAGATCCAGTTCAATACCGAGAATACGAATATGGCCTATTTGGACAAAACGCGCGTGAAATTTTTCCGTAATTTGACTCGTCACCATTTCATTACTCATACAAAAATTTCTCCCTTCCTGAATGGGGCAATTTCCTAGAAACATATCAACTCTCGTGAAAAATATTAGTTGCTAACATTTCATCATTTTAACGAGACCAAAATATTGACACCTTAAACCTCATCTCTGCTATAGATTCAAATATACTTAGAAGCTGTGTTACAATACAATACAATACAATAATTTATTTGCATTTCCTTTTGAAATAAGGTTACAAGAGATCTATATATATATTTTCTTTTTTTACAATAAGATATTAAGTAATTTTGAAATTTGTATATAGTTTAGGAAGGAAATGCCTAGTGCCAAAACGAACCCTAAGGTTTTCGAGTTCAGCCCTAGGCTTGCCCTGTTGTAATTTTTGTAGCTTACACACACAAGTGCACACAAGTGTTTAGCAAAGGCAAAATGAAATGAAATAGCAAAAAAGCGAAGAAATAGCAAAAATGCACGCAAAGATTGAAAGTAAAAAAAAAAAGGCATAGCGCTACAGCAATCAAGCAGCTATAAAACTATAAAAAAGAGAGAGAAGAAGAAGGATAATCATATTTTGAAATTATCTTTAAGAATAAGATTGCTTACGTAGTAAATGCTGTTTAACTTGTTTACTAAAACAGTTTGAGCTAAGGTTTTTGAGATCAGTTGGTAATTCTTGCCAAAGTTCAGAGGCCAGTGAAGCTATAGTCTGTTTTCCGATATTAGTTCTTGTTCGTACTTTGTGTATGTTATCTTTAGAGGCATATAATATCTTGTGTTATAGGAGTGAATATCTTTGGCATAGGTGAAAGAATTGGTAAAAATGGATGGTAGTTTTTTTATGTGCCAGTTGTGTATGAATTTAAATGCCTGAAATTTAAAAGTGTTTTCTATGGTCAGTATGTCTAGGCGGTTCAGCAGTGGCAAAGCACTTTCGGTGTCTTTTCCATATAGAGTAGCAAAAAAGATAGTTCTGGCAATGTGGTTTTGTTTTACTTGGAGCTTTTTTAGGTTGGTTTTATAGGCAACACTTCTTATATCGCCTGCTCTGGGAGAAAACACACGACATCAAACTCCGTCAAAGATCAGTAAGAAGACAGTTCCAATTCTTTGTTGCATGATTTACCAGTGGACGATCTTCCTTTGTAGCGCTAAAAGACGGAAAACGTTCAATTCTCCGCTTCGGAAACTATGGGAGGCCTGGGAACTAATTTTGCTACTGAGGGCTCCTGGGATTGTTTGGGTGGACACGGAAAATTGCAAACGGTGGTAGTGCATACAATCCTGAAACAACACACCAGAAATATCGCTAAGGATGCCGAAGTCTGTGAATTGCTGCGTCCCTAGCTGCACCAACAATTTTCGAAACAACCCTGGAATCACGTATTATCGAATTCCTAAGGATGAAAAGCTACGAAGACGATATGAAATCTTGATCCGTAATGCAACACTGAAAGTCGAATCGGATAACACTCGAATTTGTGAACAACACTTCGAAGGTGGGATAAAGAAAAGTAGGTACGACTTACCTTCGATTTTCCCATGGTCAAAGCCTGTTTCAACCCGTCGTGTTTTAAAGCGCTTTTCTTCTGAAGAAATTCACAGCTGAGATCTCAGACACCGACATCGCTTTTCTTGACACAGTGGCCGGGTTTACAAAGGAGTTAGATTCGAAACAGAATCGATCCTTGACATCAAAACCGATTATAAACAGACCGAGACCTTCCAATACACCCACTGTACCTCTTATCACCCCCCAGGTGTCAAACGAGGTTTCATAAAGGGTGAAGCTATCAGACTCTTACGAACAAACTCCTTGGAAACAAAAATTTCAGGAGGCCATCTCGAATTTTAAAACGCGACTTACAGCTCGCGGCTATCCTAAAAACCTAAAAGATGGCACTCTGTCTGAAGTAAAATTTTCCGGAAGGCGATCGGCATTAATAAAACAAACAAAAAAGACTCACGAGAGAATAATACCATTTGTCACAACATATCATCCAGCAGTTAAAAACCTTAAACAACTCTTGATGCAAGAATGGTGTTTAATACAAAACCAGCCAATGCTGAGAAACATTTTCAAAATACCTCCTATCATATCATGCAGAAGAGGGAATCACTAAAAGACATGCTCGTTAGAGCAAAACTTTGAAGGCACATATTACAGCGTCGAAACCGCAAAGACACGTAGGGAAGTCAGAGCAGGTCTGTCATGATCTTTAATTAACCCGTTTGGTAAGAGCACAGTGTAGCAGTTATAGACGCTTGATTTTTTCATTGACGGTAAAACCTGACTTTTTAAAAACGATTTATTATCTCGAGAAAAATTGCTCACTTTTACTACGTTGCCAGACTTAAAGAAATTAAAACCTTTAACGAGCGGCTTGGCTGTCGATAGCTGCTCTCTAGCGTTGGAAGATTCTATCATGTACTTCCATACGGTGCCAAAATTTACATCAGGTAAATTACTGAGATCGTCATGGTAGCCATCCTTTGGAAAAAGATCAGTGATTGCAGGGTTGATTTCATCTGCAATCCCCATCAAGACTTTCTTCCGCGCAAGATGAACACCACTATCTGGATCTCTTAAATTCTTCAAGTGCAGTCCTCCACTGACAGTCTTTATACCTAGCATGCATAAACAATAAAATGAGCTTCACGCAGTTGCGCCACAGACAATATTTTCACATAAAATATGAACAATAATATGACAAATGTCTTAAATATTTTCGAAATACCGAATCAAGCAAGTGAAGTGAATAAGATCATGTGTACAAGTATTTAATAAAACAACATCGTGTAAACAAACCTTTTGACGAGTTCGGTTTTTTTGCTGCTAGTTTTCGCTCCCCTGCATAACAGCCATCGTCTTAGCTGAGGGACAGTACACTCCTCGGCGTTTCCTCTGGTAGTTTCGCTCCAGGAATATCTTCTTCCGTTAAAACAATTTGTTTTACACTTTCTTCCCGAGTGCTTTCTTTAGTCGCCATCTTTAAATTTACACGCGTCCACCCAAATGATCCCAGAAGCCCATTGGAACTGAGTTCGTGCCCATACTCCTCATAGTTTCCGGAGCGAGGAATTGAAGCTCGTCGAAAACTGAATCCAACTGTCACGTGAGTTTTCACGTGACACCCCCCCACGAACTGAACGTTGAACTCTTGTAGCTTTCTGAGAATGTTGTCTTATGAGATTTGTGAGAAAGTCGAAGTCTTGTTATCGAGTTATCTCTGATTTCAGTCAATACAGTCTAGAAATCCCTCTATGAAGTTGTTCTACTTGTGTATGATTTTATACAAAGCTGTTATGAAGTACTTTTAATAAGAATGAAATATTATCCTGATCATTTGCTCGTTTGAATGCACACAGACAGCTCTAAGTAAGTCGGTGTTCTTTAATAACAAAACATTGCCTCCGAGAAAACTTTTTCAGTAACCTCCTGTAGTTCATCAGATAGATCGCACCGTTACTGTTTTTTGGGGAAATTATATTATATTCATAATACGGCTGAAGATTTTAAGATTAATTCAGGAACAATATTGTAGAAAAGTCATCGAAACTCAGTTGCGGAAAAAAACTAAAACCATCTGCCTACCCAAGAAAGACTTCTAATTTTTAAATTAACCATAAGAGTGATCAGCATCAAATTTCTCCTTGTTATATCAATGCTTCATAAAACAGAGTGGTCATGAGAATTAAGAACAGGATCACATAAGATCAATTTGCTCGATATTGTAACAACTTCTCCCTACTACTTCTATGACAAATGTGTAGGGGCAACAAACGAGAATTGAAATTTTGATCAGTTTAGGGGTTACAGATGTTAGCCGCGGAAACAGATGTTAGATGTTAGATGTCACTTAGCCGCGGAAACTGTCGCGTCGTGAAAGAACAACATATCGACTGTTTGCTCAGTTGGCACAAGAAACTTCCTCGTTGTGAAAGCCTTAATTAATAGTTTCCGATGTTGGTGTCAGATGGAATGTTGCAAGATTCGCAGTGCACCTGATACAAAACGTTGGCAATAATCGTCCTCAATACAACATTCACGGCCGGTCTAGCCTATACCGACGAATTTCCTTCCTTCCACTTGGCGTTTGCATGTCAAAGTTTCTAAAACTTAACTCCAGATCGATTCTTTATGATTCAAAGGAAACGGGTACCCAGGTTCTGAAGGCGAACAGTCCCAACAGGTCAACGCTCCCTGATGAATAAGAAGCATACCATGGTTCGTCAATCCTCTTTACTTGGAAACTGACTCTTACTTTAGCGAACAGAGCAGATGTAACTCAAGCTTTGAACTCCCTTTCAGAAAAGATCCTGCTACACTTGCTGATCAGTTCGAACACTAGAGATAATGAAACCCGCTGAAGAATTTCATTCATCGTACCTCGCAACTTGCGTATTGAACGCTTTCTTTTCCTACACAGCCATCATGTTGAACATTGTGACAATTCATGCTATCAGTAAAACCCCGTCGATATCAAAACCTCTAAAAATATTGCTTCTTAACCTGGCTGTTTCAGATCTCGGTGTTGGTTTAACAGCTGCACCGTTGCACGCTGCATTTCTTGCCATGCAGGTAACACAAAATACCGAAAAGAACGCAACTTTTGACAGAATAAAGATTGCTTATCTAATCACGACAAACACATTTGCCTTTGCTTCGTTGTTCCTCGTCACAGCATTAATTGCAGACAGATTCCTCAGTGTCCGTTATTGTCTCAGATACCGGCAACTTGTGACTCCTCAGCGTATTGTTGCTGTGGTGGTGTCAATATGGGTGTTCAGCGCTGTTCTTTCGATCCTTAGGATGTTCCTTCCTCCAGCTATTGCTTTTCCGATTTTTGGTATTGTTCAATTCACTTGTGTAACTGCAGTGACATGCGCATCGTGTATAACATACTCGACAGCAAGGAGACAAGTAATCCAAATGCACGCCTCGGAGCTCATTGGGCAACAAGCTTCACTGAATGACGAGCACGTGAATGTTGTAAGATTAAGAAAATTTGCAATGGCGGCAGTTTACTTATACCTTGTGTTTTTGGTTTGTTATGTGCCGAACATTTGTATTTTATGGACCATGGTGATAACTTTTAAGCCAATTCACAACGTTGTCCATAGCTACACGCTAACGCTTGTGTTTATTAACTCATCTATAAACCCTTTGATTTACTGCTGGAAGATGAGGCACATTCGAAAAGCTGTGATGAACATCCTACGAACTGCTTGTTCACGCGGTTCACTTAACACTGAAGAAAACTGCCGAATGGAATAATTCCATTTACAAACAAACCACAGAATCGACTGGGACTCTGCTGAATGCGTTACAAACAGTACTAAAAGTACTACCAACGGATCGTACTGGAAAGCTTAAGCTTGTTTACTAACTTAGAACAGACACCACTAAACCGTTACTTACACCTTACAAACGACTTGTCGACGACATAAACAACAGGGAAACAACAGACTGACCGACAACAAGACACGTACAGACACGGTTCGAAACGCACCAATCACTGTTTACAACAGACAAACAACAGACCAACTAATTTTACTAACAATACATGTCAGTACACACATTAGACTAACAAAAGACGGATCGAAACGCACCGATCACTGTGTACAGTCTTCACAGCCAGTGACCACTAAGCTTAACTGACAGTCGACCAATAACATCACGACTTCGTTGACCAATCACATCAACGACCAAAGTATTTATACCATCTACTGACGTTACAGAAATCACTTGACTCTGATGATGACTTCCGCTCAGGTTGTCGAAACGTCAGTCAATGTCAGCACAAACAGTCCTTCTCAGGACTACACTCACCCGGACGATCGTACTTCACTTAATTATGGTATAATTCCTTATACCAAAGCCCTGTAAATACCTGCTCGTTTGGTGCTTTTCGTACCCTGTAACTTCTGACGTTTCTGCTCTTGAAGATAAACCGACTACACTTGTTACCGCTAACATGGAAACGAGTTTTGCGTGATGATTTGAAGCTTTTACTTCCCTTTAATGCTAGGTTAAGTTAAAGACGTCTTTGAGCCAGTGCAGAGTACCGGGGGTTTTATTCACGAGTTGTTTTTGTCAAAAACCCGAACGAGCGAGGTACATACAAAGCACTTTCTATGTCGTGAGCTGTTTATTACATACAACACGAGATTTTTCATTGAAATAGTTTTCTGAACTCAAATTAGAAACAAAAACTCACTAACAATAGAGCCAAATGCAAATTTAATATAGTTCCTCTAGCTTTGCGACTAACGCTTCTTTAGTCTTTCGGAACTCCTTTCCTTACGATCAAAGCTTGAAACGAAAGACCTGAGCGATGTGGGTTCGTACTGTTCTCCGTCTTTCTTTCGAACGTGAAGTAGAAAATTGGCGATTAACACGTCAAGATCTTTTGCCTCAATATTTTCAATCTCTCTCAGCTCGTTCCTTGAAACCAAAAATTGTTTGAGCAACGAGACATCTCTCTGTGTTTTGCTTTCTTGATGATATACAAACTCGTCCAGGGAGAAACTAACCGACACAAATCTAGAGCTTTCCTCCGCCTTCGCCAAGTTGCAGGAAAATTTTGGAGGAGGCGCCGCTAAAAAGCCCCCAAATTTGAAAAACTATTTGAATGTTAACGATGCACGATTCTGATGGGCTCGGAAAGGTCTTTACGTTATCGTTCACGTGAAAGAGCTGTACGCCATTCTGATTGGCTGTATAGGCTTTTTTTCACATGTTAAAACAAAGCGTACAAATGAGTTTTATGGAATAAAATTATCGTGTTGTGTGTTATAAAATACAATATTAAGCGAGATAGACCTCCAAAAAAACTGTGAAGAGGCCGTCAAAAATGTCTATATTTAAACAGCGTTACAGTGAAGTTTTGAGACCACCTGTATATTCCCATTATTGCCATGTAGGCAATGCTTTAATTATGTTTTAGTTTAAGTTTATTCACGACAGAACCAATATTTTTTCTGCATTCATGATTACTTTGCGCGGGAAACACTCCTATCTGCCTCCACCTGCTCTTTAGTTACCAGCTAACACTACTGGATAAGCACCAAACCTTGCTATTTTCAAACTTGGCTGGAAAGTTCTTATAGCTGACTTGTCCGCCCGTTCCTTCAAACTAGTTAGTAGCGTCATCTAGTGAGAAATTATGAGAAATAATCCGATGAAGAGTATCGTTGTTAGACTGAAGTTAGAACAGAAGAAAATTGAAAAGGAGAGAAGAGTTGACAATTGGTGTGGAAGACGCTTTAAAGAGAATAAACTATTGAGAGTTACTGGCCATGCTTTGTTAGAAGATCGCTAAGTCCTAGAGTATTTCCGTAGAAGTTAAGTTACCGCTCCGAGCATTCCTGTTCCCGGCAGTTTTACAAAACGTTTAAATAAACGTCCTGTTCATGTACAGGAGGATGTCTCGCTCTTGACAAAATCCTCGAGACAAATGTTGTTCGTTGAGCATTGTAAATTTTTGAACAGGATTCTTGTCATTTGCAACGTCAAACTGAGAGAGAAAGTCGGCTACAAGTCAGTGTTGATGGAACGTGGAAATTACCCTCTCACTGCGCTGGTCCTTTAAAGAGTGTTCGGACGAACGTAAGATACTCTTCTTGAACCTGTGCTCTCTTTCTGACGGCAAATTATTGTTTCGACCAAGTGCTTTGATCTGATTGTTCAGTTGAAACGAAAGCTATCTGAAAGTTGTCGAAAAGCTGTCAAAATTTTATCAAATCCTCTGTCAAATGGAAACAGAAGTGTACAACAGCCATTTGACGGTTGCGTAGCGAGCCAATTGTGAAATTCATATCAAAGAATTAAAAATGTTTTCATTTACTCTGATATCTTCAGAGAGTCCCCTCTGAAAAATGTTCGAATGTATGAAGGCCTCGATTTTCAGAATTTTTAAAACTTCTTACCTATTTTGCTACAAAATATCCTACAGTTTTCTACCTCAGTGTGATTACCATGTCATTTGGCGCCAAGGAAATAATTAGGGTAAATTCTACAGTCACGTTCCCTTCAACTTCCCGCAGGGGATCGGGCACCCCTGGGAGGAAAATTCAACCCTGACTTCTTGGATGGCTTATATTGAAAACATTTCTCACTTCCTGAATGAAAAAACTTCCCAGAAAAATTCCTGTGACAAATATTAGTTGTTTAATATTTATTATTGAAATGAGAACAAAATATTGACACTCGGCTTTTGGGTGTTGAAACCTCGTCTCTGTTATAGATTCAAATAAGCTTTAATTGAAGCTTTTCTCAATGAAAAAGTCCAACACTTCTTCTACCACCTGCTTTACGTGCAAACATAGGACATCAAACTCCCTCAAAAATAAGATGACAATTCCAATTCCTTATTGAATAGTAATTTAACAGTGGTCGGTGTTCGTCACACAATGTTGGGTTCAAAACATAGATTTGACAAAACGACAGCAAATGAACGTAAACGTAAAAAATAAAGCCTTATTAGGTCGGTGCTGTTTGACTGTGTGACTGGATGAATTAGCTCTTCTAAGTACGCAAACGAATCGAGTGCCCACAATACAATGTCAAAAAATAGATTGTACTCATAATTCACCTACTGATTATGATTTGGCGAGAGACGTCATCGACACTTTCAAGACAGGAACATGGTTATTATAATCACCTGCGCTCCTTGGAAAGATCTGTAATTTAGCAGGCGTTTTATACATGTGGAAAGACATAATGGAAAATTATATTTGCCGCATGTCTTAATTATTTGGAAACTATGGCTTCTTAAAATGAACATTACATCAATTTCTGCGACAGGAAAAACTTATTGTCAAAACTGCGGCTACCGACAGTTTCCGATCGTGGAGTGAGATCATCGCATATTACAAGGATTGTGATGAACCTGATTCAAAATGCTGGAACTACAGTTCTGCGCGGTACTAAACACAACGTGTGAGACAGATTCCTGAGTATTCATTCTCATCTCAGATACCAGCAACTTGTGACTTATCACGGTGTTGTCGCTGTAGTGAGCTCGATATGGGCATTTAGTGCTCTTCTTTCGGTTGTTACGGTTGCACCTTTCAGTGGGTATCATTCGCGCGATGTTTGCTAGTATTCTTTTCCTCCGTGTAACAACAGTGAAATTCTTAAGCTTCAAGATATATTTGGCTACAAGAGGCCATATAACCAAATTCAGTCCATGGAACTCACTATGCAACAAGAAGCAGGGAATGGCGAGTTGGTAAAATTGCAAGGTTAAGAAAATTTGCCATGGCAGCAGTTTACGTGTGCCTCATAGTGTTTTTGGTTTGTTATTTGCCAAACATTTGCATTTTGTGGACTACAGTACTAACCTCTAAACCAACACATCGGGTCTTAATCCACTACACTGTGACGCTAGAGTTCTTCTAGTCAATTCGTCTCCCACCCCTTTGATTTACTGCTGCAAGATGAGACACATTCGACAAGTTGCCATCAACATCCTTCGAAGCGCATGGTGTCACCACCATTGAAAAGAGTTTGTGCTAACTGAAACGTGCATATTGTTCAGTTAGCCTTTACGTTTTCGCATCTTTAGCAAGGATTAAGATGGGTTTTGTAATCGCTAGAAACACGTGAGATGAGTAAACGGGCTAAGGGAATGGGACCTGAACGGTTTCATTCTGAACAATCCTCGAGTATAGATTGGCCACCAAGAACTTCTACAGTGTCAACACACAAGTTTAGCACATCATTTTTCAAGGAATGACTGCGGCACTCAAAACATGAGATAGAAAGCAAGCACTCATCTCACAGTATCTATACGTCAAAATAAATTTTTGTGCGTTCCAAAAAGTCTCAATTGAAAATTCAGCGTAAACTATATGAGAACAATATAGGTGATTCCAAAAGAACAAAAACAACAAAGAGCTTTCCTCCCTGCTTATATAATAATTGGTATTTTTATGTTTGCTTTTGAGTATGTGTTTCATTTCTTGTTATTGTTAAACACTATTCTACTGTTTTGTATTGTGCAGTAAACTTCTACCTTGTATATATGTGTTGAATTGACTCAGTTTTATTCAGACTTTAAATACTGTTTAAAGAGCCGTAACTGAATTAGATAACTTCTTGGGTTATTACGACACCCTCTCTAAATAAACTGAGTTCATTGTATTGTATTGTATTGCAGATAATCTTGTCATAACAAAAGGTTATCTTTTATAAGCTAGAGCAAAGAAGCTGAGGATGTGACGGCTGCACTGAAATTTGCACAAAATGAAAATAGTTTCTCAAGAGTGGTATCGAAAAAAATCGCATTTCTCATGAGAATCGATATTCTTTAAGAGTATCGGTAGTATCCACGATATCGCATAGTTGCTAATTGGAGTCCATGTACGCGTAGGCGTGATCAGCAGGTATATCCGTTACAAATGCGCAATTACCTTTTAATAGAATTCACAAGCCAGCTGTATTTAGGCTTAAAAATGCTCTGTCGACATTTTCAGGACCAACCCGGTCCTCGCTGAAATCTTCTCAAACACAAATCCATTGAAAGGTGATGAAAGTTGAATCCTGCTTCAGACAGCAGAGGAGGTGTTAGTCAAACTTTCCCTTTGAGAACAGATCCTGCAGATTGCCCTCTAGAATTTCCTGAAACTAGCTGATCAGTTCAACAACCAGAGATAATAAAACCAGTTGAAAAATCTTATTCATCGTACCTAGCAAATTGCGTCATAAATTCTTTCTTTTCCTATACAGTGTTATTGGATATTTGCATTTACTAAGAGTAGATGAAAGAAGAAAAGACCTTATTTGACTGCCACCCATTATTAAATCGCCCGGCTGTAGGATCATACGAGACGAACTACGAGGCCGGGAGTTCAGTTTCATTTGTTTTGGGGCTTGTTGTTGTCAGTTTACATTAAAATAGTGCTCATTTACGGTTTTTAGAGTAGAAACTTTAAGTGGAATGACGAATGGTCTTCATTTTAGGCGACTGTGAAACATCACCCTTACCTAGTATAAATTCACCCGTTGGCAGTCAACCCGGCTTTAAACCCTAGGAGTGATCAGCATCGAATTTCTCCTTGTAACATTTATGAAACACAGTGGTCACAAGAATTAAGGACAGGATCAGACAAGATTAATTTGCTTGATATTTTAGCAACTTCTCCCTATACATCTATCGCAATTGTGTAGGGAACAACCGTGAAAATTAAAATTTTATGTAGCGCAATTCAAAGGGTTAATACACTACATATATACATCAGCAGTTCATTTGAACCCTTGCCTATAAGACTCCACTGCAATGGCTGCCAGCTCGCCAAGAACCCATATACTGTAATGATGCGGCACCGTTACTGCTTGAAGAATTTCAGTGAAAGTTGAAATGAACCGCGCTGTTACTGTCAAATTGCAAATGCTTAGCGTGTTGTTCGACCTTAACTTTAGCACCCAATCAATTCAGCAGAGCTCTCCATTTTCATAACTGAAAATGACCGTTTGTTCAGCTACCAAACGAAAAGTCTTTGCTTTGATCACGCGCCCTCAGACAACACCAAAACTGAGACCCAGTTTTGTCTTGGCGTTTCCAATGCACAATGGTTTCCTAGAGCCTGTGGTCTGTATTTCCAGCACAGCTCGGTTCAAGGTCTTTGTTTCTCTTCCCCATTTAGCTATTTACTCTTTCAGCAGACCGAACATAAGCTATTTTACGGCAGCTTGTGTCGCTCGTCCAAAAATTCCGTGTTGACGCAGGAGATGAGTTCAGTCTGGGTAACTCCTTGGTAAAGTCGGTATGCAAGTCCGCCAATTCTTTCATCTATATTTTGCATAAGCGTCGAGTCATTCAGTCCTACAGGCAAAATATTGTACCCACCGCATTACTTTCAAAGCAAAACACGCCAAAATTGCCTATTAACCATGCATGAGCATGCATCAGCTTCTCTATTTCGTTTAGAATAGTTAACATGGCAATACGCATGCGCACGTAGAAAATACGCACCACATGGATGACAAAATGTCTAAATCACATCACATTTAAATACAATCAGAAACATTGTTTCCTGCTCCGGAAGCATAATAAAAGTAAAAAAAGGTTTTACAAACTCGGAGCTAAAAGTTAAAACTTATGAAATATTTCGTCCGTTTCTCAACCGGACTTCATCAGTCAATGATATGAATGTTAAAAAGATGAATTTTAAAAAGGGTTTTAACGCCTCTTGGGGGTTAGAATTGTGTCATAGAAGGCTGATACGTGTGTATCTGTATATCTGTGTATCTGTGTACCAGATACATTGTGAGAAGTGTAACAAGGAGTACGTTGGCGAAACGGCCCGCCCTCTGGAAATCAGAGTGAAAGAACACCAATCAAGAAGTTCATCAGCTATTCACGAGCATTGTCGCCTGGAGGGCCACTCGGTGGACCCAAATAAGACACAAGTACTATCAACCGAAGTTAACACCTTCAAACACAGGATAAAAGAAGCTATTCAAATTAAACTTACGAAACTGGCATTAAATAGAGACAATGGTTACGAATTATCAGCCATCTATGACACAATTCTAACCCCCAAGAGGCGTTAAAACCCTTTTTAAAATTCATCTTTTTAACATTCATATCATTGACTGATGAAGTCCGGTTGAGAAACGGACGAAATATTTCATAAGTTTTAACTTTTAGCTCCGAGTTTGTAAAACCTTTTTTAACTTTCACATTTAAATAGAATTTTTTCATCCATAGTTTGATA